>CM075806.1:42313378-42913378 GCA_037975025.1 Excoecaria agallocha
ATTATACCGATGTAATGGCAAATAATTTTTTGATTTTCTTCACATACAAAATTGGTCATTATATAAAAAATCAAAAAAATAGCATCTTTTTTTCAATAAAAACAGAACTTACAGATCTTAAAAGCTAATCTTCACCATCCACAATTAACAACAAGGAGTATCAAATGTACTCACCAAAAATCAGGCCAATCTAACGGCAAATGATTTTTTGATCGTCTTCGCATACAAAATTGGTCATTATGTAAAAAATCCAGAAAATAGCCTCTTTTTTGCAACACAAACTGAACTTACAGATCTTAAAAACTAATCTTCACCGTCCAAAATTAACAACAAGGAGATTCGAATGAACTCACCAAAAATCAGGCCAATCTAACGGCAAATGATTTTTCGATCATCTTCGTATACAAAACTGGTCATTACGTAAAAAATCCAAAAAATAACCTTTTTTTTGCAATAAAACTGAACTCACAGACCTTAAAAACTAATCTTCACAATTTAAAATTAACAACAAGAAGTTTCGAACATACTCACCAAAAATTAGGCCGATCTAACGGCAAATGATTTTTCGATCGTCTTCACATATAAAATTGGTCATTATGTAAAAAATCCAGAAAATAGCTTTTTTTGCAACAAAAACTGAACTTACAAACCTTAAAAACTAATCTTCACCGTTCAAAATTAACAACAAGGAGTTTTGAATATTTTCACCAACAATCAGGCCAATCTAACGGTAAATAATTTTCCGATCATTTTCGTATACAAAACTGGTCATTAAGTAAAAAATCCAGAAATAACCTCTTTTTTGCAACAAAAACCGAACTCACAGACCTTAAAAACTAATCTTCACCATTTAAAATTAACAACAAGGAGTTTCGAACGTACTCAACAAAAATTAGGTCGATCTAACGGCGAATAATTTTTTGATCGTCTTCATATACAAAATTGGTCATTATGTAAAAACTTCAGAAAACAGCCTATTTTTTGCAATAAAAACTAAACTTACAGATCTTAAAAGCTAATCTTTACAGTCCAAAATTAACAACAAGGAGTTTCGAATGTACTCACCAAAAATCAGACCAATCTAACGACGAATAATTTTTCGATCGTTTCGTATACAAAACTGGTCATTATGTAAAAAATCCAAAAAATAGCCTCTTTTTTGCAACAAAAATTAAACTTACAGACCTTAAAAACTAATCTTTACCTTTCAAAATTAACAACAAGGAGTTTCGAATGTACTCACCAAAAATCAGGCCGATCTAACGACAAATACTTAACCGTTGAATCTTTACTTACACTATTCCGTATAAAAGTTGTTCAATGTGTGTGTGTGTGTGTGTGTGTGTGTGTGTGTGTATATATAGAAAATTTATGTTTAAATAAATCAAGGAAACCGTGTTATATTATCGTTCTAAGCTAATAATCATATATTATTAGAGAATTTGATAATGACCAAGAATATAATTTCACGAAAGATTATTTTATTTTATTTTATTAAATAGTGAATTTCATGCATAATTGAAATATTAGAACTGATAATTGACTAACACGTCTAACAAATACATACATATAAAAAATACTCATTTATTTATGGGTTTGGTTGCATATATTTGATAAGTCATCATTTTGAACTAGTTTACACTTTACACCAACTAAACTAACAGTTATTGAGATATTGCAAAAACCATCAACAATATATACAATAGCTATGCCATGAATGTCTTTTTTTATAAATTAAATATAAATTACAAATTTTTTTATTATTATTTTAAATGAAATAATAAATTTTATATTACTTTTTTATAAATATTTATTTTTATTAATCTTGAACACGCAAATATATAATAATCTTAATAATAAGTTTATTAATATTATTATTAAAAATGCAATTTTTTAAATAAATAAATTTAGATTTTGGTATAATTGTTAAAAAATTATTATCAACTAATAAAATAATTTCTAATTTTCAGTTATAAAATAAATTTCTAATTTCTAAAAAAAATTATTTTTTACTTTATTTGCGACGAATTAGCGACTAAAATTTCATTAGCGACTAAAACTTTCCCTCATAAATTAGCGACTAAAATGTTCGTCGCTAAACCGTCGCAAAAAAGGCACTAAATTTTCCCTCCTAAATTAGCGACTAAAATTTTCGTCGCTATTTTTTCTGGAAATAATTTTATGAATAAAAAATTATAAAATTTAGCGACGGAAATATTTGTCGCTAATTCCGTCGCAAAACATGGCGCGTACACTTTCCGCCAATAATTAGTGACTGTTTTTTCATTCCGTTGCTAATTCGTCTCAAAAAAATAGAAAATATCCTTTCCGCGACGGAATTATAAAACAGTTGCTAATCCGTCGCAAAATTTGCGATGAAAATGATGCCGTCGCTAATTTTAGTCGCTAATTGACAGTTCTTTTGTAGTGTAATTTTAGTTAATTAAAGTATGCATGTAAGGCCAAACTCAATTGACAAAAATTGTCAACTTTTATTGCTAAGTCCTTGCTTGCCTCCCCTCAATTTTAAAAGTAACACCTCAAAATTAACACTAAAAATAGTAAGAACTTTCTTTCCAAAGCAAAATCAAAACAATAAAAGATCTGCAAATAGATATAACATGAAAATAACATGTTACCAAAAAGGAAGGCACCTGCACTAAACCAAAATCAAAAGTAACCAATTAAAAAAAGTATTAAAGTTAATTAAAGCAGTTATTATCAATGTATTGCTCGAAACTGCCTCCCTTGTTAAGTACAATGATTATTCCGTGCTTCTCACATGGATAAGGATAAGAGAATTGAGACGTAGCATGCATAACAATTCTATTAGCAAAATAAGGAAACGAAAAGAGAAGAAAAAAGACTCAAGGCTCAGTATAGACCAATTTCCCTTCTATAAAGCTACAGTTGATATAGAGAAATTCAACTAGGTTGGACAAATCTCATAAATTTGCTAAAAAAAAACCCTTAAGCAAAGGCCAATCCACATGGTATATAAGGAACACAATTTCTTTTCAAAAGTACTTTATTTTCTGTTATAAAATTTTATAAAGTTTGGATTTACTCTTTAATTTTGACTATTTACACCCCTTAATATTTTGATTTCAACCAAATATAAACCCTTATTTTAAAATCCTAGCTCCACCCCTAATCTAAAAAAGAAAGAAATCTCTACTAGAAAGGGATTTTCCTTTAAAAACTTCTCTAGTACATCTTCATTCTAGCTAACTATCAAACTAAAAATGAAAAAAGTAAATTTAGATAAACTGGAATACTTTATTTAATCAATAGTCCATAAATAAATGCTTCCTAGGCAAGCACTGTCAACATTATATGATATGGAAACTCTGAACCATCAGTTATAACATATTGAAAGCAAAACAAGACAACATGGTAGTTATAAAATAACTAGAATTGTGCACCACATGCCAATGTTAGACTTCACCTAGTACTAGAAAGTGCATTTAAACATATCCTAATTAGCCATCCACTGGTGTAAAACTACAATCCAAGATATCAATTTCAGTTGCTCTAAAATTTGGCCATACACTAAACACTAAACTTTCATGTGCAGAATAAATCTCTTGTAAAAGGCTAACCAAGAAACTTGAATCACCTAAAGCCCTAATTGACTAATTCAATTAAGGAAAAAGAATAAAATCATACAAAGAAGCACAGACATATCATTCAACATCAAAATTCAGAATAACAAGCAAAAGTATAAAACCATATATGTGATTTGATGTAAATTCTAAACTAATGTTATTAGCTCTTTAATAAATAAATAGAACAAAATTGATGAAAAAATATAACATGCCATTATTCCATTTGATAAACACATTAACAGTGGTGCCTTTGGTTTGCTTGGGCCAATCCATTATATACGTATGTCAAGTTTAAGCCTTAAATGAAAAATGAAAGAAATCTAACTATTTCTAAGTGACCTCAAAATTTTAACAAAAGGAATTAATAAAGCTTCTAACATACAACAGAAGCATAATTATGAGATTAATTAAAGCATCCCATGGTTCTGGCTCTATTGAATAATCACCAATTGGATTAATGCCTAGCTGCAATAGAAACAAGTAAATAAATAGTAGTCAACATAATTATATTGATCTTTTGTTCATTCAAAAGCAAAAATTATGATAGAAAGGACAATATTCAATCTTAATTTCTTCCATAAGAAGCTTCAATTCTCGCCCATCAGCCAATTAGGCCTCTACCATCAATTAAAACAGCTAGGTAGATATTGCAAAAATAAAAAGCTTAAGCAAATTGAAGTTATAGCAACATATGGATAAAGCTACTAATGTAAATAACAAGGTATAAGGGTAATGTGAAAATGCATGAGAGAAAGCAATCGAGGCACATAAGGAAAGAGAGCAATTTATTAGTGCTTAAATTTTTTAATTTACCATCACGATGAATCAACTAATCCAAAGTAATGTTTCCACCATCAGAAGCATGATAGATTTTTCAGAAAGACTATACACACAATTATCTGCTAGCACATGCCTTAAACCAACCCTTTAAAGCTGCAAATATCCCATTGAAGAACATAAATAAAAAATATATAATGATAGAAGTAAGCATCCTAGATTTTTAAATCTTGCTACTTCCAATCACCTAAACTTCGTTCAATTTTCTCTTTAACAACATTAAAATAACTGATTGCTTTGTGAAATCAAAATATCGAAATATTAAAAAAATCATTTTTGTTCTCCATTTCCTTTTCATCCGAATTCCTAAGAACTATTGTGTAAGAAATTATAAGAAAAGCTAACAAACAATCAGAGAGTGGCATAGACTAAAATGTGGAAATTTTGTTTATTAACTTCTCTATAGAAGAAGAAAAAATGGTTATACCTTTGATTATCAATAGGGAAGAAGTAGAATTGTGATTTTTAAGAGAGAGATGAAGTAGAATGAAATTGAAGGGATATTAATTATCAATGGGTTTGCCTTTAATTAAAGAAGGGATTTTGCAAAGAGAGACAAAAGAAAGAGGAAGAACGACAGTAAGTTAATATAATGAAAAAAATCCCTAACACTAAAAATTAAGAAAAAATGGCAGCTTAAAGAAAATTATTAAAAAGTACTTCAAAAAAATACCTTAAAAGGGATAAGAAGTTGTAGCATCCATGGCAATTTCTTGGTCAAAAAGGCAAGTGCAGAACCAAATAAGGGAAGTAGCGTAAATACAACAAAATAAGAGCGACACAAGAAGATTAGGTAGGGCAGACCAATAGACAATGATAAAAGATTTATACTTTCAGATAACTGGTCGGAGGCTGAAATTTTCAATTAAATCCTGCTATAATTTTTTGTTGGTTGTGCTATTTCTTATTTCAAATATTGGTGAGAACAATCTACTCTCACTAATTTAAGCTTCGAAAAAAGGCATCTAATTGCCCTAATGCACATCTATTTCTTATTTCATATATTGCTGAGAACAAATCACTCTCGCTAAATTTGGCTTGGAAAAAAGGATTAGCTGATTACCCTAGTGCACACTTATTTATTAATTAGTGAAGGCTGAAATTCTTTCTAATTTAATGAGAACACAATCTCTCGCTAATTTACCAAGGATCAATTCTCTTGCTAAGTTAGCAAGGATATTTTTCCTTACTAACGATCATTTAATTGTACACCCTACCTATGTTGATATTTGTGAGGATGCATTCTCTCGTTTATTTAGTGAGGAAATAAACTCTTGCTATTCTAGTAAGGACTACTTTCCTCGCTAATGGTCACCTAATGTTGTCCACAAATCTGAAGTGCTATTAGTATGAACTAGAACCCTCTCTAATTTTGCAAGGACAAACTTTCCCTCACTAATCATCAACTAGTGTTGTCCACCAACCTATAGTGCTATTAGCAAGGAATACAACCCTCATTAATTTTGTGAGGACACTAACTCTCGTTAATTTAGCAAGCATATATTCCCTCGCTAATGGTCATTTAGTGTTGTCCACCAATATTCACTACTATTGGTGAGAAACACAACCCATGCTAATTTTGTGAGGACACTAACTCTCACTAATTTAGCAAGAACAACTTCCCTCACTAATAGTCACCTACTATTATCCATAAATTTGGCGTGCCATTAGCGAGGACTAGAACCCTCATTAATTTTGCAAGGACACAATTTCCTTTGCTAATCATCAACTAATGTTACCCACCAATCTATAGTATTATTAGTGAGGAATACAACCCTTGTTAATTTTTGCAAGGACACTAACTCTCACTAATTTAGCAAGCACATATTCCCTCGCTAGTAGTCACCTAGTGTTGTCCACCAATATGCATTGTTGTAGGTAGAAAAATAACTCATGCTAATTTTGTAAGGAATCATTCTCTCGCTAAGTTAGCGAGGACATTAACTCTCGCTAATTTAGTGAGGATATTTTTCCTCGCTAATGGTCACCTAATATTGTCCACCTATCTATAATACTATTAGCGAGAAATAGAATCCTCGTTATTATGCGAGTCAGCGAGGGCATTATCTCTTACTAATTTAGTGAGGATAATTTCCCTCACTAATTGTCAATTAGTTGTGTAATGAGAGTTGAAACTCTTGCTAAATTTACAAGAAATTTTCTCTCTCTCTAAATATAGCATTTTGCTTGGCTTTTGTCCTCGCTAAGTTTTGCATCAAAATTTTGGCATGTAATGCCCACTCTTCAAACCTTTTTTATTTACATATTATTTCAGTAACTTTCCATCACAAATACACATCTATACATATAAATTTAACAATACTTTAGAAAAATAATTACAAATTCATTGATTACATAAATCCCAAATCTTTTACATTAGCAATATACAAAAATAATTCTATATTAAAATCAATTTTCACTTGTTATTCCCTCTAATGGCATGCAGATGTTGACTAGGTACGAAGCACTTCACTCTATACCTGCATACCTACATGAACAAAAAACATCATTGTTGAGCAATGGCTCAGTGGGGAGTAAAAGCACCGCAACTAACTTTTAATCAAAGTCCCAATTGTAAAAACATAATAGCTTATCTTTTCATGTCACATAACACATCCACTTATATCAATAGTATGTACAGTAAGAAACATTACACTATCTTTAGTAAATACACTAATCCCTAAGAAACATTGGTAACACTAAATCATCAATGCATGTAAGCTACTAATTACTTAATAACAATTTTCAATTTAATCACATCATGACTCACATACATATACCATAGTAATTTCACGCATTACACGACACTTCAATACAATTTCATTAATTACACTCGATAACATTTCAATATAATTCTTTAATTACACTCAATAACATTTCAATACAATTCTTTAATTACACTCGATAATACTTCAATACAATTTTTTAATTACACTCATTATTTGATAAGAAACACTAAAACTCTCATTAAGCAATGAAACAATTACATTATCGATCACTTATCAATATTCAATAATTAGATCACTTTTATCACTTGAATTCCCATGGATAGTGGATAATAAGATAAATACTAGATACTAATAAACAATATCAATCACTAGAGATAAAAGTCTTGGAACACTGAATACCAAAAGGTATCAACACTAGACACCCACAGATGCCAACACTAGTATCTGCAATCTCTATCCCTTATGGGCATGCCTATCTATTCACTATTATATGAAATTCATACATAGAAGAATTTTAGACACTTCGAGATATTGCATTTGCATTTTTAGAGCTATACCATAAGATTACATATACATGTACATAACATCATAATTATGTTATGAATATAACATATATGAACAACAAGGTAAAACTATAGGCACAGTAAATTAAATAAGGAAGACTGGTGTATATACTTTGGCCTATCGCAAGCGCAAAAAAGAACAATAGCTGAGTCCTATCATAAGCATAACATGGGTTGCGAACGTGAAAAAAGAAAATGCATTGAATAAAGATGCCCTATCACAAGCGCAACTAGTACCACGAGCGCGACAGACGCGTAGATGGTCTGAACATTTCTCTCACTAACTTTGCATTAACATCTTTCTCATCACAAATACATTTCCTGAACAAAGTAGCCTTCTTTAAAATTTTCCACTACATCTCTAGTTTTCAATAACACTAAAAATCACTTCATTTTTCCATCTATAGCAAGAGTTATGCCCCTTTTACACTAACACTGATTCAAGTGAAGATTAACCACATTTTTCACTTTATCACTTTCTAAAGCACAAATCATCTTTCTCATGCACTATAAAATCATTTACTTACTCAAACATCAACTATATATTAACTATAATGCATATAGCTATTTAATTCAATTACAAACACATAAAACAAAAACACAAACTCCCATACCTCAAAATTTGGCCACTTTACTTTCTAAAACTCTTTCTTCTCCTTTCCTTTACTCTTGCTACCTCTTCCAGCAACTATTATCGAGATTCACTCAATCACTACTCAAAATAACAAATGCATACTCTAAAGGAAGGAAGAAGAGGAAGAAGATTTATTTTCACATGAAACCATGCTTTACTTACCTTAATTTGTTGAAACCCAACTAGATACTCAAGCACCTTTTGAAAAAGATTTGAAGCAAGAAGATGGCTTGAAAAGAGAGAAAAATATGGCAGAAAATTTTTCCAATAAGTGGCCGGCCATCCCATAAGAGGACATATTTTTTCTTCTTTTTCTTGCTTCTTCTCCATCTCTCTATAACAAGACACATGCTCAATTCTCATTGGGCCACTTGTTTGTCTAAGGAAAATTACACTTTACTCCTCCTTATTTTATGAATTCTTATAATTGGCATAAAACTTATAATATAAAATTTCCATCAGATCCTTTTTACTTCCCTAATAATGCACATTTATCCCTAAATTAGAAAATTTACAAAATTGCCCTTCACATCTACATTAATTTCTATTACATCCCAATCACATTTATAAATATTTACCAGTGTATACTTTTTGGGACATTACATGGTGCTTAAAATTAGTGATAAAATTATAATGTTCTCACTAAATTGTTGCAATATAGGTTTTACGTCATACATCCACAAATATTTGTGATAGAGTTCATTTTCCATCGTAATTATGTCTCTATATCAGTAATTTAGCAATGATTTTTTTTTGTTCTCGCTAAATTTTGTCTCTCTTCTACTTAAAAGAACAAATATTTTCACCTTAAATAAAAACCTCAATTTGTGCATGTCGATTTTCTTTATTTTTTGACAATTTTATTTATGTAATTTTATTCTTTTATTTATTTTCTTGCTTTACTGCTTCACTTACATGCTTGATATGCGCCTTTTAGTTATTGCAAATAATGTGAGAACGGAGATAGAGAGTTTATCTTAAAAACTCAATTATAAAAACAACTAAGTGATGTATAAGTAAGAGTGATGTTTTGAATCATCTCTAATTTGGGTATCATGAGGTTTGATTCATGTTCTCAACATACTGTTGGATGGCGAATCCGTGATACATACCTTTTAAGCCCACTCAGGCGCCATCATAGGTTAACCACCAACAACAGAGTTAGAGATTCCTCAAGAAGTTGTTTCAGGCTTTTTTTAGGTTCTAAACTTGGCGAATTGGGTTGAATTCATTTTTTTATTGTAAAATTATCAATTTTATGAACTTTATGAATCTTGTCTAGTCTTAAACTCTTAAAGCGGATCTTTGAAAACATGTTGGATTCTATCGTGAGGCATTGAGGGGATTCGGCATGCATCACACAATCGAACAACGGAGTTTGGCACATGACACAAAATCCAATGCCTATTTGTTTTTGTTAAATTTTGAATCTCCAGTTTAAATCTAGAGCACATCCATTGAGATACTCTAGACTACCAGCGAATTTTATCTTTAGTAAATCCAATGCCCGTTTGTTTCATCCTAAGCCCATTGGTTTTTGTTAAACTTCGAATCTCAAGTTTAAATCTAAATGACGTCAACTCTTGCTCACATTTCTTCAATGCTCGTTGTATATTTACTCAATGCCCGGTTGGTTTACTCCTTTGTTTTTCAATTTTGACTTGGACTGTTTACTTATTTAGGAGTTTTATTTTTGCATGGCTTTGTTTGAAAAATTATGTAACAAGTAATTCTGACTTAGTAAATTATCTTTTGGCCAAACAAATCATTAGTTGGTTAATTCTTGTTTAGTTTAACTTCTTATATTAGTTGTTAGCTATAAATGTTTCAATCTCTGTAATTTAAAAACAAGATTAATATTATTCAATTTTAGCTTTAGTAATTGGTTTTGCCATTCTATGTGTGAGGAATTTTATTTTTATCATTTAAGCCAAGTTTCTATTCACTAGATGTTTAGGGATTTGGTAGATAACTTTTATCAGTCATTGGTGCTCTTTGATTATTGTTGTGTGTTGGAGTTTTAAATTCTACTATAATTATGGGATTCCACATCATAATGTATTGATCTTAGTCCTTTATTAATTAAAAAAAATAATTACGAAATAACTTTCACCCTTTCACTCATTTTCCAATTTAATTCCCAAACTTAAATACTTTACGATTTTACATCCCATCTTTTGTTATATTTTAAATTAGAAATTTTATTAAAGTTTTGTCCAAAACAGATGGAATAGTTTAAAATAATTTTATTAACTTTGGATGAATTTTTCTTAATGAAGTTCTTGATTTGAAATATAACTATACATGTTCGGTATTAAATTGGAAAATTAAATTGAAAAATAATTGAAAGTTTAAGTATAAATTTGTAATTAATAAAAAAAAATTAGTGAATTAAAGAAGAAAAGTTTCAAACTATAAATTACTATTGGGGGTAATCTCCAAGTGGAAACATATATATATATATATATATATATATATATATATTCTAATGCAAAAAAGGTATATGTTCTTGAGATGCATTGTTCTTATTGACATTAAATTGTAGAAACGAATATGCAAGAAAGATATACACATAAAGATTAAAGAGAACTTCTGAATTCGAATTAATTTTCAACTTTACACCTTCGTTCATCCCTTGAGATTCAAATTATTAAGGTTGAAAATAAATCAACAAAGTGTTTTATGATATAAGAAGGCCTTGAAGCCTTAATTTTAGTCTTATTAAAGTTTATGCATGTCGATGTTGGCCTGAAACATAATCAAGAAGCCCTTCACCTGTTTGCTCACCATGATAAGAATCATCAGATGCTAATGGAGAAACACCACCAAATGTTATTATCAACACCAAAAACACGGTTGTCGAGGCTACCATCTCTACCAAAAGGATATCCTATCAGTAGGGGCACTACTTTATACTTCAAGATCATACTGCAAACCCCTTCAAGCCTCCATTCTCCATCCCCTCCCCCACCGTGTCTTTGAGGGCATCCAGGTAGGGTCCCATTTAAGGTTCTAGTTATCCATCTGACGGGATTTACACACTTTAACCAGGGGACTCTTGAGATGGAAATTACTTTCCGTGAACAGAATCGAACTCGGGACGTGAGGGACATTGGCTCTGGTACCATAAAGTGCTTACCATCTCTACCAAAGGGATATCCTGTCAGTAGGGGTGCTACTTTATACTTTAGGAGCATCCATTGTATCAGAGCCTAAGGGGTAGTAGATTTATAAAGTAAGTTTTTATAATTTGGAAAAAAATTATTTGAATTACTTTTTGAAAAATTTAAAATATTTTATGGGTAATGATAGTTGTTGGGTAGTAAATCTCGTGTTAGCCGACGGACATGCATTTAGGGTAGTAAATCCTTTTAAAGTTTATCCAGAAGAGAAATAACAATTTTTCAAAAATTAATTAAAATATTTTTTTTGAAATTATGGATAATTTATTTTGTAGAACTACTTCTTTCTCAAGTTCTTTTACTTTCAACTCTCTAGAACTGGGTACTCAAAAATCAAACATCGTTAACAGTGAAGAAATCACTATTGAAGATTTTCAAAAATCAATAAATAACTGGAAAATTCCTAAAATAAAAAGAGACCAAGTTTATGAGAATAGTCTTTTTCAAAAACTCATAAATTCTAATTTCATAATCAAAACAGAAGAACGAGGAGTTCAAATCTCAAAACCATTTGAAACTATTCATATTCTCTCTCCAAAAACTCTGTAAAAACACAGAGAAAGAAAATATGAATATATCCATATAGGACTTATTCAATTAGGCATAAAACCTCTAATAAGAGAAGGATTAAACACCTTAATTATTTGTGTTTTGAGGGATGCAATATTTTTTGATTTTCAAGATGGAATTATAAGCTCATTAGAGTCAAGTCTTTTTCAAGGATCAATTTCTTTTGAATGCTCCCCAAATATTTCATTATCTTTAACAGATCCAAACATTTTGAAATCTTTGGTTTTACAAATTAAAATTCATAATTACAAAATGCTGGAAGGATCAATTTCAGTAGCTATTATTTACAGAGTACATTATAAAGCAACATTTTCTACTTTTACATCTGTAAAGAATATTACAAAAAAGGGGTGAAACCCTATTTTTACAAACAGAATTATCCAGAGCAAATACTATTTTTCCAAAAACCATACTTTAGAAAGATATTGATCTTCCTAAAGAATGGGTTTTAGAAGGAGCAACTAAACCAAAATCTCTTAAAAAATCTAAACCAAAATACTATGAATTTGTTTATGAAAATAAAACATAAATTCTATTTTTTGACTGGTTCGAGATTTATGCTTCGTAAAATATAGATAAGGATATAAAAAATATCATTCAACAGAATATTTTTACAAATACTCATCGTAGTACTATTGCAAAACAATTAACTATGATTGAGGAACACAAAAAAATTTTATCTAGTTTCCCCTGTTGAAATAATAGAATTAAAATTAAAAAATCATGTCTTCAAGCCTTTTCAGGTATCCAAGACAAGCTAAAAATTGTTCAAGAAAAGTAAATCAAAATTTACTCAAGCCTTGCGAGACCAATTGAGTAGGATAGAATCATTTTCTACCACGACTTCTATGGTAGCTCAAGACACCCTTGACAAAAATAAAATGGTTAGTATTCCAGATCAGGCCTCTGACTCTAAAAAAACCAAAAACAGGAGTTATCCAGACTCTATTGGCCACAAAGTTCATCTTCACCTTTAGCTATGATAACTGCTCTAGATTTAGGCATAGAAAATGGACCAAACATTTTGTCACAGTCTAATTTCAATGCCTCTACTATTTATGAATGGAGCATATATGGTATGTCTGAGTATAATATCCTTAGTCTTCTACAACAGATGACTATGGCGTCCAATGCATATAGAACCCAAATAAATACCCCTGATAGAGCCGTAGTTGAACTCCTAATAGCAGGCTTTTTAGGTCAGTTGAAAGGTTGGTGGGATTACCATCTCACTCAACAACAATAATTAGAAATTTTAGGTGCCATCCAAACAACTAAGGAAGGAATACCCATCCTCGATGAGTTAGAAAATCCTATTCCAGTGCAGTAGCAACACTAATCCATACAATTAGTTTGCACTTTATAAAAGATCCATCTCATTTAAAAGAAAAAAATATGGAATTGCTTTCAAACCTTAGGTGTAAAAGGCTTTCTGAATTTCAAAACTATAAAAATAAATTTCTGACTAGGAAAATTCTTAGAAAAAATTCCAATGAACAATTTTGGAAAGAAAAATTCTTAGTAGGATTACCAACACTCCTAGTAGAAAAGGTTAGGAATAAAATCAAAGAAACATTTAGAATTAATCAAATCCTATATAATCATTTAACTTATGGAGAATTGGTTAGTTTCACTCAAAAGGAAGGATTAAAAATCTGTCAAGATTTAAAACTTCAAAAACATTTAAAAATATAAATGAAGAAAACAAAATAAAAATTATGATCATTTTGTAAACAATTTTAAATTCCTATAGGAAATCAAACAAAAGATTGTGGAGGTTCTTATTCAAAATCCCACAATAAAACCTATAGAAAATCTCGCAAATGGTTTTTTCCAAAACCAAACAAAGACAATTTCTATAGAAAATCTAAACCTAGAAAACCCTATAGAAAACAAAAGCAAATCAAGAAATCTTCAAAAAAAATTGAGAAACAGGTTGTTTGTTACAAATGTAACCAACCTAGACACATTTCAAAATATTGTAAATTAAACAGGAGACTTCACGAATTACAACTAGAAGATGAAATAATCCAAAAACTTTCAATAATTCTAGTTGAAACTTCAGATAAAGAAACCCAAACAATTGTTTGAGAAAATGAAGAATCTTTTCAAAATGATTTTGTAACCCCTAGTTCATCAGAAAATGATTCTAAAGATGATTCAGAATCAATTAAATCTTTAAATGTTCTCACAAAAGATCAATAATTGATGCTTGATATTGTAAAACAAGTTGAGAATAAAAAACTTTAAAAGGATATCATAGAAAAACTCTTAAAATCCTTTGAAAATAAAATACCTAAACCCTCTTCAGCTTCTTCTTTGATCCAAAATAACCCCTACGATTTAACAAAAAACTTAGGATAAAAATCAAAAAAGAAACCACTATTACTATCCAATCTCTCTAAGAAGAAGTCAAGATAGTCAAACAAGAGCTAAAAACTCTCAAACAAAAATAGGAATCTGATTCTAAAATTCTTCATGACTTAGTTTCAACAATTAAATTACAAAATTAGACAGAAGAAATAGAAGAAGAAGAAGAAGATCTTGAATTAAAAAAAATGAAATTGAAAACCTAGAAATAATTCCAGAAGATTTTTTATTTATACTAAGAACTGTCACATGTAGAAAATATCTTATCAAAATAACAGTTATTTTTTCAGATGATTTCAAAATTGAGACAATTGCTCTTTTAGATACTGGTGCAAATTTAAACTATTTAAAAAATGGTATCATTCCAAAAACAATTCCTAAAAAACAAATGAAAAACTTTCGACAGCAAATAATTCAAAAATGATCATCAAAAGCAAAGCAGAAGCTACCATAAAAAATGGTTCTATTTCAATCAAAACTCCTTTCATTTTATTGGAAAATATAAATCGTAATGTCATTTTAGGGACTCCATTTGTCAATATGATAACTCCCTACTCTGTCAATTATGATAGTATTTCTTTCAAATCAGAAGGAAACAAAATTATTTTCCCTTTCATTGAAAAACCTAGGATAAGAAATCTTAACCTTCTAAAAGCTTGTTCTACTTATAAAAATGAATTAAATCTTTTAATTCAAGGAAAATAAAAACATCTTCAATTCTTAAAACATAATGTTTTATTTTCTAAAATCTAAAAGAATTTGGAAACAAATTCAATAAAAAATACAAGATTTCCAAAAACAAATTGAAAAGGAAATTTGTTTAGAATTACCGAATGCTTTTTGGCAAAGAAAACATAATATGGTGTATGTCAAAGTACACAGTAATTCATAAAGAGTTTCATAGAGATTTTAGGTCTAAGAACTCCGATGCAAAACTTGCACATGAGAAACACTTATGACTTATACCATGTAATTTTCTCATTAATGGATCAAATCCAGATACCATGTTCTAAACATGTATCTATGATCTCTGATTGACACTCTAGTCCTTATGATCCGTAAGACAAAACTTAACTTATCAGAGAGAGCATACTAGTGTTAATTCATTTGTTATTCCTATAACTATGATTGACTAGGGATATTTAGAATGAAGTCTCTATTGTTTCAAGGTCTTACAACCATGTGCCTCACACATGGTAACTTAAACTGAAACAACAATCTTGGATAGTTCTATCAATTGATATGCATAGGAATACAATAGATAAAACAAATGCCTCATTTATTATCTTAAGTTTTTTATAACACTACATTGGGGCTAGGGCTTACACTAACATATTTGGCACAGAACTAAGAAGAGTAGGTGGTAACATAGTAATCTTAAAAATTATATGCTATTTAGCGTGACTTATAAAGTTGATAGTTTTGCTAAGTTATGTTTTAATGCATATCCGGCACAAAACTAAGAAGAGTAAGAGGTAATATAGTAACCTTAAAAATTATATGCTATTTAGTGTGACTTATAAAGTTGGTATAAGGTATGTACTCTGTCAATCAAATTGTCTTGCCTAAATGCTATGCACCGATGTGTCTATACAATGGCATGAAAATTCTATGATATAGCTTAGTGACAATAAGAAGATAGTTGCAATGTTACATGTCTAAGTTAAAAGAGATGGGATATTACATTTTATGCTTAGTTATGAGACTATAGAAGTTGGTTATGCTTTAAGTCATAATGGAGTGTAGTGACTAGCCTGGATGTAAAGGAACATGCTGGTTTATTTGCTCATACCTTATTTCTTATTATGTTAACACATACCTACAAGTGGTGTGCTGACATATGATATGGAATAATATTACATAAACTTACCTGAGTATAAAATGTTATAAGATAAAAAGTACAAGTAAGATGATTGATGCATATATGATCATGTTTGGATATTAACCTGTTGTCTATGATCGAATAGACTATAAAAGTGAACTAAGGAGTTAAATAAGAATAAGTGTTGACCTTAGGATGAAAATAACATATTCATCATATTATATTGATCATAGATGCTTAAATTATCTTCATTTTATTATGTATTAATGTGAATAACTATGATTTTGTATGGAAGCTACTCACGAAAAATAGAAACAAGGTACATCATTGAGAACTATCAATGAGTTACGTAAGTTCAATATCATATTGTTAATACAACTATGCTATGATAAGTATCCTGACTCAATATGTAAACAAGTATAAATAACAAAAGCATGTATTGCCATGATTCAAGTTGTATTATATATATATATATATATATATATATATATATATATATATATAACCCTATGAAGACATTTAGTAATAAGAACTACACTTTCATATTGCCTTATTAGCATCATGCATAATGTTAATTATGATGAGATAAATCAACAAAAGATTATACCTTATTATTGTTTGCATAATCATGCAACTACTATGATATGGGTGAATGAACGCTAATGCAACTATGTTATTATATGATTGGCATCCATATGTATTAAAGCCTAAAGCTCAATATTGATATATGATAAGAATAATGTGTATTCGCATATGAATTGTGGATTTAAGTAAAATGTTGTACTAAGTAAAGAGGAATTTGATGAACCAAAAATATTCTTAAAAATGGTAAAGCCTGCAGGTCTTAGTTCAATTGTGGATTAGAAAGGCATGCCTAGAGGGATACGGTTACAACTACCATAGTTGATCCCGTTTGGGTCCATTGTTTGTTCCTTTAATGGAACTATAGCTCTGCCCTCTTGTGTCCATCATTTGATATCTTTGGATATCCATTGTCCATCGTTTTATTTACCTTGCTTTTGTATGTACTAATCGTTTGTATGCATAATTAGTTTAAGCCTAAATCCTTACTTCTCCAAGGATGATTAATATTTTTGTACCATTAAATCTAAAGCAGCTTCTTTCTCTCCCCTCTCTCTCTCTCAATGTTAATAAAAAATTACTCATTTGCCATTACTCGTGTGTGTGTGTTGAATGTTTGGTGTATTTCTGGCTGTCATTTATCTTTTCCTTGTTTTTCTTATGCAAAGTGTAATTAAACTTAATTATCATTAAAATATAAATATATATATATATAGTGAGTTTAATTTCTCTCATTTTTTAATTAATTACATATCATATATGAACAAGTTCAAATATTTACACACATATTTATTTATTTTAATTATTCAGGTTTCTTTTCAAACGAACTTATTTTGGTAGTAGGTTAGTTTGATGTGTCCCTCTTTCTTTTGCGTTATTTTTTCTTGAGAATTTACATATAAATTATATTTGCTAGTGTTGGTTCGCTTTATGCTTTTTGAGTTTTGGTGTAATGAGTGCCATAGAGATGTTGAAGATGAGTGCCATAGAGATGTTAAAGATGTAACAGGTGCACATGGATTGTCTTGTTTTATAAACTAGTGCTTTATTATTTTGAATTTTGAATGTTAACTTTGTATGTGTATTTTTGTTTTCTATGAGGACAACTACGGTATGGGCACAATAATATTTTGGAGAATAAAGAAATTTAGAGATGATGCAATTTAGAAACTACCCTGAGTTAGGTAATCCTCCTGCCTTTTGATATTTTATTTTTCAACCAAATATAATATATCTACTGGAAAAATGATCTACTAATATAAGCCTCATGTGTATTATAAGAAATCATCCCGAATGAAAGAATTGAAGATCTTTTTACTGTTATTTTGATGGTTAAAATAAAGATAAAATGATTGAAATTAATTTACTTTAACTTTTCTCAAAAGATATATGGCAGACATATGTATTTTACTTCTACGGATAAAGGGATATTTTACCCCTTAATTTTTTTAAATGGATTTTTTATTTTTAAATCTCAGTAATCAATTACCTGTTCTCCAAGTATGCTCTCTTCACTTTCCAAGTATGGTGAGTTCTCGAGTTGCTCATTTTGTTATCGTTTTCTTTGTTCTGTTAGTTTTTGTTTCTTCACCTTCACTGCATGATTTTCTTTCCTTTTTTTATTTCTAGTATGTTTTTTCTTTGGAGTTAATTTTGAGGTTTTGTGATATTGAAGAGCATGTACAATGGTGAAAAGCATGGGAAATGCCAAAGAAGGATCCAGGTGACCTTTTTTATAATGCCTAAGAGTATATCTATTAATACTGACATTATTGCACAATTGAACTATCTGTTGTTCATTCTCTATTATCTGTTATCAGAGCACATTTTCTTGTGAATTATATACATTTTCACTGTATATTTGAAATATACAGTGAACTATGTATTATTAATGAATTCAGAGGCCCAAAATGCAACCTTAAAAAAATCACCAATTAGTATTCTTATTGTTAATTCATTAATAATATAATAAAGATAGTATTGTACTTAGTTAAGTTGTTTTCTACAAATATTAAATTAATTAAGTGTTGAAGCTGACAAAAATCAATTAAGCCAAATTTATCTGTCTCCATTGTATGCCTGTCATGTGCATGCACAACTTGAAGTATTTAATTGCCAAAACAAGATCATATTGTTGTAAACTTCCTAACAATAAAAATTTTTGTTTCATCCCGTCATGTTATTCATGTTACTCACCTTAACAAAAATGACTAAAGAATGGAAGAGAACTACAATGATTGATTAATTTAATTTCTATGGAGCTTGTTGGGTTCCACTCTGGGCAGTTCTTAAACCTGCAAACTATCTAGCTAGCTCAAGATAACAAAATGCCTACATTTTTTAAATTACAACTATATTTAATTTAAATTACACTGTCTTTAACTGTACCCCTTTTTTCTCCTTTCAGCAAGCAGATCGGATTGGGAGTACCTATTTGCTCTCTAAAAGGTATCAAATTTCAATTTGGTATTGAGAGTGATTGGTTGAAGTTATTTTTTTTGAATTAGTTAATTTTGTATAAAGATGGATCTACTACTCTTGTCTATGCTTCTGAATTTTCATAAGTGCAAAGATGCCATTGCCTTGAAGCAACGGTGGTTGAAATTTGCTATAGTATTTATGTTGCAAATCCATATAATTTTTCATCCTTCATAGTAGACATT
This sequence comes from Excoecaria agallocha, assembly GCA_037975025.1. Taxonomy (NCBI): domain Eukaryota; kingdom Viridiplantae; phylum Streptophyta; class Magnoliopsida; order Malpighiales; family Euphorbiaceae; genus Excoecaria; species Excoecaria agallocha. The sequence goes on from CM075806.1 coordinate 42,332,939, forward strand.
AGATCGCATTCGCCTGTCTCCTCTTGCATAATAATTTTTTTCAATAAATTACGATATTTCAATTGCAATGGTAATATTACTTTTTTTTAAATGAACAATTATTTATAGGCTATATATATTTTGATTTCTGAGTAGCACTTATGCATGTTGAATTTGTCTATTTTACTCTGTAGACATTGATGTCTTGTCAAGTTGATTTGTGTAACAAAATGGTGTTTGAGGAACCATTAATGTATAGGGTGTCCTAGCTGGAAAGAGTAGTGGAAGTGATGAAATATGTCTTGAAGCTCAATTAGTTGAAGCCAAAGTTGCTGTTGGGAAACCAGAAATAGAGTTAAAGTAGTTAAAAACAAAAACTTGCCATGGAGAAAAAGAGCTTAAAGAGAAAAAACATCAGTTAATGTCTGCATAATTCCATCCTTACTGCTACTTTTTGTGTTGAATGATCATACATCCATTTACCAGTCACTTGTTTTATATAATATGTGATGCAATTGCCAATCAAAAATTCACATGTTTGATGATTACCTATTGCACTTATGTCTTTGCTCAGAATGCAATGATGGTGGATCTCAATATCCTCAGCTAGAACTTCCAGGGACTGAATACATGGCCTTGAATTGCCAAGTGAAACAAGCTTTCTGGTTGTGATCTACTACAGCAATTAATTTACTTTCTATAAAAAAATCATTGACTAGTAGTGGTTATAGAAACAATTTTAACCTTTCTTTTTATTTCATTATAGGATGCTCAGGAACCTTCAGATGCAAAATCTTTCGGCCAGAATTCTAGCAATGGTTCAAGTAAAACATTTGCAAATGGAAGTGTTGCTAATTCTTGGCAACGTAAAAGATAAGGTATTCCTTTCTCTTACTCTTTCAAAGTTAAGTAGATGCTATAGATGTCGATTCATCAAGTTTGAAAATATATACTATTAGAGATGCTGAGGCTAGAATTAGAAATTCTCGACTTGTGCATAAAGGTGTCTCCATGAATATAAGGTCATATAATTGATCAATGTTGATCCTTTGTAAAAGTTTTAGTTTGATCCGGAAACAATTTGTTAAGATAAAGTAATTTCTAGTCATCATTATGTGCTACCAAGAAAAGAATTGAAAACACAACAATTATGCATTTATTTATTTATTTTTGCAATAAACTCTTTTCATTGGATATCTCAATTAATGAAAATAAATTCATTTTTGCAAAAATTGAAGTTTGTTTGGACATCAATATTAGAGCAGATAAACGAATGAAGTAAAACTTCTCTCATGTCTGATTTTTATTTTTAATTTTTTTCTTATTTCTTATCCAATAAGCTGGACTGCTCGAGCAGAGTTTACTGGAAATTAATTTAATTGTTCAAAATTTGAGGAAATGCTAATTATAAATAATTAAATTCAAGAATTAATCATAAATACGTTTTCACTGCTCATTTTAGAGGTTTGATGTTCTGGCTATTTGAGTCTGTATATTGTCAACATATCATAGCTACAGGTTAGGAATAGAAGAAGTAGTTTATCCTAATTAGATTATAGCTCGTACGGCTTGAACTTATTTTTTCATTTTTCTTTCTTTTGTGGGGCTCTTTACAGATACTTTTGTTTATCCTAATTAGGATTATTCTTTATCTCTAACATTACAGCTTCTCAAAAAAAGAAAAAAATCAATATGCTCACAAAATATGGTTTGATTTTGAAGAGTTTTTAATTCTTATTTGTGATTTTTATTTCCTGATATGTTTTACATCAGATTTAAAATTGATGGAATGATTGATTGCATCTTTATATCTATCAAATTGTTTGGATGTATAACCTTTGCTGCTGCTGCTGCTCATGCTTTTATTTCAATTGGTGGATATAGGCTTTTGCATAAATTTTGCGGAAGAAAATCAATAATAATTTAGTGACGGAATAGCGACGAAAATTTCGTCGCCATTTTTTTATAATATTAGCTGAATTTAGCAACCGAAACATCAATTCGGTTGCTATAAATAGCAACAGAATTTCTATTCGGTTGCTAAATATAGCAACGAAATTATAATTTCGTTGGTAAAAATAGCAACGAAAAATGAAATCTATTGCTAAATTTAGCAACGAAAAACAATTTCGTTGCTAAAAAATACCAACCGCCAAATTTGCAACCGAATGTTTCGTTGCTGTTTTCCGTTGCTAATTTTTATTAGCAACGAAAATTCAACAAATTCGGTTGCTAATTTCTGTTGCTATTTGCTAATTTTCTTGTAATGTATGTTGAAAAGCTGTAAAGCATTCATATGAAAGCTATAAAAGCATGACATAAAAAATATTAAATAATAAATGAATAAATCATACATAAATTGGGTAATTAATTTAGAAAGTTCATATTAATAAGGACATTGGTCCTCGCATATACATTTACAAAAAGGAAGAGTTTTGAGTGTATTTTTGAATTAAAATCGGATATTTTATCCCTCGTCATTTTAGGAAAAAGAATCGTGTTAATTAGTTTTTGATAAGAAAATCATTTGTATTTATAAAGAAAAATAATTAATTTTACATATTATTTTATGGAAAAAAATTAGGATATTGGTCTTGTTATTATAGTAAAATCTCACTCAAACTTATATAAAATCGTTTAGTGAGTTTTTAGTTTCTTTGTTCGAAAAATCATTTATTTGCAATGAATAAAAAAGGCTTGATAGAATAATAATATAAGAAAAAATGATATACGTAAATCATGATATTTTTTGAATTAAGAATATTGGTTCCCTCATGCATATTTATGAAAATCTTTTTGTGTGATTTTTAGGATAAAAGGTAGGACTTTCGTCTAGTTATTTAGGAAAATTCAATTTAATTAAGTAGGAATGGTTTTGGTGTTGTTTTTAATTTAAGTGTGTAAAAACCTTTACAAATATGAAAGGAAATAAATTAATTAAATACATGCCTAAAATAATAAATAAATGAGAAAATAAATAAATTCTAAGCTAATTCGCTTTGCCACACTCTCCGTCCAAACTAGGAATGGTGATGTACATATGGCATGAAAATTTATATTAGTCAGTAATGAATAAAATCAAATAGCAAATAATAAATAATTAATGAAATTCAATAATTCAAAAAACTAATGCAATCTAGAAATCATCCAATATTTAAAGGCACGTATATGCTAAAGCGTTAAAATAATTAAGTAAACATTTAATAAGAAAAATTAATAAATGAAATGTATAATAATAATAATAATAATAATAATAATAATAATAATAATAATAATAATAATAATATTAACAACAACAATAAAAATATTAGCAAAAATATAGTAATTAAGCTAAAGGGGCATTAAATATATATGCATAAATACATAAATAAATAATATACAATTAAATCACACGTATTTATGTACGCTATATGATAATTAACATAAAAATGCTAATTAAATAGATTAATGAAATAAATACAAATGAAACAAGCAAAATTAGAACATATTATAATTTGAAAGTAAATGGATAAAGTAATATAATTAATTTATCATAAATAATAATTAGATTAATAAAAGATACAATTATAAAAGATAACATTAATATCAAATTTATTAAGAAAATATAATGTTGTCAAATTAAACAACACTATGATAAAAATATATATAACATTAATAACAATACAAATAACCATATAAGAATATAATATGATAAAATATGCAATATATTATTAATACATAAACAACATATTAAATAGTTTATAAATTAAATGAAGAAAGCAAATTAACAAAACTGCCAAAAGATGATTAGTTAACAAGTAAATAATAAATTAAAGTAATTAATGAACTAATATAATATATATTATATTATACAAGTTCAAAAACCAAACGAGGAAATATGGTCATGTAGATCAAAGAAATAAAGCAAAACAAATTAATTATAATGCTAAAAAGATTGTTTTGGGCCAATGATTAGTGAAATAAAGTAAGAAAAAGCCAAAAGAGCAAATTAGGTGAGTGGACGGTGATGTAAAGCGAGGAACGTGACCAACGTGAGTGACGTACACAAGCAGGGGCGAGTCACGCTCCAGTCAACCGAGTCATGGGTCAAGGGTGTGACTCAATTTGACTCAAGACCACGACTTAACCTAAAAAAGAATTCTAGCTACTGTAATGATGCCCAAAAACCATGAAAATCAAGTAAAATTCACCAAAAATCAAATTTGACTATTTTAATTCATAAAAGGCCAAAAAGCTCAGTAAAACACATGAAAAATATGATTTTAACCAGAAAACCAGGATTAAACTAAGCAATATGAAAATCGAAACAGGAACCCAAGGAAGAAAATAATGAATAGTAACTTTCAAATTAATTTATTTACTTAATTTCAACATGGTTTTAATAAGTTAACATGATTTAATGAATCAAATAAATATAAAAATCAATTAACAATAAGTTTATAAGCTTAAATTCAATTAGCCACATATTAATAAAAATCAAGCAATAAATTGAAAAAATGGTTATTTATGTAACAAACTTAAATTAAGCACTAGATTTATAGGTTTTGGGGACTCAAGAATATTACCTTCATGTTGGCTATCAAGAATAAAGTGTGTGTGAGAGAGAGAGAAAATGTAAGAGAGAGTAGGAGAGAAAGAAGAAAAAAGAAGAGCTCCCCTCCCCTTAAAAAAATTATGACTTTCTTGATTAAATATCCCAAAATCCTTGATGAGCAATTAATTCCAGGATAAGATGAAGAAGTTTTTTGTTTTTTTAAATATTTTGCCTTATTTTTTAACTCAAAATTGTTAAAAAGCTTCCTTAGGAGTGAGTCATTACCTTAACTCATGAGTCAAGTGTATGACTCATTTCCAGGGGCAGCAATTGAGTGACAAGCTTAAAGGACATGACTTAAGGGCAAGTCATGGCCTTGATCTGTGAGTTAAGGGTGTGACTCATTAGCTCTGAGCCCCCCCTTTCTTTTCCTTTTTTCCTTTTCTTTTCTTGTTTTTTCTTTTCTTTTCTTTTCGTTTTCCTTTTTCTTTTCTCTTTTTTTTCCTTTCCATTTTTTCTTTTCCCTATTTTCTCATTCTCATTCTCATTCTCATTCTCATTCTCATTATTATTATTATTATTATTATTATTATTATTATTATTATTATTATTATTATTATTATTATTATTATTATTATTATTCTATTAAAGCCTTTTGACCCAAACACTCATTTTCACTTCGCCAATAGAGGGAAAGAGAAGGAAAACATCCAAAAAATATTTTTTAAATATTTAAAACCTGCAGGAGATCTCAAAAAGAATTTTGAAACCATAAAACCTAGGAGAAGACCTAATACTTTCGTTCCTTATCTTATTTTTTAGAAACACTTTTCTCATTAGGTAACCTTGATCAAAAGTTGCCTTAGGACCTAGTATGTACAGTTGCCTCCAACTTTAAAGAGGTTAGTGTATTAGTTGCTAGGTTAGCCACGGTTTAATGTAAAGAGTTAAGGGCATGTACCTGGGGTGGTAGTCTCCCTGGTTGTGAAGATTTGGCGATGAGGTGATCCATGTAAGCTTGCCGATAAAAATCGCATCACACAATCTTCACTTCAAGCTTGTTACCTAGTTATTTATAGAAAATGTCTCTCAAAGAGGACTTTGGATTTATTTGCTCCAAATAGACTTTGAATGTGGTTTGCTCTAAAGCGTCTTAAATTTTGGTAAGGTGGTTTACCGTAAACTTGGATACGTTTTAACCCTCTGATCAGTTAAAGCTGGTGGATACCATCAACTTGGTGACATTTTAATCCTCTAATTAGATGAAGTGGGTGGTTTACCATCAACTTAGTGATGTGTTAATCGTCTAATCAGTTGAAGCAGGTTGTTTACTATCAACTTGGCGATGTGTTAGCTCTTTATTTAGTTGGTTTACCATCAACTTGGCGATGAGTTAATCCTCTGATCAATTGAAGCAAGTGACTTACCATCAACTTAGCAATGTGTTAATCATCTAGTCAGTTAAAGTCGATGGTTTACCATTAACCTAGCAATGTGTTCATCCTCTTATCAGTTGAAGCGGGTAGTTTACCATTAAATTAGTGATGTGTTAACCTCTGGTCAGTGAAGCAGGTGGTTTACCATCAACTTAGCAATATCTTAACCCTCTATTCAGTTGAAACAAGTAGTTTATCATTAACTTGGTGATGTGTTAACCCTCTAATTGATTGAAGCATATGGTTTACCATCAACTTGGTGATTTGTTAACCCTTTAGTCAGTTGAAGTGGGTGGTTTAACATCAACTTGGTGATGTGTTAACCCCCTTACCAGTTAAAATGGGTGGTTTACCATCGACTTGGTGATGTATTAACCTTTTAATTAGTTAAAATAAGTGATTTACCATCAAATTGATGATGTGTTAACCCTCTTATCAATGCTAGCTCATTAGCATGCAAGTCCTTATCGAACAGAGAAACATTGGCTAACTTTACAGCTGGTTGAATCTTTGGTGACGGAGATGATTTTGCACTTATGAAGTGATTTTGAATGCCTTCAAAAGGGACTCAAATACCTATAAAAGGTTGGACATTAGAGTGCTTTTACAATTGAAAATGATACTTACCATTCATGAGCTCTTATGATTCCTCTCATGAAGATCTATCTTTGAGCGGGGTTGTCATTTTTTAATGCTCAAAGCATAGCGCGTGCTAGTTCCACGTAGGGCTCAATTTTATAGATTTGTATGATCTCCATTAATGGTGATTTTTTCTTAGAGCAAGATGTTCATCCTCTTGTAACTGACCCTAGCATGGTGTGCATAGATGACCTTTACTTTTTAAGATGGCCCCCTTGTATAACTTCTTTCATTAGAACTTTATTCTTTATCTGACTATCCATTTTTAAAATTTATACCATAATCCATTTTAACACGTGGAGCCTATTCTCATTTCTCCTTGCAAGTAATTACTCGTGTGAGTATGTGTAGGAAGTTATATATGCACAGTGTATGCATATAATTCATTATGTATGCATAATCACATATGTGGCAAGTTTTTATATGTGGTGTGTGCAAATAGTTGTTTGTCAAGATATATCTAAAATTTAAAGTAATTTTAACTTATCAACTACTTTAAACTTTAATTTTTCTTATCCTTGAATAAGTTGAATGTACCACATTTTCAACTAGTTTGATTTTAGTAAGAGAAATTAAGGGGTTATTCTCAATGAAGGAATGAGATAATAGGCATGTTAATACCTAGGCCTACTGAACTAGCCAATAGGAATAATGCATACTAAGCAATTTATATATATGTGTACTAAAGGACAAAACATAATTTTTACCTTTTTGAAAACAAATTCTTGATGTAAAGTTGGGGAAAAGATTCAACTCGAATGCATAAATGCATTTATGGCTTCCCACTTGAAGCTCATGCACTATATTCCTCTTCTTACGTACCAAACCTTACTAGAAGGTCATCTTTACTAGGTTAGATGTGACCAATCCTAGAATTAGGAGGTCTTACATTGGATGCAATGTTAGGCTTGGGTGAATGGCTAAGAAAGAAGGGTTAGGTTGCTAGAAGAAAATGACCACTATGCTTTCTTAATCTGTGGGAGGATTATCTTCTACCCATTTTCTCATCGTCAAAGCACTCTTGTAATTGGCTTTATTGATTTTCAATTAATCAAAGCACTTTTACATTTGGTTTTGATGAATTTTAATTTATTGGAAATTATTTGAGGGAAATAACTCAAGATCTTCCTTTCCTTTTTATTTTTTATTCTTATTGTTGTGATGTTGACTTCAAAAGTTTCCTATTTTCCTCTTCTTTCTTTTCTTCTTTATTTTTTCATTTCTCTTTCTAGATTTATTCCATCTAATAAACCCAATTTCCTATAAATGAAATTCATACAAAAGATTGGTAGAAATTTATCTCCATTATTTTTAAAATGTGAAATCAGCTTTTTCGTAGTGGTCATCTTCCTAAGGGAAAGCCAAAATTATTTTTGGTTAAGAGGTCATTTTTAATTTGTGTAACAATAAAGTGAGCATGCATTCAGCATGCTTGAAATACAGGCTTAATGGTCTAGCAAGTGATTATGAAATCTAGGTAGAAAAAATCATTTAGAGTGCTGTATAAATAAGGATTGCCTAAATCATATTTCATATTTTATCTTATCTTGGGGGGTCACTTCAATAGGTAATCAAAAAGGTTCTAGCACTCTTAATGAATTTTACCCAATCCTCTCATTTGCAAATATTTTTTTTCTTTTTATAAAATTGGCTCGACGAGCTCAAAATTTAGAAATTGCATGGTATAGCTAAGGCTTTTATGAAATTTAGCAAACAAAGATAAAATATGACTGTAATATCCTAAAATTTCATTTAGTATGAAGAATACATTTTTGACCATGAATAGTAATATTAGAATTGTATTTGGTGTGATTACATTAGCATAGTACTATAGAATTTACAAGTACTTGAGTGTTAAATATGCTTGAGTCAGTAAAATTATGGGATGGATGACCTACTGAAAAGTTTGGTAATTAACCAGTAGATGTGATAATTTATATTAAATGGAGTCTGGAGGTACCATTTGAAAAAAAATTGAGTTCAGATAGGTCCCCAAAATAAACAAAGAAGAATATCCCCGATACTGTTATTTAGGTTTACCATAAGTTTGACTAAGCTTTAAAATATTTCATAGATCTATAAAAATTATTTTAATTGTATAAAACTATTATAAATGTCCTAAATAAGTTATTAGAAGTGAAAAATAATTTTTCTAATAATTTTAAATTTTTGAATTCTGGACCGGTGAATTTTTCTTCCGAAGCAAGAACTATAACGAAATGATGTCGAAATGATCTAAAATTTTAAAAACATATTAATAAATATATTTCTTCTCTCTGGGAAAATCTTTAGATAGTTATGATATAGGGAAACACTAAAATCTAAAAAAAAGGATGAAAAATTAAATTTTTGGATAGGCCAAAAATGTTTTGGTGCCTTGAAGCCTACAAAAATGAACCCCAATTTATTTAAAATTTTAAATACATCTTAACTATAATTTTTAGGAACTTTTGGAATAATATTTGTGGAAAAATAAACTAAGGATAGATGAGCCAATGAGAAAGTGACAAGTGCCAGAATTATATCCATATAAAGTGGTTTGATTTATTCATGCTTTAAATCGCTAATTTTTGTAAAGACCATACTAATCTATCCAAGTTCATGTTACTTATTTTAATGCTTTTAGAATAACAGTACAGATAATAATAGTCCATTTGTTCACCTATCATGTAATTTACTATATTATGTCATCCAGTTCATGCATCATCCTAAGCTATATTGTCTATATTTTATTACATCATAACTACACTCTAAGTTATTACTTACAGTACATCTTCATTACATTATTTTCAAAAGAAATGTATAGTATTGCATAACAAAAGGGTAAAAGTGATACAATATTATACATCAAAATTTTCTTCTCCTATCCGATGGCTTTATGATGGTTGGCTTTATCCCTGAAGTGAAGGCCTATCCTGTGAACCTACATAGATAAACACCCATGCTAAGCTATATAGCTTAGTAAGAAACAATAAATATGCGGACAACCACTCACAGTGATCATTCCCAAGCACGCAACAAGCCATACCAATATTAAGATACAATTATCGTATTAAACAACATACAATGAATATAATACTGAGATGCAGTTATAACATCAATCCATATATCATATTTAATCTTGTAGCATTTATATATGTTAATAAATCATAGTGAGTTAACCAATTCTTTATCATCAAGCATATATTGATCATTACAACCTATGAAATGCTTGCCTCATTTCTGTGGGTGTGGATAACGGGTACTATGGATACCTATAGGTATCAAACATATAAAGACTTGAATGTATTAAATCTGTGGACCAAAATGGGATCAAAACTGTGATCCTAATGGGGGCATAATGTGGACCCAAACAGGGTTAAAACTATAGTAGCTGCGACTATAACCCTATAAGCATGCCAATCTATCCACCACCAAGTTCTGTATACAAGCAATTGCTCATATTTTATGTATCATTTCATTCATAGCATACAGTTTATTATGTAATCTTTTAAATTGAACAATATAGTAAGGTTCTATAATTTTCATGGTATAGCCATGATCACAAGTGAATAATCATCATAATGTAATCCTATTTAAGTAGACATATTCATGTATCAAATACTATAACTTCACTATTAGATTCTTTATGCATTTCACATGTTTGATGCCTCATATCACCATATATTTTATGACTAAAATGATTTAACGGACCTAGAGAGGATTATATGAGCTTGAGTATCTATTAGAGTCCTAAAAATCTTGTTTAACTTTGACAAAAAAGGGTCACGATCATTAGGTAATAGCTATTGACCGTAAGTTAGGTGTCATTTTTGTTCTGGATTGAGCCTGAAACACCTCACAATCATTACCAAAGGCTGTTAACAGTGATCTAAGATCATGTGAGGGGGTCACGAATAGTACCAAATACCTACTGACCTTGACATAGGTGTCTATAAGGTTTTGGATTGAAAAGTAGACTACGTCATGGTCATTAGCTCAAACTCGGTGATCGTAAGGTCCATTCTGCCCAAAGGCAGATTCTCATTCTCAATTTCTACCTACTTTTAGACCTATAAAAGAACATTTTTAGTCAAAATGGCCTTCTACAAAGTTATTCCCCGATATTTTATTGTTTCTAAAACATTAAAGAGCACTTCTAATGATAGGGCAGCAGCTATACACAAAAATCAACCTAAAATTTCACTATCAAGAAGTAACATTCAGTTTTTGATTCCTCCATAAAATATCAAGATATGTGTGTTTAGTTTCTATCCCGATTAGAATTTATAAATTTGAATCACTGTAGCTTAATATATCACAAAAAATTCTAGATGGGTCAAATGAACTTTAGGCAGATTTTTATGATTTCAACAACTACTTGTATAATTCGATTTTCAAGCCATCTCAGGCTTAATTTCCATAAAGACAACATATATAAACATAAATAAAAATGTATTTTAGGTCCACAACACAAGGACACACCCATATGTACAACTATGAAAGTTCATATACCTCTTTACTTTTCCTCTTGCTTCCTTCTCCTTCTACATAGAAAAGAGTATCACCACAAATATACATATCTTCCTTTAACATAAATACTACATGCACAAAGAAAATAAGAGGAACCATGTATGTTTACCTTAGAATTTAGCTACTAGCTAGCTCTTCCTCTTTCAAGGAATCAATTGAGAGAGCTTTAGAGAAAGAGATTAGTGATTATTTAGGATTAAAAATGGCTAAGAAACTAGCCTTAAAGGGAAGGCCACTCCACTTAAATACCCCCCTTTCTCTCTTTATCTCTCAAGATCTCTCTAGAAAGACTAGGTGCTAAGATGTTATTGGACCACTTAGGGAGATTTAGGTAAAATTACTCTTAACTCCCTAGCTTCCCCGTAATTTAACTTTTGCCCTACAACTTACACTTTCATCTTTCAATTAAGCCCCAAACTACACATTTTCTTTCAATTTAAGGCATATAAGGTCAAATGTGAATAGACAAATTTACCCCTCTTTTTAAAAAAATTCCTTCTAAGTCCCAACTTATAGAGGCATCCATAACCATACACAATCAGATTAAAAAGTACATCATTAATGAGTTAGAATTCCTCGTAGGGTACAATTAGGGGCATAACCATTTTTAGTAGAATATTGAACCAAAACCCAAAGTGTTCTTGACAAAAATTTGACTAGAAATTTGCTTTCCTTATCCTTCAAAAATATAACCCAAAACTTAGTGAAATTCCACCATTTTCACTCAATTCAAGCTCTTCCACCATAATTTTTCATGCTCTATCAATTGAAATCACTCTTATCATCTCTTATTAGCCCCTAATATCAAGAAAATTTCAGATTTGTAATGTAAAACGTGGATGTTTTTATGAAAAGAAGTTTGAAGCAAAAATTCAAGAAAGTTAATTTAGTTAAATTTTGATGAATCTAATCGATATCTATGTAGATTTTGATGTGAAGATTTATATTTTGAGTATATTTTGAATTATGGATGAAGAAAAATTGAGAAAATAATTCATGAAGAATTTGGATCACATGGTAATTTAAGGGGAAACAAATGGAAATAAGGAGAAATGGAAGGAAAAGATGGAAAAGGAGGAGAAAACATGGATAGAGTGTAACATCCGATAACCGAATATTGGTCCGAGTACTGGTATCGCAATACACTGCGATGGTCCATAAATTATTAAGTTATCCCTCTTTATAACATCCAAATTCTAAACCATTAATTCATTGGTCCCACATTTTAAAATATCTCATTATTTATTTTATAAAAATTTGGGCAGCATAATGGTTGAAACACAAATTCTATCTTTCTATAAAAGCTACAAAACACTCCCAAATAATCATAAGCATCCACATATAACCCAACCTCCTACGATATATAAACTTCACAAGATCAGTCAATATAAAACAATAGTCATTTCCATGATTGTACATAAAAACATACATATATACAACACAATTATTTTGCTTATCTCATCAAACTTATTTACAGTAAATGACATATATATACAAGTCCATAACTATATACAATCCTAAAAAAAACTAGCCATGCTATCCTACTAGGCATCTTCTAGATGTACATGCCAATTAAGAAATACAAAATGCTGGATTCTTCTTGCATTGATTCCTTTCCAGCACAAAACTCAGTCTCTATCTCCTGCGTGTAGTACAAAACCACACGCTAAGTAGAAAAGTACTTAGTGGTGAACATAAAACTTAAACCCCAAAATTTCACTATAGTTCATTCATGTGTTATTCATAACTACACTTCGTTATTATATTTTTTTTCGATTATTCATCGGGTAATTCCATTATTATACAAAATTTTCAATTAAATTTTAAATTTTACTTTGATCGAAAAAATTACTATTTTACCCTTACTTGAGAAATTCATTCTCAATTATGGCTTTACAAGTTTTATTCTCAATTTTTTGTCACTTTATATTATGATTTCACACTATATGGATAAATTTTTATTTTAGTCGCTAAAGTTACAAAAATGCACTTTTGTCCTAATTTATTTATTTATTTATTCTTTTATGCTTTTCTCTTGTATTTCATTATTTTTATGCTTTTGCCTTATATTTCAGTATTTTTATGTTTTTGCCCATACAATATTTCTATTGATTTAAGTTCTTTTATACTTTTTCTTATATTTCAACATTTTACACATTTTCTCATAAAAGTATTTTTATGCTATTGCCCTTAGTATACCACGAAAATATATCACTGATTAGGATGAGCAAAACTTTGGACCATGTGGGTCCTAGTACTCCAGTAGTATCAGTTACACATATTCTTTTTCTTTTTTTTCTTTTTCTTTTTCCCCCAAACATTCCAATATAGTCATGGAACCATATCAAGGTTACCACTATGCAAGTCGCCATGACTTGCTACCATGGTTACAGTAATATCCCTATAGCTCGCCATGTACATCCTAATTTTTTATTTCACATCTAATACTAAAGGTAAATCATAATTATAATTTAACATAGTTTACAACAATGCATCATTACCAATTCATGGTAATAATTAACATACATTATTAAAAACAACCTCAGTATTTCAAAAATACCAATTTTTTCAATTAAGATCATTCGATCGAATTACAATTATTTTATTTATTATTTTCTTTTCCAATACATGCTCTTTACACTTCATATGGCTTATTTATACTCTATTTTGCACTTATTCAAATTAATTTCTCAAATATATACAATTGCTTCAAGGTCCCTACTCGGTAACATTATGCCAATTTCCTTTTAAATTGTATTTTATACTCAATTTAATCATAATGAAAATATAACCACATACTTTTAAATTATTTCAATTTAATTTATAAAATTACATTTTGGTCCCTAATATTTATAATGTGGCTAAATTTTCCCCCCTTAAATTAGGCATCTTTAATTTTCAATTAAATACCATAATTCAATTAATTCAATCTCCAATTTCTCAATTTTAAGCTTAATTTAAATTTAATTTACAACTAACCTAAATGGTTTTTCTAATTATATATACAACATATATGTGAAATTAAAGAGTTTTGAGTTATTCACTTTCCAAAATTCACTCCAAATCACTCAATAATTTTACCTTTTCCTTTGTTTTTGATTGATTTGCTTCCTTCTCCTTGCCCTCTTATTTGGTAGCATATTCATGTCCAAAGTCACCATAAATTAAGTCACATTTTAGCTCAAATAATTGATATAAACTTAAATAAACACTTAGTTCATCTATTGATCAAGTAAAACTTAATTTTGCCTAAACTCACAAAAATACCCACTCGAAGGAAATGGGTTAATTCCAATTGCTACCACTATAGGAAATTAAAGGTAAATGGAAGAAATTTTAGATAATTTAGTTGAGATTAGTGGTGGAAATTCTTAGGAATTAAGCCTTAAAAATAAAGAAAATGAAGGAAGAAGAAGAAGAAAAGGCCACGACATAAATGGGAAAAAATGGCTGGCTAAATGAGTAATAAAATCTGCCATTAATAGGCCTCACCCACTTTTGGACGAAATTAATTAAGTCTTAAGTGGGTTCAATGCCATATGTCACCATTTAATTGATCAATACACTTTTAGTTATCAATTTTTAATAAAAATTATACCAAAAAATTCTAAAAATATTAATTAGGCCATGCTTAAAATTTTGGATCAATTCGAGATCGTTTCGATATCAAACTTATCCTAAATGCATAATTTAACCAATTTGAAAATTGAATTTTCAAAGTTTTCAAAAAGTCCATTTTACCCTTTCGAAAATTCATATATGTGCAATTAGAATAATTTTATAAAGTCCATGAAATATTTTTAAGCTAGTCAAAGTTTTTGGTCACCTATACGTATCCTATTATTTATGTTAATTTTCACTTTTAGAGACCTATTTGATCTCTATTTCAATCTAAATTATACAACTTGGCTCGTCATGAATAGTACTTTCCAATGGTGAAAAAAAATTTTATGGATTCGGTGGGTCCCGAATGGTACTATTCATCTTGGGAAGTAGTATTCATATAATTGGCGATTCTTGCAGCGTTACACTTCTCCCCTACTAAATAAAAATTTCATACTTAAAATTTACCTAGTGAAAATAGTTGTGGATACTGTTGTCGCATAGTCTCCTCTGGTTTCCAAGTTGTTTCCTCGATGTTATGACGAGTCTAGAGTACTTTAACTAGCAGTATCTTCTTATTCCTCAACTATTTTACTTCTCTATCTAGAATTCTCATCGGTTCCTCATCATATGATAAATTTATCTTCAGCTGAATGTCCCATGTTGTGATCATGTGCAATGGATCTGAGCGATATCTTTTGAGCATGGACACGTGAAGCAAATCATGGATCTTTTATAATTTTCCCGGTAAATTCAGACTATAAGCCACTGGTCCTACCTTTTCCAATATCTTATAAGGGCCTATAAATCAGGGACTTAACTTCCCTTGCCTACTAAACTTCACAATCTTCCTCCAGGAGGATACTATCAGGAATACCTTCTCATCCACTTGATACCCAATACCTTTTCTCTTCAAGTCAACATATGACTTCTATCTATCGGCTCCTACCTTCAAATTATCTCTAATCAATCTGACCTTATCATGAGTTTCTTTAATTAGATTAGGTCTAACTAATTTATTCTTACTTAGCTCTGTCCAACATAATGGAGTTCAACATCTCCTTTCGTATAGTACTTCATATGGTGCCATTTTGATACTTGATTGGTAATTATTGTTGCATGCAAATTCAGCTAAAGGGAGATATTTTTCCCAATTGCCACCAAAATCTAAAACACAACATCTCAACATATCCTCAAGCACTTGTATAACTCTTTTGGATTGTCCATCCCTTTATAGGTAAAAAATTGTACTAAAATGTAATCTTATACCTATTGATGTTTGCAGTCTCTCCTAAAATCTAGTAGTAAATCAGGGATCTCGATCTGAAATTATGGAGATAGGAACACCATTCAGTCATACTATCTCATTCATATAAATCTCAGCTTACATCACTAGAGAAAAGTCAGATCTCACAGGCGAAAAATATGCAGATTTAGTCAGTCTGTCGATTATCAACCAAATAGCATCATGCTGAAATCTGATGAGTGGCAAACCCAATACAAAATCCATGGTAATCCTATCCTATTTTCATTTCGATATAGAAATAAGTTTGAGTAATCTTAAAGGAGCCTGATGCTCAACCTTAACTTGCTAACAAGTCAAACACTTGGACACAAACTCTACAATCTCCCACTTCATCTCAAGCCATCAATAATGAGTCTTCAAATCCTAGTACATTTTAGTACTACTTGGATGCATTGTATAACTGCTACTATATGCCTCTATTAGAATTTTTTTCTTTAACACTTCATCAGTAGGTACACATAGTTTTCTCTTAAAGTATAAACTATCATCTAGTGCTAAAGTGAACTCAGTATCCTTACTCTCATTGATATCAATCATAGCCTTAGCCAAACTCTCATCATGTAGCGGGGTGGTTTTTACTTGTAACAAGTGTGGCTTAAGTTATAATTTAGCCAAAAGTGCTCCATATGTCGTAAGGGACAAACTCACATTTATGGATTTTAAAGCCATTACATAACATCACTCAGTTACCATTTATAGTGTATGGAAGAAAAATATACAAAATAGTTAATAAACTTATTATATGGCATATATTTCCTACCGAGTGCATCAACTACCACATTGGCTTTACCTAGATGGTAGTCAATGTAACAGTCATAGTCTTTAATCAATTCCAATTAATACATCTGCCTCAAGTTAAGTTCCTTCTATGTTGGTAGGTATTTCAAACTCTTATGGTCAGTGAAAATAAAACATTTCTCACCATAAAGATAATGCCTCCAAATTTTCAATGCAAATACAATTGCTGCTAACTCCAAATCATGAGTGAAAAAATTTCAATCATATGTCTTCAGCTTCCTGGAAGCATAAGCAACCATTTTACCCTCCTACATCAAAATATAACCTAGCCCATTTATAAAAGTGTCGCTATAAATCATAAAATCTTTTCCTGACACTAGTTGGGTCAAAATAGGTGCTTCTATCAACATCTTCTTTAACTACTCGAAACTTTTTTGACACTTATTTGATCATACAAATTTAGTATTTTTTTAAGTAATCAGGTCAAAGGAGTAGCAATGGTAGAAAACCCTTTTTCAAACCTTTTTTAATAACCAGCTAGACCCAGAAAACTTCTAGCTTCTATCACATTTCTAGGATTCATCCACTCTAATATCGCATGTACTTTCTTGGGATCCACTGATATTCCCTATACAGACACTATATGTCTCAAGAATGCAACTTCCTGAAGCTAAAACTCACACTTACTCAGCTTTGCATATAGTTGCTTGTCCCTCAGAATTTAAAGTAATATTTTGAGATGTTTGTCATATTCTTTAGGAGTCTTGGAATACAACATAATATCATCTATGAAGACTACAATAAATTGGTCTAGGTATGGGTGAAAAATTCATTTCATGAGATCCATAAAAGCCACTGATGCATTTGTCAATCCAAATGGCATCACTAGGAACTCATAGTGTCCATATCTGGTATGAAAAGTTATCTTCTACACATCAGCCTCCCTAACTCCCAATTGGCAGTATCCCGATCACAAATCAATCTTAAAGAACATCTTTGCACCTTTCAGCAGATTAATTAATTCATCGGTGTGAGGCAATGGATATTTATTCTTAATAGTAACCTTATTCAACTGCCTATAATCGATGCATAACCGCAGAGATCCATCCTTTTTCTTTATAAATAGTATTGGTGCACCCCAAGGTGAAACACTAGGCCTAATAAATCCTTTTTTATAATAGCTCCTATAACTAAACTTTGAGTTCTTTCAAATCAATAGGTGCTACTCTATATGGAGTTGTAGAGATAGTTGCCATACTAGGCATTACCTCAATAGAGAATTCTATCTCTCTGTCGGGTGAAAAATCAAGCAATTCATCTAAAAAATATCTAGAAAGTCATAAACTGTAGGAATGTCATTGATACACAGTTCCTTTTTCCCAGTTTCAATCACATAAACCAAATATATCGCACACTCTTTTCTTATTAGTCGACATACTACAGTAGCTGAGATCATATTTGTTAAGAAATCTGACCATTCCCCATCTACTATTATTTTTGTCCCCTTCCAATCCATCAAAATGATCCACTTTAACCGATAGTCTACTATAGCCCGATTTACATCAAGCCAATCTATATCCAGAATGATGTGAAATTCTCAAAAAGGAAGAGCTATCAGATTGGTAGGGAAGGTACACAACCTAATACTGATAGGGCAATCTTGGTATACTGTATCAACTACCACACTATGCCCTAAACGATTACTAACCTGAATATCATACTCAAGCTATATATGCAACAGCTAACCCTTTCCCCTTTGCAATCTCTGTACTAATACAAATGTGTGTCGACCCAAGGTCTACCAAAGCATAAACAGAAGTACCAAAGAGAAAAATTTACCAACAATGACGTCAGGTATGTCCTGATCCTTTCTGGCCCTCACAACTTAATTAAAGATGGTAGATTAACTTTTTGATCCACTTTAACCTCGTCTAGCTCCTCTACCAGCAAATAACCCTGAGGCTACCCCTTTACTTTTACCTCTCTATGCTATGGCTTAAGACCTAGCTGGTTGAGATTCGAAAATAGCCATTGGAGCTCTCGAACAATCTCTCAACATATGGTCTCTCGACCCACATTTGAGGCAAGCTTCTGTATGCCTCCAACACTCTTATAGATGTCTCCGACCATAAAAATCACATGTAGGTATCCTTGCTCCTCTACTAGTACTAGTACCCCTAGGTGGGCTGACTACAGACTGAGCTATGGTGCTAGTCCTAGCAATCGATCTCTGACTCTGAGTAGGCACTAGGGGTACATCTAGTGTTTATGAAGAAGGATTCCATAGCTTTTTTCCAGAACCATTAGGGCTGCTAAACTGGGAGGTCTCCTTCTTTACTAGGATCTAGCTTATCTACTTGCCTCATTAGTCTGAATTGACTCAACTCAAGAAGCTGCAAGTACAAGGGATCTCACAACCATATACTCCCAAGCTTCAATTGACTCCTTGGTCTTATTTTGGAGACCCTGCTTAAATAAATGACACGTCTTTCACTGAGTCAAGTTATAATCCTTCATATAAGCCAAAAGATGTTCAAACTCCAGCATATATTATTTAATAGATCTATTTCCTTACCTCTATCTCTAAAAGGCACTCTCTATAGCCCTTTGATACACTTTCCCAATGAATTTATCTTTGAACTACTGGAAAAATACTCCCAAGTCACCTGCTCAATAGGGGTATACTGTCAGACTGTCTCGTACCAAGTGAAATTCGGTCCCTAAAATAATGCAACTGCCACCTCAAGTATCTCCTCTGATGGACTGTGAGTGATCTAAAATAATCTCTTCAACCTATCCAACCATTCTTTAATTGTAGTCTAATCACGGCCAAAGAAATCCTTTGACCCTAATTTATTCAACTGCTTTAGAATAGACCTCCTACGTAGGGGTAGAGGTGGCTGCTACTGCTGTGGCTGAGGTGGAGGAGGAGCCTGTATCCTATGGTATAATAAATCAGCCATCATCTGCATGAATTCTTGAGGTGCAGTAGGCAATGGAACTGGTGCAACTGGAGGTGGAGCAGGCTGACCATGATCCTATAACTCTGCATCACTCACACTCAAAGAGGCTCTACTTTCTCTATGATCAACCTCAATGCCCACCTAAGATCCAGAGGCCATCTTTACACTATAAAATAGATATAGGGGATAGATAAACATTAGTGTCTCCAACAAAATCACCTTAAAATAAAAACATCTCAGTTCATGGCATGTACATAAATTAAGCACTTAATCACTTAATCGAACTTAACTCCTCATTTCTTCGATCTTAGGACTGCCTAAACCAGCTCTGATACAACTAAATGTAGGACCCGATAACCGAACATTGGTCCAAGTACCGGTGTCATAATCATTGCGGCGGTCCATATATTGTTAAATTATCCCTCCTTATAACATTCAAATTCTAAACCATTAATTAGATAGGCCCACAATTCAAAATATCTTATTATTTAATTTACAAAAATTTGGGTAGCATAACGACTGAAACCTAAATTCTACCTTCCTGCAAAAGCTATAAAAACACTCCCAAATAATCACAAGCATCCATATCTAACCCAACCTCTAACAATATATAAACTCCACAAGATCAGTCAATACAGAACAACAGTCATTTCCATAATTGTACATAAAAATATACATATATGTAGTATAATTCTTTTGCTTATCTCATCAAACGTATTTACAGTTTATGACAAATATATACAAGTCCACAACTATATACAGTCCCAAAAAAATGAGCCATGTTGTCCTATTAGGCATATTCCATATGTATATGCCAACTAAGAAAATGCAAAATGATGGATTCTTCTTGTATTGATTCCTTTCCACCACAAACTTAGTCTCTGTCTCCTGCGTCCAGTACAAAACCACACGCTAAGCACAAAAGTACTTAGCGATGAACATAAAATTCAAACCCTAAAATTTCACTACAATTCATTCACGTGTTATTCATAATTACACTTCTTTATTATATTTTTTTGATTATTCATTGGGTAATTCCATTATTATACAAAATTTTTGATTAAATTCTAAATTTCACTTTTATTGATAAAATTACTATTTTACCCTTGCTTGAGAAATTCATTCTTGATTATGGCTTTTTAAGTTTTATTCTCAAATTTTTGTCACTTTATATTTTTTATTTCACACTACAGGAAAAAATTTTCATTTTCATTCCTAAAGTTTCAAAAATGTACTTTCGTCCTAATTTATTTATTTATATATTATTTTATGATTTTCTCTTATATTTCAATATTTTTATGCTTTTGCTTTATACTTCAGTATTTTTATATTTTTGCCCATACAATATTTCTACTCTTTTTAGTTCTTTTATACTTTTTTCTTGCATTTCAACATTTTACACTTTTGCTCATGAAGTATTTTTACGCTCTTCCCCTAGTATACCATTGAAATATATCACTGATTAGGATGAGCGAAACTATGGACCATATGGGTCCTAGTACTCCAGTAGTATCAATTACATATATATTCTTTTTCTTTTCTTTTTTCCATAAATAATCCAATACAGTTATGGAACCATATCAAGGTTACCACTATGCAAGTTGCCATAACTTGCTACTGCAGTTACAGTAGTGTTCCTATGGCTATCTTTATACATCCTAATTTTTGATTTCACACCTAATACTAAAGGTAAATCATAAATATAATTTAACACAGTTTATAACAATACATCATTACTGATTCATGGTAATAATTAATTTACATTATTAAAAACAGTCTCAGTATTTCAGAAATACCAATTTTTTTAAATTAAGATCATTCAGTCCTATTATAATTATTTCATTTATTTATTTTATTTATTATTTTTGTTTCCAATACATGCTCATTGTACTTCATATGGCTTATGTATACTCTATTATGCACTTATTTTGATTTATTTCTCAAATGTACACAAATTTCTTTAAGGTCCCTATTCGGTAACATTATGCCAAAATCCTTTTAAATTATATTTTCTACTCAATTTAATCACAATGAACATATAACCACATATTTTTCAATTATTTCAAATTAATCTATAAAATTACATTTTGGTCCCTAATATTTATAATGTGTTTAAATTTTTGCCCTATATTAGGCACCTCTAATTTCTAATTAAATACCATAATTCAATTAATTCAACCTCTAATTTCTTAATTCTAAGCTCAATTTAAATTTAATTCGGAATTAACCTAAATATTTTTCCTAATTATATATGCAATATATATGTGAAATTTAAGAGTTTTGAGTTGTTCACTTACCAAAATTCACTTCAAATCACACACCAATTTTGCCTTTTCCTTTGTTTTTAATTGATTTGCATCCTTCTCCTTGCCCCTCTATTTGGCAGCATATTTATATCCAAATTCACAAAATATTAAGTCAAATTTTTTCTCAAATAATTCATACAAACTTAAGTTAATGCTTAAATAATCTATTTGTCAAGTAAAACTCAATTTTTCCCAAACTCACCAAAATACCCACTTGAAGGAAATGGGTTAATTCTAGTTCTTATCGCAACTATAGGCAACCAAAGGTGAAGGCAAGCAATTTGAGACAATTTAGTTAAGATTAATGGTGGAAATTTTTAGGAATTAAGCCTTAAAAAACAAAAATAAATGGAGGAAGAAGAAGAAGGAAAGGCCATGGAAGAAATGGGAAAAATGGCCAGCCAAATGAGTAATAAAATCAAAATTTTCCCTATTGATAGGCCTTAGGCACTTTAGGATAAAATTAATTAAGTCCTAAGTGGGTCTAATGTCACATATCACCATTTAATTGGCCAATACATTTTTAGTTGTCAATTTTTGATAAAAATTATACCAAAAACTCCTGAAAATATTAATTAGACCATACTTAAAATTTTGGATCAATTCGAGGTAATTTCGATATCAAATTTAGCCAAATGCATAATTTAACTAGTTCAAAAGCTTTATTTTCAAAGTCTTCAAAAATTCATTTTACCCTTCCAAAAATTCATTTATATAAGTTCTAATGAATTGGTGTAATCGGAATAATTTTATGAAGTCCATGGAATATTTTTAAGACAGTCAAAGTTTTCGATCAATTATATCGATCCTGTTATTTATTTTAATTTTCCCTTTTGGAGAATTATTTGATCTAAATTTTAGTCTTAATTTTAGCACCAAACTAGTTATGAATAGTACTTTCCAATGATGAAGAAAAACTTTTATGGGCTTGATCGGCCCTTAGTGCACTATTTAACTTGAAAAATACTATTCATGTGATTGATGATTCCTGAAGTGTTACATAGAGCTTGAAGAATAGATAAGTGGATACTTAAACTAACAAATTTCATGTAAGCCCTATTTTATATGTGTTTTGGGATTTTTGATGTAAATATGCTTAAATATAAATTAACCATAGAAAAATGAAATTAAATGTTAAAGAATTGAACGGGCATGTAAATTTGTATGAAAGAATGAATAAAAGTGTGAAATTAGTTTAAAACCCTATTATATCACTCTATGAAAAGTTGTTAAATGTGAACTAGAATTCTAATCAATTGTAAATTAGTAAAATTAGATGATAGATAAAAGAATATTTGATGTCAAATATATGAAAACATAATTAGGGATAACATGTTAGTTTTTCAACCTAATATGTTCTTAAAGGATAAATTAAATAATGATAGTTTAAATTCAAATTAATGATAGATTAATGTAGTTGAGAGGAAAATTGTAAGATATGTGATGTTAAATTCATAAGAATGTGATTAGAAAAGATAAGTTGGTTATGTAACTTATTATGTAAGAAAATGAAATTAAGGTTAAGTAAAGAATTACATCAATTCAAATTTAGATTCATGTTTAATATGCATGAAAAACATGATAGGAATGTGTTTGATGAATTAAACAAATTTTTATGTACATGAAATAATGATGGTTGAACAATAAAGTATAAGATAGAAAAGAATAAAGGATGAAACAAATAAGATACCTTGATAGATTGATGACATAACATGAATTGAATGATAATTGGTGAAGAAAATGACTAAGAAGAAATGGAACTTCAAGTAGTTGAATGATAATCTAAGGGTTGTCAAGTGATCATATTTTGACGATTAATTGAATATTCAACATAAAATGAGCATTATGAGGATAAATAAACCTAGTGTGGTTAATCAGAACATTAATTTACATTTGGACATAAAGATTGTTAAATGGATATAATGGAGTTCACTTATGTTTTTTAATGGTTAATAGTGTAATTTAAATATATATTACCACATAAAAGCTTTAAATGACCATAGGAATATGTGAGGCATTATAATATGCCAGAAACCATGATGTATGCATATGTATTTTACTTGGTCGAATGGTACAAATGGTGAAAATGTCTTGATTCCATCAAGTTTGATTGATATTATTCATGTTTGTTATGAATACATGCATGATGAGAATTAAAGAATAAGACATGAAAAAATATGACTTGTAACATAGTGTGAATGACATGAAAAGTTATGTGAAAATATGACATAAAGTGAACAAAAGCATTTGCCTTTAGTGTACAATGGGTAATTCAGGATTATAAGATATAATGGCTAGCCATAGGGATATATACTGTGATAGTAACATGAGATAAGCAAATGCACATTGGATTGATAATTGAGGCATTAGCCATATCAAGTGGTCACCTTAACGCATTTTAGAGGCAGTAATCATGTCAAGTGGTCACCTCCATCCATTCTAAAGGAGTATGATCACATCAAGTGCTCGCTCTAGCTTATTTGCATGTTTAGAATCCTCATTTTGCATATCCCGTTCGAGGTTTCCATTGGGCACTATTAGGTACAAAAACATAATTATACTAGAAAATAGGGACTAAACTATAAATTATATATAAAAGATGTCAAATATGTGATAAAATAGTTAATAATGTGAAAATATAATTAGTTGGTTAAAAAGGGGTAAAAATGTAATTACGATAGAAAATAGGGGTAAAATCATAAATGTGTACAAAAAATGTGGTCAAAAGAGTTAAAATGATCAAATAGGTGAAAATGGATAGACATGTAATAAAGGAAAAGTTTTAGGAACCAAACTTTAATTGCCACCATGTAGGAAAAATATGAAAACTAAAATGTAAATTTAGAACTAAAGTGGAATAAAGACCAAAAGAAAGTAAAAAGAGTAAAATTAGTAAAAAATAATCAAACATGTGTTAAATAGGAAGTATAAATAAAGTACAAAATGAGAATTAAAATGTAATTAAAAAACAGAGAGCAATAATTAGGAGATGGATTGTAAACACTTGTATATTTTACATAGATAAAGAAAAGAGAATTAATGAGAGAAAAGGAATTACAGATGAGTTATGTAGAAATTTTAAGAACTAAGGTTCCTAATTTGGGTAAATGAATATGTGACTTAATTTAATAGGACAAGGAAACACATATAAATTTATGCATAAAGACATAACGGAAAAACATAAGTTGAGCTAAAATCAAGAAAACTTAAGACGAAAGTTAAAAGTTATGAATTAATTATGTATAAGTATTAAACCCCAAGCTAGAGAGTTAAAGTCTATGCATATAATTAAAGCATGACTGGTGAATCAAGGAAAAACAAACAACAATTTAAGGATAAAATAACAAATGAGAAACAAGTATAGATTGAAATTATGCTAGAGACCTAATTATTCAATTATGACAGAAAAAAGATTTAATAAGTGAAAATTCGAAGCAAATATTAAAATATGGATTTAAGACTAATTGAAAAATTTCTATAAAAGTTAAGTATAAGGCAATGAATAGATTATTGATCTTTGAAATCAAAATGCATAATTTGAACTAATCAGTATGAGGGAATCAAAAATGAAAATCTGGAGAGAAATATTATAAACAATTTGAGACAAAACAATAACAGTGAACTATAAATCAGAGGAGATAGATGTAAAGTAATTATGTTATGAAGATATCTGGAAGATAAATGTCTGATTCATGAGAAATGCAACACAATTTGGAAAAATTAAAACTTAATAAAGAAAAGTCAAGTTGTACATTGAGTAAAGAAAAGCAATGTAAAGAGTTGAAAACTGAAATATGTGGAAAATAGGAGATCAATTGTAAAATAAGTATAGAATCTGAAATCAAGTGACCATAAACTCAAAAGATATTAAAATAGCTATATAAGACTAAAAAAGATTATTAAAGAAAAATCATATGTGTACAGAACAAATGGACAATTTTTTACAAGAGAAAGAGATGAGAAGAAAAGCTAATAATAATAATATTAGTAATGAATTTAAAAAAAAATTAAGCCTATACATTTAGGTCTATTAAATTTATTAGTTGGGTATCCACTACTAAGCATTGTATGCTTAACACATATTTATTTGTTGCTCATAGCTTTTAAAGGATATAAGTCAACACTCGAAGGGACAGGCACTGGATTTGGACAAGTTGTTCAACAATAAAGGAAAATCTTTGAATTTCGTATGTGGCATATATAAGTAGGATCATACTTATGCATGTATTATATTGACATTATTGTAATATTTCATTATGATATTAATTGTATATGGGTGTTACAATGACTATCTCTTATTCAGCTCATACTTGCATGAAATATAAATTTCTGAAATTAAGATCAAACCCATTCACAGTTGAGAATCACTCGGATGAAATAAAAATTAAATTAGAAGTAAATTAACAAGAAACAATTATATCAAAACTTTGGACAAAATCTGGCTAGATAAGTTAAACTTAAGGCACAATTTATTTTAATAAGAATTCTTTCCATATTTGGGGAAAAGGATAGTGCTATAGCGGTCATCTTGAATACAACATGATTTGGAAAAATTAAAACTTAATAAAGAAAAGTCAAGTTGTACAATGAGTAAAGAAAAGCAATTTAAAGAGTTGAAAACTGAAATATATGGAAAATAAGAGATCAATTGTAAACTAAGTATAGAATCTGAAATCAAGTGACCATAAACTCAAAAGTTATTAAAATAGCTATATAAGACTAAAAAAGATTATTAAAGAAAAATCATATGTGTACAGAACAAATGGATAATTTTCTACAAGAGATAGAAATGAGAAGAAAAACTAATAATAATATATTAGTAATGAATTTAAAAAAAATTAAGCCTATACATTTAGGTCTATTAAATTTATTAGTTGGGTATCCACTACTAAGCATTGTATGCTTAGCACATACTTATTTATTGCTTATAGATTTTAAAGGATATAAGTCAACACTCGAAGGGACATGCACTAGATTTGGACAAGTTGTTCAACAATAACGGAAAATCTTTGAATTTTGTATGTGGCATATATAAGTAGGATCGTACTTATACATGTATTATATTGAGTTTATTGTAATATTTCATTATGATATTAATTGTATATGGGTGTTACAATGACTCTCTTATTCAGCTCATACTTGCATGAAATATAAATTTCTGAAATTGAGATCAAACCCATTCACAGTTGAGAATCACTCGGATGAAATAAAAATTCAAATTAGAAGTAAATTAACAAGAAACAATTATGTCAAAACTTTGGACAAAATCTGGCTAGATAAGTTAAACTTAAGGCACAATTTATTTTAATAAGAATACTTTCCATATTTGGGGAAAAGGATAGCGCTACAGCAGTCATCTTGAATACATCAAGGAGGCGGTGGTCCTAGAATTGTATTAAAAAAAGGACAATATCATAGTCCTCTTGAATACATCAAGGAAGCATTGCTCTTCGAATCTATAAATTAAAAAAATAATTATGTCAAAATCTTAGACATAACTTGACAAGAAAAAATTAAGCTTAAGGCATAAACTATTTTAATAAGAATACTCCCTAAAATTGGCAGATGGACGATGCTGCAACGATCATTATATTGACATAAGAAGTCCTTAAATCTCCTAGCTTTGTAATTAGTGTGTCACTTATGATGGACCAAGTGAACTATTAAGGCAAGGATAGTAGAGCCTACTCTCTCCATACCTACAAGGTTATGTACAATGTTATATACAAAAGATTGTGTGTGCATAAAGAATTAGGTGTGAAGAAGCCTAAATTGTATATGAATGTTTACAAAATGCACACAAGAGGAAGTGTGTGTGCAAATGCATACAAAAAGTTCTATAAATCAGAACAATAGTGTCAAAAGAAGGTGTACAAAAATGAAAAAAAATACAAGAATGCATGCAGATATACAAAAATGAAAAGATGCATGGAGAAACAAAGGAATGCAAAAATGCATGTATGAAATGCATAAATGCAAGACCATATGCATGATATGCAAGACCTACACCATAGGTGGTTAGGGGATTCTTTGTTGGATGAGATCTAATTGGTGATCCATGTGTATCTTCCCCTTAAGTCTTAGACATCGGGCAAGCTTCCTTTGATTACCTCCCTTAGTTTTTTTGCTTTGCCTTCTTTTTGAGTTCCCTTGTTATTCATAGGCTAGATAATATGTCATTGCTATGCAAAAGAAAGTTTATTTCCCCATAAACTATAATGTATTCATTTATTGAATGTTGTGCCATGCTGAGCTTATAGTCCTATACTTTTACTTAGAAGTTGTGCCCCCAATATGAAGGGTTTGTGGTAACTCAGGATACCTTTTCTTCCCCCAAAACTTAGGCTTGTGTCTCAGGTTATGTTGTAAAATTATTTAAGGGGAGTGACTTAAGTATCAGGAATCTTCCATAATCGATTTCTAGACTAGTATCTTAAGAAGGTTTTCTCCTCTTGAGAGATTTAGCCAATCTACTGGATGACCCCTTATTAACATAACCATCTTTCATAATGGCATTATTCTATTGATCTATCTTGCTTAGAGTTTACCATTGATCCTAAAAAAGCTAACTGGTGACTATAATCTACTTGGCATGATCAAAAGCATTCAAAGCATGCTGACCTTATGTCCACTTCTTGTGCCCACAGTCGAGATTTTATGTTTACCACCTTAAATTGGCAAAGTGGATGTCTACTATTACGTGGGCTATACAAGGCCACATTTTAGATTATAGCTCACTATACTGGAACACTTGAGGGGCTATAATTCATAGTGAGAAACCTTTACCTTTTAAAGGTAGCCTACAATTGATTGGATCATGTCAAGCTATCATCCCCTCTTAATATAAAAAACTAAAGGTCTGGCACACAGAGACTTGAAGAGTGTGATCTTACCATCTTGTTCACGTGCAAAGTGTGGGTGACTAGCCCCATAGTTAATTAGAGAAACTTGGCTTGAATGCTTAAGGTTTCATCTAAATCTTGGTCCTATCTCGAAAGTGTTTGATTCCCATCAAGAACTAAAGTTTAAATTTAACTGAAAATCCCATTCTTGCTTTGTATACCATGGAGAATTTAAGTTGAAGTACCTGTGTTTGCTCCACAACCTCGAAATGCACATGGTGATCTCTCATCCCAAACCTTAAAGGTTTTCACATTTCTAGAGGGCATCTTCTTATGTTTTGATTACTCTTTTAGCAAGGGGAAGACACACCCAATTGTGCTTCCTTAAACCTAGCCATTTTTTAGGGCATAATTGCATGAAAGATTTGGCTTTACACATCCTCGGATGTCAGCATAAAATTTTGGACCTTTTAACACTATCGAGCATACTTCCCTATGGCATCTACTCATTGCATTAGAAAAGTCTATGTTATGGGAGCCCAAAAGAACCTTCTTATGCCTAAAGTACCAAGCCATCTATGTAAGTTGTATATACACCATCACGAGTTTCTTCCACAAGCATCATGGATTTTTTCTCATCTGTGCACCTCAAATGCATGCCATCATGGTTAACCCTCTATTTAGAACCCTATCTATACTAATGGACAATGCAAGGAGCTTATGGGTCTGTGCTGATCTTTTTTAAAAATATCCTTTAAGGATTTTAGTTTCTCCTTAGCAAAGCTGAGTGTTGTAGCACTATGGTCTTTTATCAGCAGTTGTGACTGTACATGACTTGCAAGGCTCCGAAATACAATCTGTCTGAGCCCATTATCAATTTTGGCTTTATGATCATGCCTACTACAATGTTCAACATAGAAATCAAGGCTATCAAAGTGCATGCTAATGAATTGTCACCCTAGGCATAAGACCTAGAAGGCAAACTAGTTGCTCATTCTTTCCAAGCTCTCACAAGACAATATGTACTTCTTTCTGATAAAGCATTCACTTTGAGCCTAATAATTACTAGTGATGAGTCTCTAGACATTGTTACTATATTTTTTCCTAGGGCTAAGAGTACTTATGATCCATATATACAAATTTCATGTATAACCCCACTATTGATGGTTTTGGTAATTTTCATCATCAAATGATACAAGGATTACCCCTAACTTTATCGAAGTATGTGGAGTGTTGCTCCTACTTCCTCAACATTTAACCTACCCTTTGAGAGAGTATTCATCGCATGGAATGTTGCTTTCCTTTCAAAAAGTTCCTCTTTAGAAATCTATTTTCATGTAGGCTTTAGGCAAGCTTGCTTTAGGTGCTTCCTCTTTAGTTTTTTCTATCTTGCCATCTCTTTGAACTTTCTCGTTATTCTAAAGGCAGGCCATCTATCTTTATTATGCTTCAATTGAAAACAACCTCTTTCTCAATAGACTATACATTCCATCTAATTATCTAAATCACTTAGAAAAGTATCATATTGATTAAAATGTCATGACAAAAACAACAACGAAAGAAATGCTTGTCACATAAAGTATTGTTGTTACTGCCTTGGAATAAGCCCACTTTAGCATGTGTCTCTATGCATGTAATAGGTTATCTTTAATAGGTTAATTATATGCTCATATTTGGCTCATGAATTTTTGCCTATTCACATGCATCATATAGTGACAACCACAATTACAACTAGAGATTTAATTCAAAAACACAAGCTTTATTGAACTTGAAAAGAGCGACACTTTTGGTGCATTTAATTTCTACTACTATTCAGTCTTCATGGTTTTTCATGGCTAAGCATATCCTTTCATCCCCTAACCTTTGCCTAGGGTACTTTTTCTAGTTTGTTTTTTTTTCAAGTTTTTTTAAGTTTTTGATTGATCAGTTTTACCATTTAGAAAAGTATGGGCTTTTATTTAGGTAAGCTAGGCTTGGCATTTGGGTAAGCTAGACTTTAGGTAAATGAAGGGTAATGGCTTCCCATTGATCTCTCTAGTGTGACAAGTTTGTTAACAAGTGGAAACATTTTTTATCACATCTCAGTGTGTCTAGTTCCTAGCAAAGATTTTTCATTCATTCATTCTATCATCTGTCTTATCATTCATTTTCCCTAAAATCTCATGTTATAAGTCCTAACAGATGCACTAAAAATGTCATTTTTTTCCTGAATATAAAGAGAGAAATGTTTGTTGAGCTAATGTCATATATCATAATTATTGCCATGCATGATGCATATATATAAGATCATATTAGACAAGTTTATATAACTAACATAACTAGAGAACATATGCATTATCGTTGGACTGCATAAAAGTAGCTTGTAGCCGTCAAAGTGCTCCCTTGACCCTAAAACTTTGCTTTACATCTTAAGTTATAGGCCAGCTGCCAAAGGGCAAGTTATTCAAACCCTATCTTCACCAATAACCCTTTATCTCTCCGAGTGCCTGTACTCCCCTGAAACATTGCAAAAGCATTTCTACTTCATCTGGTTCAAGTGACCAGCTTTATCTCTACCGACTCACACTAGATTTCATTTGCGACATTCATCAAGAACAAACCACTGAACACTAAAAGGTGATTCTTTTGTGACACCTTATTTTGAATATATGACCAATTGATAATGTATTATTGTTGTTGGAGTCGTGTAAGTACTTGATCCTTTTATTTGTTAGTTAATGATAGTTTTTCACTTTAACTTAACATTTATCTTTCAATTTTGCTTTGTGGTAAAATGTTACTATTCATTTCATAAACATTTAAGCAACATATCAGGCATAAAATCATGTGACCCCAACCTGTAAATAGTTAAAATAACACTCCCAATAGGCAGCCTCTACCTCCAGTACTCCAACAATAGTACAACACTTATAAATTTCATTTCACAAGTCATCAACACAGTATTTGTCACATAGCCATAATTCAAATACACTTACTAACCTACACAATCTCAAGTCCACTGAGGTTTAGTATTCTTTACATATCATAATACACAATCTAAGTTCCAAAATAATTTACACATAACATATATGTTTCACATATCAAAAATGCCTTCACATGTACATACCACTTTATCCATCTTTATTTGGCCTTCAATTACCTGTCCCTACACATAATCAAAGAAATCATGCGCTATGCAACGTTGTTGCCTAGTGGTGGATATATTATACAAAATTTCATTAACATAAACTATATTTTACTAAATTACCATTTTGCCCTCATTTATTAATTTCAACCAATTAACTTAGAATTATTCTTTTATTATCTTAAATTACCATTTAGTCCTTCTACTATTCATTTTCATACTTTCCTTATGTATTTTTCACTTAAATGGAAAATTACCATTTAGTCTCTAAACTTTTCCTTTATCATTTATTACAGTACTTTCACACAATTTTGTCCTTTTTGCTTTCTTTTAGTTTTTATTTCACTTTAAACATAAAATCTACATTTTAGTCCTTACATTTCATTACTTGATGGCAAATTACAATTTGATCCTTGAAACTTTCCTTAATTATGAATTTACCCCTTTTGTCCATTTTACAATTTTAACTCTATTAACCACATTTTTAATACAAATATATGATTTTACCATTATTTTCTCGCGCAATTATAATTTTGACCTTTTTAACCAATTAATGACACTTTTCACTTTATTTGATATTTTATTACATATTTGATTTCTTTTATATACAATTTACCCTTTGGTCCTCGATTTTTTTGCAAAATATATTTTTACCCTTAGTAGTGCCTAGTGGAAAATGGTTGGAGTGACCACTTGAAGTGATCATACTACTCTAGAATGAGTGGAGGTGAACACTTGACATGACCAG
The DNA here is from genome assembly GCA_037975025.1 of Excoecaria agallocha. Taxonomy (NCBI): domain Eukaryota; kingdom Viridiplantae; phylum Streptophyta; class Magnoliopsida; order Malpighiales; family Euphorbiaceae; genus Excoecaria; species Excoecaria agallocha. The sequence goes on from CM075806.1 coordinate 42,365,669, forward strand.
TACCTTTAAAATATGTTGAGGTGACTACTTGACGTAGCCAATGCCTCAATAGTCAATCTGATGTGTATATCTCATGGTATTACTATAGTATATATATCCATATGGCTAGCCATTATGTCCTATAATCCTAGATTACCCATTTTACACTAAGGGCAATTATTTTAATTCACATTATACCTTATTTTCACATCACCTTTCATGCAATTCACATTATATCAAAAGTTACACTTTCTCATTTCTCATCCATTCATCATTATCATACATGTATTCATAATAAACATAATGAACATCATTCATTCTTGATGAAAACATGCCATTTTCCATATGTACATCATTCGACTATAACATGTGACTATACATATCATGTGATTTTTCATTCATTCCCATATCTTATGTGTTTCTAATATCATTTCAAGCCTTTATGTGTTGATATACATTCAATTTATATTGATAAATATGAATTATGAATATGAACATCATTATATCCCATTACAAAACATTATGCCTAAATGAATTCTTAAGTTTTAATCAATTAATTTATGTTTTTTATAATTATAATATCCATTACATGTTGAATATTCTACAAACCATCAAAATATCACATGATGTGTGTTAACATACCATTTAACCATGTTAGGTTTTCTCACTCCTTAGTTATTTTCTTCACTAGTTCACATTCATTTCATATTATTTCATCTTTTTTTTCATGATAATTCTACTTAAGTTTACATAACAACTTAATGTAAATTAAGACATAATTCAAAGGAATAAATCAAATTAGGTATAGTTTTACATTCACTAACCTTAAAATAGCTTGAAAATCACTTATTCCTCCTTTTCTTTATCTTTTTCCTCCTTACCCTTTTCTTCTCCTTAGAAATCCCCTTTAGGTTGAATTGAAGGAGGAGAAATTTGTGAGTTTATGCTATGAATTTCAAAATAAAATTACTCATTAACAACTCTACTATTGATTCTCTATAATTCTACACCAAACTTCCTAATTAATTCCAACAAAACTTAAGAATTTACCCAATTCTTTTCAATGTTGAAGAGAAAGTTTTCTTATGTATGTGTGTGAAATTTAGGCTTAAGGTTTGGTGGAAAATAAATGAAGTGAAAAGAAGAATGGTGGAAGGCTTTTTGGATTTGAGGAAGAAGAAAAGAGTGGGTGGCTGAATTTTGGGTAGAAATTTAGAAAGTTATAAACTTCCTTAGGCCATCTTTTAGTGGACCAAATCAAGGGCCAAGATTTATCCATTTACTATTTGATATAATGGTTTATTTTTAAGACATTTGTCAAGCCCCCATCGATTTTTACACTTTCTTATGCACAACTAATGAATGTAGGTAATCATGGCCCATTTACTAATGACATTTATGCCCTTAAACAACTAAAAAATGACATTTAAATCCCTTAACTAATTTAACCTCTATTTTTTACCATTTTTCAGATTCATATGTTCCCCTCATTAGAATTCCTTAAAATTTTGCCCTAAAAGCAAAAAAAAAATGCGGAAAGATTTGTTTAAAAATTTAGGTTATTCTAATATTGTTTCAATATAGTTCCGACACCAGCATAAAAATTCATTGATCCATAATTCAAAAATCTAAAGCTATCAGAAAAAATATTTTTCACTTCTAAACATTCATTTAGGCTATTTCTAATGGGTATATGTAATCATAATTATTTTCAAAGGTTTGTGGAATATTTTATGGCCTGGTTAAATTTATGGGCAACCTAAATTACGGTATTAGGGAACTTCTTCACTGTCTATTTTAAAAACTTATCTTAGCTTAATTTCTTCTCAAATTATACCATCAGACTACATTTAACACATCCTAAAATTTCCTAGGCTCACACATGTTGAACACTTAAGCACTTGAAAATTCTACTGCATTATGTTAATGTTATCACACCAATTGCACCTCTAATGTTACCATTCATGGTCAAAAAGTTATTATTCATGCAGGATGGAATTTAAGGCATTACATCTCCTCTATAATGTATAAGTATGGACATAGTATCTCAATGGGGATGTCATGATAATAACATCAAAAAGATCATTTGACACATGAGGCATTGCCTTTGTCACCTGAGAACTTAGCCTCGATACTTGCCCTTGTGTGTACTATAGGTTTCTTTCCGTATGTTAATCATATGGTCATGCCTAGCTTATGTTAGCACTCTTGTTTACATGCATCATATAACAATAACAACAATCATACCAAGACATGTAATGGAAAAAGTCATATTCTATTCAAACTTAAGAGGTGACACCTTATGTGCATCTGACTCCTATTGTCAAGTAGCTCTCATGGGTTTTTGTTATTGAATATTTTTCTTAACCCTAATTTTTTTCTAAGTTGTCTTTTTTTTATTTTTGTCCTAGCAGGGTGTCTAATTTTAGCAAGGTTGCCTTTTCTCTTTTTTAACCTACAGGGCTATATTTTCTCTTTTTTTTTTGTTTTTGCCATAGAACCCTCTTCAGGTCATCGACATTGCTTGATTTATTAAATCCATTTTTTTATCAATGTTGGTAAGAAATGGCTGCTCCTTTTAACTTTAACTTCTTTAGCACAAAGGGTTTGGCTCTAGCTCATGTAATTTGGAATATTGGATTCAAGTTATTGCTTCCAAGAAATGGCCTTTAACCCACTTTCTTAGATGATTAAATGAATCATTCTCTTCTTCGAGAATTCATCCAAGATGGTGAGTTCTTTTTTAAATTGCAAAAGACCCTATTTTGCTCATTTGACTCTAACAGTTGAGCTCTTGAAGAAACCTTTAATAGTTGAAGGTCAATCTTAAATGGTTCTATTGTGCTCATCAGTAAATGTTAAGGATAAAGGAACAGTCTTTGAAACTTTACTTGCTATCTTGTTTCCTCATTCACACTAGCCATGCAAGCTTTTATATGAGTTCTTTTTCCATTTTCTTTTTCCTTTCTTTATCTCAATTAGTTCTTGTCAACCTCTTTTTTCACAATTCTCCAATTAAGATAATGAGTCAGTTTGGTGAATTATGGATCATTCTCTAATCCCTCTTTAAGGCATATTAAAGAAATTTTGGCACTTTTAAGTAATAAGGCTATGGATTCCCATTAATTTCTTCGGTGTATGTCACTTAGGGATTTTTTTCTTTTCTTTCCCACCTTTTGGTCTAAGTCTTTAGATGATTTGTTGTTCAAATAAGCTTGGGTAGCACATTTTTCAATGTCTCTATCAATTTTCATCATGTTGCTTTAGGTCCAGACAAAGACTCTTTTCCATTTTTTCCTTATTCTCTCAAATGATCTAACTTTAGAAGTCATATTGGATGCAATCAAGATTTCTTTTTCCTTTACGATAAAATAAAGTAGTGTTTATTGAATTAATTTCTCATATAATTAAGCCATGATTATTGTTATACATGATGCAATGAAATAAGACATTGCATATATGAGAGAAGCTAATATTATTAACATAGCTAAAGAAATATATACATATTTTACATTAGCAAGAAGTGGCTTAAATTACACCTTTTTCTACTACAAGTGTGGGTAGCGAAAAGTCTTTCAACATCTCAAGCTCTTTCTTTTTTAGATTACACCCCCAAGATTTATAGTGATAATATTTACATCCCGCAGTTCTCTAATCTACTTGTCATTATAATTGTGAAGGTAATGGCTAGGTATTTACATGCCATATGTATCTCAAGGCACATACCATTTCGATGAGCTTGAGTTGAACACAAAAACTAATGGTAGCATAACATAACGTATCCCTTTATCTTTTTCTTTGGTCTCAATTGTTTAAGATTAATAATATCTTAGATGAGCTTAAGATTACCATCACCTCTATTTCTACTTCTATCACCATACTTTGAGCTTCTGTGCCCTTATTAGTCATCATAATAACCAACCCCTAAACTTGTAGATATATCATTCACAGTAAAGTATCCCTTATCATTCCATCTGATGGGAGATTTGATTTACCATATTCTCTCTATTTATAGCTAGTAAGGATCCTATTAAAGAAGTTCTTTTAACCGTAGTTGGTTTGATCTTCTTACTAATTGGTACCTCACATTGCAAATTGGAAACAAGGCCTATATCTACTACGAAACCAATAATAACCCTTTTTTAGTGTTGTCAATCCACTTACTCACAATTTCAGCTTTAAAAGAAGATAAGCCAGCTATTAGTCTTGCCCTTATTGATTTAATATCCATTTCAAGATCATCAAGTTTCATTCTCAAACTCAAAAGGCCTGAAATATTGGTTAAGTATAAAAAATCATGAATCTTTATCCTTTCCACTTACTCTAACAGTTGTACTAAAATTATAGGTAATACCTTTATCAAACACAAATTTGATCCTGATATAAGCCATACTCTATCCTAGGTGTATTACTTTTTAAGATTTATGTTATTATTAAATCTTTAATCTATTTGAGCATTAGTTATATCCTAGTATGTGCCCTCCATATTTGTTTTGGCGCACTTGGTGAAATAAGTGGTGTCTTACCCTTAGTGTTAGCAATAGGCAAAACTCTCAGTTCTATACCTCTAAATTCAGTAGCTAATGGAGGCACCTTCTTAGCAATAGCCGATTCTACTTATCTAATGGAAAAAATATGGGTTACTGCCTGGTAAATGGCACCAAAGTGAGCATCCATTCCATCAATCATATGCACGACTCTCCTTTCTAACTCATCAAACTCCCTGTCTAATTCTCAAGAATTATAAGCTCTAAGCTGTGATAGATTTACCATTTTTGTGCATTTTAAAGTTACCATAAAAATGTCAACCAAACCTAAACTTATCCTTGATTCTTATTCTAACCCAACCTAGCTTGGTAAGAACTCTCTGATGGGACTACCACTTTGACTCTTAAACCACCTAGGTGAATCTGAAATGGTTAAAAAATCAGAGGATTAGAATGATGCATGGAAAAAATTTGTGCAAAAAATAAGATGTACATATTATGGAAAATAATTGCACACGTAAATGTAGATGTATACAAGACATGCATAGTTTATTGGTACCATTATTAATGTTAGTTGTTATAGATGAATACATGTGTAACATAGACAAACACATGCAAAAGAAAGAAAAATCCTCACAACCTTATTACTCCTATATAGAAAGCCATATGGTCCCTTTCCTAGACCAGATTAGCCCATGGATTAACTGGAAACCCAATGACCATGTATGATGCATGGTGCAAAATTGACAATATAACCTTTTTTTTATTGAAAATGCATGAAAATGGATTTTGGCCATTGCATATTTAAACAATCTAAGTAAAGTTAAATTTGCCTATCAAGGTATGAAAGCCTTTGATGAGCAAATATCTAAATTTATTATGATTTATTCAATACATAAAGTCTCACATCACAAGCAATGTATTATGGCATATGCCCCTTAGTGGAAGTGTTTATACCATTACATGGACTTTTAGCATGGTAATATAGCTTTAGGGTGTTCTATGTATGGTTTTTGTTAATGTATCTAGCTTATCATGAGCATAACGATCGATTGGATCACCATTTGATATGCTAAATAAGGCATAAGGCTCGAGCTAGTGTTCCTCCTTAACACTTTCCTATATTGAATGAACATAAGGTCATGTTTTGGGACTGCACCGAGGTTAAAAGAGTGAAATCTAGCTTAATTCTAAGGCTTTAGCATGAATGTAATATAATTTATTTCAAAAAGAGACAAAATATCTTAATCTCTAAACTCATTTATATTAAATTAACCAATTTTACTTTCAAAGCAAAATCCCATGGATCCCTAATGAAGTCATCACTGTGACACGAGCTGAACCCTATATGCATTAGGTTTGCTCTTAAAAGCTCGCATTTAGGGCTCGAGATGGATAAAGGTTCATTTAACTAATTAAAATTGGTTGTTTCATAACATATATGATTTTATTCCTTTTTATTATTGGCGATCAACCTATAAGAGCATCTTCTAGGCATCATACGGTAGGTATCATAGGGTCACCACCCAATAAAACATTGAGAAACTGAGTTATAACCTTATAAAGTAAAAACCAGAGATAGTTTGGGATCCCATTCTTATTTATATCTTTGGTTAATGTCTTATAACTGAGATTTCAAGATTAATTATTTTATCTCCTTTCTCACATGAGTTATCATGCTCGAAAAGTTAGGCATACTTAAGCATGTTGGAAGCATTAAAGAATAAATGAATAAATCATACATAAATTAAGAAATAAATTTAGAATGTTCATATTAATAAGGATATGGGTCGTTGTATACATATTTACAAAAAAGGCAAAATTTTTGGTGTATTTTTGAATAAAAAATAGGATATTTGGTTCCTTACAACTTTACAAAAAGAATCGCATTAATTAAGTTTAGATAAGAAAATCATTTGTATTTATAAAGAAAAATCCTTAATTTTACATGTTATTTTATAGGTAAAAATTAGAGCATTGGTCCTTTTATCACTGAAAAATTCCACTCAAATTTATATAAAATTATTTAGTGAGTTTTTAGTTTATCGCTCAAAAAATTATTTATTTGTAATGAATAAAGAAAGGCATGATAAAATAATAATATAAGAAAAAATGACATACATAAATCAAGATATTTGTTTAATTAGGAAAATTAATTCTCTCATGCATATTTATGAGAATCCTTTTGTGTGATTTTTGGGATAAAAGGTAGGACTTTTATCCAATTTATTAGGAAAATCAAATTTAATTAAGTAGGAATAGTTTTGGTATTGTTTTTAATTTAAGCGTGTAAAAACCTTTATTATTACATATTTTGTAATAATGAAAAGAAATAAAATAATTATATACAGCTGACCAGATTAGGATTTTCATTTGAAATACAAGTCCCAATCTAAAGGAAGGGTTGAAGGATTGGGAGTCTTTAAAGGACATAGCCATAGAAGCTGAGGGAGAGTATTTGACCAAATGTGCAAATAATTAAGGTATAAGAAGGAACTTTGGCAATAATAAGATAGTTAAAAATAGCAGTAGACTAAATAAAAGTAGGAAGAGAGCTGAGGTATCTACTGCAAAGGTTAACTAAAGGCATTATTCTAACTTTAGTAAGTAATTATCTTAGGTTTTTGATTAGTTAAATATGGAAGAAAAGTTATAGCCATTGCCATTAATACCCACTAAGAGCCAAAGGATGCCCTATCCTAGAGAAGACTAGTGTTGTGCTTACCATTAGTATACTAGACATCTCATTTATTATTACTACATCTTAAGGAATAATATTCAGGATCTGATAGATAGCAAATAGATTTCAGATCCTAAAAAAAGAGAAAAAAAAAGAAAGAAGGGTATAATGCCATGTTGCCTCCAGTGTTTATGATTAGGTCTAATTTATTAGAGTGATATGTGATGAGAGACCTATATGGGAATAAGTACATGGATATTACTCATTCCTCCCCTAAAGTAACAAAGCCAGGTGAAGAAAATCGGCCAATTTTTATGATTGATTGTTGGGATTCCCTTATAAAGAGTGAAGATGAAAGAGCTATGGTGCCTATTGATATGTGGAGTTCAACTAATTAGAGGTAAAAGGAAGTGAAAGAAGAAAAAAAGTGAAGGAGATCACTAGAAGTGAAAGGGTGGTTCCTGAAATTGAGAAATAATTAACTTTTGCTACAGTACCTATAGAAAAGAAACTAAAGAGAACCAAATCATAAAGCAATTGAAGAACACATAAGCCCAGATCTTTATTTGTGATTTATTGAGAAAGTTTCCATCGTATAGGTAGAAATTCATGAAAGCCTTAAGTGAGTCTACTATTACCACTACCATCTTACCTTTTGAATTGATGGATTTAAATAAGGGAAGAATGAGAGGGCTTGTTGTGTACTTGAATGATGATTTACCTACTGAAGGTAGAAATCATAATCATTCTCTTTACATTAAGGCTTAAGGAATGGTAAGCACACAACATGTATGATGGTAGACAATGGGTCCTCAATCAATGTCCGTCCTCTCCTTGCAATTCTTACTTTTGGGCTAAATAAGAGTATATTAAACAAGTTGGATTTGACCATTTTTGCCTATGATATTTCAGAAAGGAAGCAAATAGGACCTTCAAAGCTATAGTAAAGATTAGGAGCAATTGAGATTGAAGCCGAGTTTATGGTGTTACCTATTCCTGCAAACTTTGTGTACTGCTTGGGAGGCCATGGTTTGATAATTTAGGGGCGGTGCCCTTTATAATGCATCAAATGATCATAATACTCCGTGAAGGTCAAGTGGTCACAATCAAAGCTACAAGAAAGAATTAGGCATCTGTACTGGAAATATCCAAGTAGCCTTTTAGTGAGTTTTGTGTCTCTATGATCAATGATGAAAAGAATGAAGGTGGTTTTACTTATAGCCAGCAAGATATCAACATGCTGAAAATGATGCACTTCTTGCCTAAAGCTGGTTTAGGTAAGAACTCTCAAGGGCCGTACACTTCTATCACTACCAAGTAATAGAAGGACTGAAAGGAGTTAGGTGACATCGATTTAAGTTAAAATAGCAAAGGAAATGAAATAGCAAATGAGATCCCTCACAATTCTAAGAGCTTTGTACTAGTTTTAGGGTTTTGCCTTTATTGTGGAGAGAATAAGCCTCAGTTGATGGGAGATAAGATATCTCCCAATTTTGAGTTATTAAATGATATCTTTGACTAGGAATAGGGGATCATCAAACTAGATGAAGGTTTTTTAGATAAGCAGATTCTTCTGCATCATTTAACCTAAGATAAAGAGGTGCCTAAAGAAATCATGATCGAAAAGTTGCTTGTTATTCAGAAAAAGGGCAAAGAAAAAGGTTGAAGTTAAAGATCCACCCAAGCTAATCCTAAAAGTTAGAGAGGCATCCACTACCACTGAGATTGAATAAGATAATTTCATCGATATTGTTTATGTTCTATAACTTTTTTATGAGAACAATGACTTTAGTTTCGATTATATTAATAAGATGAACAATTTTACTTACTCGTCTAATGTTTCTTCTGATTTCAATATGCATAATTATGATAATAAAACATTCATATTTAACATTAACCCAACAAACATATGTTTATTTAATTTTGAAATAAAAGAAAATCCCAAAGAAATATTATTAGCATTGGATATAACTCCTAAAGAGAGAAATTTTTGAGAGAATATTGAAAAATATGAAAGTCTTTGCCTGGACCTATAAGGACATACTGGGAATAGATCGAGAAATAGCTCAACATGCCATCCCAACCTTTCTAGGATGTAACTCGATCAACTAGAAGCTTAGAAGACTTAGACCAGAGTGGGTTAAAAAGGTAAAAAATGAACTTAGGAAATAAATAAAGGCCAAGTTCCTAGTAGAGGTATAATAACCAACATGGTTGGCAAATGTAGTCCATGTAACAATAAAGGATGGAAGGGTTAGAGTTTGTGTGTACTATAGAGATTTGAACAAAGCTTTCCCTAAGGTCGACTTCCCTTTGGCTCACATAGATACATTAGTGGATGGTGTAGCTGCTTATGCCATGTATAGCTTTATGGATGAGTATGCTAGGTACAACAAAATTCTAAATAAGATCATGGGTATAATCAAAATAGCCTTTATCACTAAATGGGGTACCTATGCTTACCAAGTCATGCCTTTTAGACTTAAGAATGCAGGTGCCATAAAGAGGAATAAGTGTATATGGATGTGACAAAGAGGAATAAGTGTATGTGGACCATATGACGATCAAGTTAGCAACCCGAAAAGGTCACTTCAAGGCATTGGAAAAGTTATTTTAATGGATTGAAAAGTATAATATTTTCCTCAACCCCAAGACATACATATTTAGAGTTACTTTAAGCAAGTTCTTAGGACATGTAGTGAGCTAGAAAGGGATAGATATAGATCCTGACAAGTGAAAGCCATTAAAGAGATACTTATACCTTATAAGGAGAAGGAGGTTAGAGGATTTCTAGGTAAGATTTAATATATAAGTAGGTTAAAAGCCAAGTTGACTTTAATTTGTGAATTTATCTTCAAGCTGCTTAAGAAAGATCAGCTAGTAGTTAGGAATAAAGATTGTGAAAAAGCATTCAACACCATCAAGGAATACCTTCTACACCAACCGTGTAAGGACCCAATCATGACCCTAATCAGATTATGGTAAATTAATGAGGATTAAGGTTTAATAAGGAAAAATTAGATTATTTTGCATTATTAAACTTAAGTCATATAAAGGGGTATATTGGCAATTATGCACATGTGTATTGAAGTGTAGCTAAAATAGTAAGGAAGGATGCAATTGAAATAAATAAGAAGTTTGGGGTTAAATGCTAAGAAAATAAGTTTTGAGGGTTAAAAGTTTTATAAAGGAATTATGGGATTTTCCTTGGGGAGAAATTTACCCCATTCACCTATTTAGGATTTATAGAGAGTGAGGAGATCGACAGAAGAAGGGGTTTCTCTCTCTCTCTCTCTTTTTCTCTTCTCCTAGTTACGGGTTGAAGGAGATGATGGCTTAGGGTTTTATGAGCTAGCATTTTAAGATAATGCTTTCCTCTCTTGCATTCTTTTGTTTGAGTTCCATTTCTAGATTTAAGGGTTTAAAGGATTATGATTGTTATCTCTATATGTAAGGAGAAGAAAGAAAATAAGATAGATCAAGAGTAGGAAAAGAAGGAAGCATAACAAAGGAGCTAGAGGAGTTAAAGCATTAGTAATAGGTACGGGAATTAGATTTACTGTACTGTTCATATGAATGATTTAGGGATTTTTTCCTCTTTTCTGGTATGTATCCTTTTTGATGAGTTTAAAAGATAAATCTAATAAGTTTTGATGAGTCTAATGTGATTTGAAGCTTAAATGATCATTTAAGTAAGTGGGGAAGTGAGATCTGGGATTTAAATTCATGTTCTGCATAATTAGGGTTTCTCGGCTTCTTGCTATCTTCTCATGCACGGCCACTCATGTCCTTTCTTCTTTGGCATGCACGACCATTCAAGGCCATTCTTCTTTGGCATACATGGCCACTCAAGGCCTTTCTTCTTTGGCATGCACGGCCACTCAAGGCCTTTCTTCTTTGGCATGCATGACCACTTATGGATTTTCTTCATGCTATGCACAGCCACTTGGTTTTTCCTCTTTGATATGCATGGCCACTTATGCATTTTGTTCTTGAGATACATGACCACTTATGGCTTTCTTCTCCACATACATGACCATCTATGCACTTTGTTCCTTGGATGCATGGCCAAGCATGCTTTTCTCCCCTCCACAGCATGGTCATATGTACTATTTTCACTCATTCGAGTATACTCTCACCCCAAGATTAAGTCATGTATTTAGATTTTGATCACAATATTATGCGATCCATAAGATTATTAAGCTAACAAGAGTTGGGGTGAATTGACTATAGTAAGTGAAACTAATGATAAAAGGTTACTAAGTGATGATAGTTATATAAGTTGATATTAATGGATTAATTGACTATGAAAGTCTCTCTCTAATGTTAAATTCCATAAAGATATGGTTTAGAAAGGCATGAATATAAGGTGAATTATTATTGAAATTAAAAGGTATATATGCTATTATAAGAGAAAAAAGATTGAATTAAGCTGTAAGTTACCCAAAGTTACCTGTGAGGTGCATAAAGCATGATCACTTAATTGGAGGAACCTCCACAAGTTTTAAGGTAATTAAACACATTGAGTTAAGAAATGATGGTTCACTTGAACTCTAAATTAAAGGGAGTTGCACATGGCAATGCTAATATGAATTATGTTGTTAAAAGGTATGTTAAGGCCTAATGAGCATAGAACTAAGAAGAGCATGAGGCAACATAGTAACTTAAATGATATGTTATTTAATGTGTCCTACAAAATTGGTATAAGGTATGTACTAGGACAAGGAATGGTTCTGTCCAAAATACTATGATATAACCTAGTGATAATAAGAGAATAGTCGCAAGATTACATGTCCAAGTTAAAAGAAATGAGACATCACATTTTGCATTAAATTATGAAATCGTAAAAGCTAGTTTACACTCAAGGTCAGAAGAAGAATTAATGATTAGCAGTAATGTGTAATAACCCACTCACCTGTTTGCTCATGCCTATAATACATTATGATTAACACATGAGCATTCATAGTCTACTAATGACTAAGATGAAATAAGCTCACATAACTTACCTGAGTATAAAATACAAGTTAGAGGATTGAAATATATATGATTATGTTAAAGTATATAACTTGTTGTCTATAATCTGATAGACCATTGAAGTGAATCAAGGGACTAAATGTGAATAAGTGTTGACCTTTATGTTGTAAGAGAACCTACACATATTACTACTATATAGATCATAAATGCATGAGTATTGCTTTAAATAATTATGTTTTGATGTGAGTTATGATAGTATGTGAAAGCTGCTCACGAAAAATTGTAACAAGTTAGGTCACTGAGAATTATCAATGAGTTATGTAATTCAATGTTTTATAATTGATGCAACCATGCTATGATGAGTAGTTTGACTCATTATGTGAGGACCCAAATTAGGTCCTAGTAGAATTTAAGGGCAATTACATGTTATTAAAGTCTAATTGAGCATTATTGGGTGAATTATTAAGACTTAAGATATTTAATTGGGACAAAAATGTTATTAAGTTATCAATAATTATGTGATAAATGTGTAAATTATATGGTATGAATTTTATAAGGTCATAATTAAATTATTATTGTTGGTTTAATAATATTCAAGGGTGTAATTGAAGTACAAAGTATTAGTTTAGGGGTTAATTTATAAATATGACATCTTTAAGGGCAAATGTGAATAAATGAATAATTGAGAGGTTGATTTAAGAGAAAGAATGAGTGATTAGGTTGATTTATAACATGCAAAAAGGTGGGGGTTAATTAAAGGACATGCAAATTGTTGAGGGATCAAAAATGAAATTTTCTTTAGATATTATAAATAGCCATTTGATAGTGGAAAGAAAGAGAGTGGTAAGAAGAGATTGTGAGAGACGAAATTGGTAGAGAGAGTTACAGAAATTTTCTTTCTTCTTCTCATTTCTTAAAGCCATAGTTGATTTCTCAAGGTTTTCTTGAAGAGGAAATACTTGCATGTTGTTTAATCAAGATCATTAGTTTTAAGGTAAATATGTTAACTTGATAGTTCACCTCTTCTTCTTTTTCTTCTTCTTCTTCTTATTTTGGTTAATGATGGATTAAGATAAATGTTGGTAGTTTGATGTTGAACGTATGAATTGATGTGAAGGAGAAAAAGAAGGTAGAAGAAACAAGGAAAAAGGGCTTGCAAGGGGTTGAAGACAAAAGGATTTTCAGCTAACGTATGGGAACTTAGGGCTGTTCATATTGCATGTGAATTATTTGCTGGAACATGTTGTGATTGACAGAAAATTTAGGGTTATGATTTCTGGGTTTTATCGGGGGTTTTTGTATGATTTTGAAGAACAGAATCAGATGTGAGAGTTATTGCCGAGTCGTGAAGCCCTTCACGAGTCGTGAAATGCTGCCCTTTTTCTCCACTCGTGAGCCCCTTCACGAGTCGTGAAATGCTGTCCTTTTTCCCCACTCGTGAGCCCCTTCACGAGTCGTGAAATGCTGTCCTTTTTCTCCACTCGTGAGCCCCTTCATGAGTCGTGAAATGCTGTCCTTTTTCCCCACTCGTGAGCCCCTTCACGAGTCGTGAAATGCTGTCCTTTTTCTCCACTCGTGAGCCCCTTCACGAGTCGTGAAATGTTGCCCTTTTACTTCACTCGTGAGCCTCTTCACGAGTAGAACGTTTCTTCATGACTGATTGACCTATTTGGATTTTTTTTGCTCATAAATTAAGCTATAGAACAGAAAATTGAGTGATTCTTTTTGCGTTGGAAACTAGACTTCCATACCTATATTTCATATGAAGAAACATAAAATTAAATCTGTCTCTAAGTATATGGAATTTAGGGTTGAATCCGGACTATTTTCCCTGGACTGCTAATAGAAACAGACTTTACAATAATGGGCATAACTTTTAGTAGACATGTTGAAATGCTACAAAGTAAAATTATGATGAAAATAGAGACATGAAAGTCTAACTTTGATGAAGAAATGTTGGTCTATATCCTTTTAATGTTTACGTTATGAATTTTCTAATTGACAGACCACACTGTTTTAGTTTTAAAAATAGCCTATAGTATTTTCTCAATAACTCGAGCTATAGGTCAGATATTAAGATGAATTTTAATGCTATGGAAACTAGACACATAGGGGGATAAGATTGTAGAAGATAATTGTGCCTAAATATGACATCTTAAATTTCAAATGTGGCTCACAAGTCGAGTTCAGAATGCTGCCCTGTGCAGATTTTCTTTAACGTACTTTATTTTATGGTTTTCAATTAGTTAAGCTAAATATGTATTTATGTGATTACCAAATGAATTGGATAGGGCATGTAATATGACTATTAAATACAAAATTATATGTATGCATATACTTTCACACGTGTACATAAGTAACTACTAGTGAGGAATATATCTAACATATATTTGTGATTAAATTTGTACATAATTGTTATATGCAAGGCTAATGTTTGTATATACTCTTATGATGATATATACTCAGTTATCATTAAGAAATGTCTAAAATAGAAATACATGTAACTAGGGATGTAAATCAAGTTATGATTACATATGTATAGCTTAACTACATGTTGTTATGATAAATTCATAGTTATATGGAAGCACATTGAATTAAGTATGGCATGTAATATGATACTTATAGTTTGAAATGTCAACTTTACTGGTAGAAAGAAGTATTGTGATTTGTAGATCATATTTGAACATATAAACATATGTATATATATATATATATATATATATATATATAATATGATCTTACATGATTGGGTTTGAATTTTGAAAGATATTTTAGAGTAATGATTCAAAGTATATGTGTAAAGTGAAATATATGAATATGTCTTTACTTAATTGAAATGACATGAGTAAGAATATGTGATGTCACATGTTGGCATGTTGAAATACAGATCTACAGTGCTAAAGACTCCATTATAGAAATTTTATTAAAGCATATAATGGCATTGATATATGAGACTATGTATACAAGTGTATGCATTAGAGAAGGAGTATCTTGTCATGTGACTATTATATGAGAAAAGTGTATAAATTGTTATGAATTGTGCATATATGTATATGTACTAGAGAAGATATATATTTTTACATGCTTATGTACAGGTACAAATGGCCTTATATAAGTATAGTCTTAACATACAGAATAGTCATATGATTTAATAGAATTACAAGAACAGAACAGTAATACCCAACAGTGGAATGTTCACAGGTTTATAGAAAGTTACACATGAGCACTCTTATGAGTATATTGTTCATAGTTATACAAGAGTATACATGTGCATATAAGAATATGAATGTATAAAGAAAAGATAAAGTAGATTTTATTACCTGCGTTGAGTCTAGGAAGTGGATAGATAGGCATGCCTATAAGGGTACCTTGCAGCTGCGATAGTTTCAACCCCATTTGGGTTGTAGTCAATCCCGTTTGGGTGACTAAATAGATAGACATGGTCCCATTTGGATCATTTTCAACCCCGTTTGGGTTGTAGTTAACCCCGTTTGGGTGACTAAATAGACTTGTACCTTCGGGTACCATCGTATAACCCGTTATCCACCTCTTTAGAATAGTGCAGGCTTTATACCAAAGTTAAGAAAATTTTGATGTTCAACTTAAAGTTTTATGAAGTATGACAACATAAATTGATTTCTTAATCTAATTTATATGTGAAATTCCTTTTCAGCACATATGGATATTATGATATTAAAAGATGTTGCGATATACACTTTTGCATAATTACCGTATATAGAAATAGTATGTACAGAGTTATATAAATGAACTAGTGCATCATTAATATCAAGTTGTGGACTATAATAGAGATAGTATGTTTTATATAATAATATGTTACTTGCTTTAGGTAGATAAATGATTTGCAAGATTCATCATGTATGAAAGCTATGAAAAAAAAAATGTTTTGCTGTAATAAATGTTCTCTATAGCAATGGAATATAAGAGCTATGTATAGGTATTCATGTTGGTGATTGCTTTCAAATTAATACCTTGGGTTATTTGTTTTTCCTATATCTACTCGTTCTTGCTCTTTATTGAGAATTGATAAATGATAAACTTTCATAGTACTAATGCTCTATCTTACTTTCGAATATGCATATGTCCTTATTGTTTATAGCTCATATGTGAATATGTATTTGTATAGTCCTGGTATATGAAAGTATGTAGTAAGTGGAAGGAATGACTAAGCATAAATAGTGGTATATCATTCAATGAATGAATTGCAAGTCTAAAGGATAAACATGCTTATATGATTAAATGTTGTGTATATAAAGCATTAATGCCAAATTTACTATCATTAAGTCATTTGGTTATCTTGTGTGGACTTATGTCAACATTCTGTTTTTTATTAAAATTTGGCATAAGTTGTACTTATAGTTCATAATGTATGTTTGTTGATGACCACTGTGAGTGGTCGTTCGTCATATTTAGTGTTCCCCACTAAGCTTTATAGCTTAGCACAGATTTTTGTTCATCCGTGTAGGTTGTGAGAACAGGACCTTCTTCCAGGACTGATATCTGCTGCAGGTTGGCCAACATATGTCTTAGAAGATTGATAATAGCGTCTTCTTTTGTCCTTATATGTTGTAGTTATGGAAACTTTAATTATGTTGCAAATTTTGTATAAGTACTAATGTTAAGTTTGAGAAAACATTGTAATGTATTAAGAACTCTTATATGATTAAGGTATTACTCTTAAGTTCACATGACATGGTTATAATTTTATCTATAAGTTATCTAATTAGAAATGTTTCATCTTGGGAACGTTGTAATATATGTCTTATGGTATATGATATTGTGGTAATAGCTTAGTATAGGATATGGGTGTTACACATTATGTGATCAGATATGAGTACCGAAAGAGTATGTACTGCTATGATTCAATTTTCCTTTATGTGCACACACATATATATGGACATGTATATAATACTATAAAGATTTTAGTTGCAAGAACTATACTTTTATAATCGCCTCATTGGCTTCATGCCTAATATTAAATATGATGAGATGGATCGATGAAATTAATATTCTATTGTGTTTGTATTATCATGTAAACCACTACGATATGTATGAATGATGTTGATGAAACTATGTGATGACATGATTTGCATCCATGGGTAATAGAGCCTAAAGCTCAACCTTTATGTATGATAAGAATGATATGCATTCTTTTTATTCAAAAGTGGCTTTAAGCTAGATGATGTGCTAAGTCAAGAAGAATATGTTAAATTAAAGATGTTCTTAAGTGGTTAAGCCTGTGGATTTTAGTTCAGTTGTGGATTAGATAGGCATGCCTAGAGGGATACAATTGCAGCTACCATAATTGATCCCACTTGGGTCTTGTTCCTTAATGGAACCATTGTTTGATCCCATTTGGGTCCATTGTTTGATGTCTTTGAATATCCATAGTTTGATACCTTCGGGGTATCCATTACTCCCATTATCCACCCTTTGAACTAGTACTTAGGCAGGCTATTAAAGATGATGATAACATTCATTTAACCAAGTGCAATGCATAATGATAACATTCATTTAACCAAGTGCAATGCATGACATAAAATGACGATTGTAAGAGAATTAAGTTACCATGCTAAGATAACATGAAGGATGTAAAGTTTATGAATCTAATATGTGAATTGTATGATATATGTGAAGTAATTATGCCTGCCAAGATTACTTATAGATGTTATATGACTTAAGTATGCCTTTATACTATGAATTAGTGTCGAATGCCTATCTTATATGAACAATGTGATTTAATGCTTTAAGTGGAATTTTTGTACTATTAATAACTATGATGTCTAGACTCATGAATAAAAGGATTATAAGATGCATGATTTATACTAATGTAAGAAGAAAAGGGTAAGATGATGGCAAAAGTGATGAATGGATAAGCTTTTAGGAAATGAGATAAGTCACATAACATTTTAAATTATTGTAAAAAAAATGGTATTCATTAGTAAGGTTTGAGGACTCATTTTTAATGTTCACTGAGAAATAAACATTATGCTAGACTCATATGTTTTTTTATGATATGATGAAAGTTTTAGATATACTCTAATTATAAGAGATTATATATAGAGTTTTGGTTCCCCACTAAGCTTTATAGCTTAGCACGGGTTTGTTTATCCATGTAGGTTTCAAGATAAGCTCCAATGGATCTGTAGCTACTGTGGCTTGACTACAATTGATAAAGTTGATCGGGAAAGTTTCAATTGCCCTAAGGATTTTAGGATACTTTGAAGGCCATATATGTTATGGTTCTTTCTCTATAAGCTTGATTATTTTATGGAGGAATGTAATTAAGACCTATCTTATTATTTATTATTTATACCTAATCTTTACCAAGTTTATGGTGATAATTGATGATTATACATGGTTAGTGGATTAGGATGTTACAAACCGGTGCTGAGACCACAATAGGTAGGCATGTCTTTTATCTTATATTTGACCATAGAGGATAGTTCAATAAGGGTTATGATGGCTTAAGAAGATGACTTTTGGGATCAAGTTTGCAATTTATACCTCGTCAATACATTTTTTATATATAAGGTTAAGTACATAAAAGTTTAGAAGGTTTTTCTAGAAGTTATTTAGGCTTCAAAGAATATGAGGCATTATTTCCATTCTTATAAGCATAAGTAGTGGCTAAATACAATCCTCTTAGGTATCTACAGGAAGTTCCCTCACTCCTATGGAATATAAGCAAGTGGTTATTCCTTCTACAATAGGTTGATATTAAATACATCACTAGAAAAACGATTAAAGATAGAGTTGTAGTAGAATTCCTAGCCGATCAGCCATTGGAAGGAGAAGTGATAAACTATGAGTTTCTCGATAAGAATATTGTAGCTATAATAGTACAATGTTGGTAGATGTACATTGATGGATCTATAAATAACAAATGAGAGGGAGTGGGAGTAATTTTAGTGGCTCCATAGGGAAAGAATATACCTTTATCCAAGAAACTAAGGTACAAAACAAAAAATAATAAAGTAGAGTACGGAGCTTGCATCTTTAGGTTGGAAGCCTTGTTGGCTATGATGGCAAAATCTATAGACGTATTTGGGGATTCCTTTTTTGTGGTTTATCAAGTGAGAGAAGAATGGTTAGTAAAAGAAGAATGCTTATTGCTTTACATTAAGTCTTTGAAGGCTTTGAGTAGTCAATTTGATATTTATAAATTTAGGTATGTACCTAAAGTGGAGAACCAGTTGGCAAATGCCTTAGCCACCTTGGTTCAATGTGGGATAATCCAAAGTGAGTAAGTATGAAGCTAGTTATGATCTTGAGTTTTGACAAGCTGTACTTCAAGGATGAGCAAGTAATGGACATTAAGGTGGATGAAGGAAATCCTTGGTACTATGGCATTCAGAATGGCTTAGAGGGGTTGGCATCTTTATATGAAGCAAACTGATGGTATCTAATTGATTTACTTGAATAAGGAGGCTAAGAAACTCATGGAAAAGGTGCATGTAGGAGTATGTGGAGCTTATATATATGGATTAGCCTTAACACGATCGTACACCAAGGATTCTTTTAGCTTACAATGGACAATGATTGTTCTAAGTAGGTTAAAGAATGCAAGTTCTACCAATAGTATGTAGACTTAAGGTACTTAAAAAAGGGCTCAGGAAATATGAAGCTCAGAATCATAGGTCTTCTTCCTATAGACCTCAGGCCAATGGGGCAGTGTAAGTGGCCTGTAGGAATATTAAAAGGATGTTTGCTAAGATGGTTCGAACCAACAAAGATTGAGCCAATAAGCTACCTTTTGTAGTATGGGGATATAGGACTATAGTTATAACTTTAACACTGGCTACCTTGTTCTCTTTAATGTATGGGATAGAAGATGTGCTACAAGTGGAAATTGAACACCAGTCTTTGAGGGTGGTATTGAAGCTGAATTGCCAGAGACATAATAAGTTAGATAGAGGTTGTTACAACTTAACCTATTAGATGGGGATATAATGCAAGCTTACTATCACAACCAAATTTAGTAGAAAAGATTAGCTCTATTTGGGAAAATAGTTAGCAAGCATCTATTAAAGGAAAGAGATTTAGTGTTCAAGCAGATGAGACTTAGGATTCTAGACATTCGGGGTAAGTTTAGACCTACTTAGGAAAAATCTTTTGTACTAAAAATTCTATTATCTAAAGGAGTTACCATTCTAAGTGATAGCGACGATAATGATTTTAGAAAGCCAGTGACCATTGATAAATTAAAGAGATTCCATGGTTAAGACTTAAAGGAGAAAATAAAGAGAATAAAAAGCCCTATGAGTCAAAAATAAAAAAAAAATAGCAGCCTTGGAAAATTTGGCACCCTATCAAGGTGAAAATTGAAAAAGGCATCCTAAGAGAAAATTTATGGTTGAGGGAAAATAATAAATTAAGAAAACCTAAGAGAGCTAATTGATGACAGGAGTTCTGATGCTTGTAAGGTTTCGTTTCGAGATTAAGTAATATTTGTCATTGAGACAATGTTGAATAATGATCATGTGTAATGAAATCAGAAAGAAAAACCACATATGTATCCAAAACATTACTAATGTATTTAAAAGTAGTCCTCTTCTTTTTCATGTGTTCAAACTTTAAAAGTCCTAATGAAAACAAAAATATAATCCATGATAGTATCTAATCTAGTATATCTATATCACATTGCTCTCTCCCTTTAGGTACCTAAGATGAAGCCTCCTATTGTCGATCATTGGACTTGTGACCCACTACTTGTATGTGATTAGAGTGTTAAAGTCATTGGCACTAACCTCAGGTATGACACACTTTATAAAAAGCCAAGCCTAAATCCTTCGAATGTAGCCTATCAGAAAAGGAGTTGAAAGTGGACCATCAAAGAAACCCAATTGGCACCTGACAATACCCTGACGGTCCCCATATTAGCAAACATAATGAACAGTGATATAGAAGGTGGCCTAATGTAAGCCATATAGAGGGACACATCCAAAAGGTCCATCCTGAACCACATAAGATATGGGTAACCAAAGGCACCTAAAACTAATATCACCATCTGCTAGATGAGCCAACCAGACAACTCCCTCATGGATTGAATAAAACTCATATCATTTATGCCTAAGCTTATAATGCCTCAATGGATAAGTGCTTATAGCTCTATCCCAGAAGGGAGGCTCCAATAGTAGCTTTAGCTTCTCATACAAACACACCTGAAAAGAAGAAAAAAAAAGAGAAGGAAAGAAAAAAAAAATGCTAAGGTGAGTTAGATTCATCTCAAGCCAAATTAAGGCAAAGAAATATGTGAAAATCTTGAAGCACATGTTTTCCAACAAGAAAAGCTAATCTGAAAACCCACAAGGTTCGTATTACCTTTAAAATAATGACATATCTGGAGCAATAAGGGACTGTTGGTAAAGCAGGCAATAGGGTCTGCACAAATGGCATCTAGGCCATTAATGGATAGTCATTGATAGTTAGGCTAGATTTATTTAACATTGATGCATCCATTCTAATGGCAGCTAGGGCTATTAATGGATATACATTAATGGAAGACATGCCATCAATCATGATGTAAGAGGTATGCTTTGCGTTAACCTGTGCTTGAATATACAACATATGTTTTCATTAATCTTTCCTTTTACCTTAGCACTCGTGAACTTTTTCACTCAAATCACTCATCTTTCCTTTTAACTCAACACTCGTGAACTTTTTCTCTCCTGCACTTCTCTCTTTCTTCTTCTCACTAGTGCAGTTAGTCACTAATGGGCCTTTATTCTTATTCTTTTCACTATTGGCCTCTTTTCTCTCATTTTTCTTTTCTTTCTCACTTCCCTTCTCCTCTTTTGCAATTTGTTGCAATTTTACTTTATCTGCATATGCATCTTTAGGTGCTAAAGGAGCAAGTGTGTGTTTACATCACTTAAACTCAAAAGTGTACCTATTTCTAAATCCATTGGAGGTTACACGCCTATCAAATTGTCAATGTCTTTCTAGCAAAATATGACTAGCATGCATAAGTACCACATCACAAATGACCCTATCTTTATATTTTCTAATTGAAAATAATACCGTTACACATTTGGTCACCTTAACTTCTCCACTGTCATTCAACCATCATATTGGAACAATCCTCTAAAGGTGGCATATCATCATAATTATCATCAGATTCAGACTCAGAAACAATCTCATCCCCCTTATTAACATGGTCTTTTTATTTCCACATTCATTAGCATAATAACTACGACCCTTACCTTTAAAACATTGAATGTTCCTATGTCTATTAGTCTTAAGGGATGTTTTAGAAGTACCTTTTTGAGTAGTGACCATTTTCTCTTTGGAACTTGACTTGTATATAGAAGTGGATTCTCTCTTTGTATCACCCTTATCCCACTTTGAATTCCACCTGTTGTTGGAGTTTGAATAGGATTTAGATGTCACCTTTCTGCTTCTTTGTCTTTCTACTTTAATGGCAATGTTGACTAAGTCATCCATATCCACATAATGTTGTAATTCAACTACATCAGCAAGATCTCTATTCATACCTCCTAGAAAATGTGACATTGTTTGGTATTCATCTTTCACAATGCTTGCTTTGATCATAAACATCTCCATTTCCTTATAATAATCTTCCACAGAGCTAGATCTTTGTGTAAGTCTTTGTAATTAATTATGAAGCTCCTTATGATAATAGCTAGGCACATACTTCTTCCTCATGATTTTTTTTCATTTCCTCCCAAGATGTAATAGGGAGATCCCCATTTCTCCCTTTACTCTTCAACAATTCATCCCACCAAATTAGTACATAATCCAAAAATTCAACAGCTTCAAGTTTTACTTTTTCTCTTTCGAATATTGGTGGCATGTAAAGATCAATTTTATATTTCTTTCCCACTTGAGATAGGCATCAACATCATTTTTTCCTTTGAATGACGGAATCTTCATCTTGATAACACTCAAGTTGTTATCCCTATTTTCCATTCAGTTGTCATACCTACTGGCTCTACTTGGAAAAATATGAGCTTCCTTTCCTCCATCATCATTGTATAATTGATATACTTCCTCTTCCCTTATAGGTCTAGCCTTGGATGCTCTAAAGCTATCTTTCAAACTATCAATCTTGAGAGTTAACTTCTGTAGACTATCCGTGCAAGCTTTATACATAAACTTTTCATCCGACATAAAATCAGTTTCCTCTTTAATGTTAATCCCTGACATCTTGTCACTTAAATTAAATAAATAAGAAGAAGCAATTCGCTCAACCTTATGTGTTTGACTCTCAACTCACAAATTGATGTCTCACAGTTCCACTTTAGAAATAGAATCAACAACTAAACACAATTAAGCAAATTGAATAAAAAAAAAGCAATGAAAAACCTAACAAGGATAATAAGGTATCAACTCTATAGGCAAATTGACCAAATTGAACAAATTCCATAAATTAGTACACAAGAAAAAAAATTTGTGTACTATTAATATATATAGAAGTTCAACAAAGTGCAATATGTTAAACTAGCATAATTAGAACCAATAAAAAACCTAGACACACAATTAGATAACTTTATAATGAAAGAAATTTGACATGATGGATGCACTTAAATGGGATGTTAACTAAACCTAAGGTTTAGTTTAAATAGATTTTATGCAGACTCAACAAGAAAAAAAAAACAAAGATAGCATGCAATAAAACACAATCCAAAACTGAAATAAAGAATACCAACCTGGTAATGATGGCTTCACACCAATTGTGGAAGTTTTTAACTTACAAGGTTGTTGGACTGATTCACTTTAAGAGCTAAGCATTTAAAATTGTAAGTTATATGCTCAAATAGATAATTGGCAATTTTTGGATTCAAAAAGAGCAATGAATTCACAAATTGTTAGATTTTGAACTTAAATAAGATAGTAATCTAAATTTGATCACAAGACTTTGTATTTTCTTATATACTGTAATCAACGATAGAATGCAAATATTTTTTTAAGTTATAATGAATTGACTAAAGTCAAAGAACTCAAAATAAAGGATAGTTAAGAGTTTATCCCTTAGCCTAAGCTCTGATACCAATTGATGCGAAACCCCAGTCTATATAACAAACTAGAATGCCAACATACCATAGTATTTGAACATAAATAAGAAATTAACTACCAATCTAAAGAAGCGCCGAACAATGTATGAATGGAAACACTTATAATAGATTGATTAATCATAAGAAGAAATAGAATTCAGCATACAAAATCATGAAACCTACTAAAACTACTTCTTCATTCAACAACAAGAATTAATTAACAATTAACTCTTACAAGCGAAAGTGGCAAAAACCATAAGAAAATCTCAATAATCAAAATAATTAATATTTTATGTTGGGTTAAACAAAACCTTACAATTGTTTAAATAGAAAAGAAAAAGACTCTTATTAAAATAGAACTTCCTAAACTAATCAAACTGGAAATAATAAAAGAACAATCGTAATAGGACTCTTAAGAACTCGAAAGAGTGGAAATCCACTCCATCGAGTGGCCATTCTTCATATAGTCACTCGATATAGTGATATTTCACTCCACGAAGTGTGAGCTTGCTACCTTGCTTGCCTCACTCTGTAGAGTGGAAATCCACTCCACAGAGTGGATGGCTCCTAGACTAAACAAGTCTTTACTTATCTTCACCCGAACTCCATCCTTCTTCCTCAATCACATGCTCCTTCGAGTAAACACGCATTATATAGAGAATAAGCATTAAATTACAAGTCTGCATCTTTAATATCTTGCAATTACATTTTCTTTACAAAAGGCTTCATATAACTTGTAAAGCTTCTGTAAACTTCTTTATCCTGGATTTTGTAATTGGCCCTTGAGAAATAGCAAAGTCTTTCTTTTTACTGCCATTATACTTTATCAAACTAGTTGTTGTGCTCATATCAATATCCCTATCATATCATCAAAAATCAATCGATGGGAGGTGTCTTTGTTAGGCACTATAAGGGTGATGTAAAGAGAGACCACCTAATAGAAGATTTGGAATGGTGTTTTGACCTTGTGAGGCCAAAACCCAGAAAGAGTTTAAAGCTTCACACTTATTTCTACCTTTGATGAATGTGACATAATGGCTTCAAAATTAATTGTATTATCTTTTTTTTACATACAATGTCATGGAATAATAAATAAAAGTTCACTTAAGCACATATGAAAGTAGTAAATCATGGGATAAATATATGCATCCATAAGATATTTAATAGGCATTCCTAAATCGTACAATTCATTATGGTCCCTTTTTGTGAGGATATTAGTCCCTGCATGTCAATTTATAAAAAGCTATTTCATTGCGAGCTTTTAATGATAGGGACTTACCAATCTAAGTTTTATTAAGAAATGTCTCATGTTATTTAATTATAAACAAAATCTTTTACATTATTAAAATCTGATATCTACATTTGAGTTATAGGCCAAGAACCAAAGTATTATTCCATTTTAGTTAATGAAACCAAGATTACTCAATATAAATATTTTTTATGACATTTTCCTTTAACAATTAAGAAACCCTTTTTGTAATAAAAGAAGGAAAATAGAGAATTATCTTGAGTGCTTGCCCTATTGCACTCACAAATAATTATTGGCAATAAAATAATGATGATGATGATGATGATAATGATAAAGAAAAATAAATTAAATTAAACAAACAAATGAAAAAGAAAAGAAAATTAATTTTGAGTGTATGTTAAAGAATACACAAGTGTGCATTGAATGACATGCGATTGACTCAATTATTTTAAAGGGAAAGAAACTCATATTTTTGGTTGTGCATCACTTAGAATGCATCACATGACACATGACCATACTCGTTATCAAATGAGTAACTTTTCTTTCCTTTTAAAGTAATGTCCTTGTTAACAAATGGGCCTAAAAAGGATAAAAAATAGGGCCGCGCAAAAATTCTTAAAAAGGATTTTCAAATAACTTTTTCAAAAAGAGATAAAATAAAAATAAACCAAAAAGGGATAAAAATGCAAAATACTATTTATTTTTACCTCATGGAAAAATACCCTAAAAAAGGGTTTCACAATTTAAATCTAATCTGAAATAGATAAAAATAAAGAAACTGCTATAAATCAACTAACCAATAAAACCAAAAACATTTAAATAAAAATAAGTAAATCTTATAAAACTAAGATCAAAAGGAAGAGACTTTTTTATATGATTTCAATGTACTTACTCAAATAGAATGTAGAATGTTGAATTTTAGATCTTTTACAGATTAAAGTATTTGAAAACAAGCTTTTAAAGAAGAATTCTTGAAGATAAACCTTTATAAACCTCTAAATATCAATTTTTTCAACTAATTAACCAACCAACCTCTTTAAAGTTCCCCATCAAAAACTATTTATAGTAGCATTGCATAGGTGTATAAAACGCTATACAAAGGTGTACAAATCATATAGGTCAGATAAATTGCCAATTTGATCTTATGAAGTCAATAATTTTTGCTTGCACAGGTGTGCAAATCAAGTGTTTCAATCAAGTTACCAATTCGATATGGAAAAAGTATATTCCCTAACTTCCATGACCTTGCAAAGGAGTTTACATACGAGTGTAAACAAAAAAGGTAGTCAAGTTGGTAGATTGGGCTAATAATGTAGACATTCCCTATTTACACAAGTGTGCAAACCTAGAAATGGACAACATTGGCCTTTAAGTGCTTCTCTAAGAATATTCTTCATTATTTAACCTTTTCTACCTCCTCAAAATGCCTGAGACATGCACCAAACACGCTAAAATATTTTAGAAAAATTTTACAAACATGAAAAAACCCTAAAATTCTCGATCCGTCAATTTTTAAAAAGTAGTCCTTTTCTTTAGGTAACCTTAATATAGGCCTCCTCAGTATCTAGTGTCTACATGAATATATCCACCCCATTTAAAGTCATTTATTTGAAAATAATTTAAAATTAGATGTGAGTGAAAATTTAGACCCTTAATAAATTAAAAATTGAAAATTATTGAATTTCTACTATACACTTATTTTTTAAATTTGAAAGTTTTACTTTAATTTTATGTGATATTTTTATATAGTTTTTAACTTTTAAATATTTTTATGGAAATTTTTTTATCTAGGTATTGAAAATTTATTAAATTAAGATTTTTAATTTTTTTATTATTTTATAGCTTGCAATTTTATAAAAATTTATATTATTTAATACATATTCATGTATTTATTAAATAGGTAATCTCATACGAGTATGAGTACCCATGGGCTAAACAAGTTTGAGATAAGAATGGGTAGTAAAGGATAAATTTAAATGAGTTTAGAACGGGAATGGGTACATTAAAAGTAAAAGGGTTTGATAATGGGTTAGTTAATTTTTTTAGGCTACCCGCTGCACTACTCTCTCTACTATGTTTCATTTGAAAAAAACATGCACCCATAAACTTAAGATATAAATCTTTAGGATGATAAGCTATTTTTTTACTTTTGACAATCATACAGTTGATGTAAACTTTTATAATTTTTCATATGTCTTACTTAAAGATTTGGTTGACAAGTCATTGGTGTGTTGTTCGTAAATTTTTAAGACCATACAACATTATATTGTAGCAGTACATTTCTCAATGTATAATAAAACCTATTAATTTTTTAGTTTAAAAAGTACATAAGGATTTAATGCAAAATAAAATATGCATCAAGGAAAAAGTAATTTCCAAATTCTACAATTCAATTGACCAATTAATAAATATTAAAAAGTGAGTAACTATTTTTCATTGAGATCAATAAAATTGAGATACATCTTTATTTTTCCTTTTTCTTCTTCATTAGAACTATGTTTGCTAATCTATCAGAAGCATGTTTTCTCAACTTCTATTTTACATACTTTTTACCTAAATCTATACTCAAGTTATAATATGTAATTTCTGGGTTGCTACCAGGAATGTCCTTCAGAATCTAGGCAAAGGATTTAATGTTAGCTTCAAGTATTTTTATTGCCTCTTTTTCTAATTTTTTCAATCAATTATACTCATAAACGTACTTATTTCCCTTCAATAAATAGTTTTACTTAAATAAGTCATTCAGCTTCAATCGTTCATTTTTTACTTTTTGTTTGTTAACCAATTCTACTTTGTAAGTCTCAGCACCTTCTTTTAAGGTTATGCAATAGGAATCCAAAGTGCCCTTTGATCTCCATTGATCAAACCAATTCTTTTCTCTATTGGTATTTTCATTAATAGATAACAAATGCTTATTATTGCACCAGTTTTAAAAAGCATTGGTCTTCCCAATATTGCATTATTTTCAAAAAGCATGTCAACAACCATAAAAAGTACATTTTGTAATCGAAGTTATATTTCTTTTTCCTAGCTCTAAGTATGGATTGATAGATCCGAACATCGACACCAAACCTTTTCCTATACGAATCAGTTGTATTTTCATTGATTCAAAATTAGTCATTGTTAACTTCATTCTTTTGAATGCGTCAAGGGTCATTAGGTTTAGAACTCTAACATTATCCATTAATAACTTTTTTTCATTTAAAAAATGGTATATAACCCTTGATTACCAGTATATCTTTATTGGGAAATTTTTATAATAAAAAAAATATAAATTTCATTTTTATTAAAAATAAATTACATATGCCTATCTATTGGCTTACATTTCAACTATAAACTTAATCCACTAACCCACTAACACTACAATAAAAAAATGCCTTTAAGGATGTAAAATTTGATCATTAAAAGTGCCAATTCGGTCCCTAAAATCACATAAGGATAGGAAATTTTGATCAATATCCTATTCTTATAGGCTCCACTGCTAATGAAAATTAAGGATGAGGTATATTAACTAATCTTTAAAAATTTTAGTAACTAGATAAAAAAAATTGATCCCTAAAAAGTATTGAGGATCGAATTTTCCATCCTTAATAATATAAGGCATGTGAGGATTGAGGTTATTAAAAACTAGAAATTTGGTCCTTAAAAGTATAATAATAACTATAAACTTTTAATAACCAGATTCATATTCAATCCCTAAAATCTAAATTATGATGGAAAATCTCATCCTTAAAAGTAATAATTATATGAAAATATATTATATTAAAGACTATAAAACCAATCCTTCAAAGTATAATAAACACCAAAAATATGGTCCTTAAAAGTAGTTACCATGGGTCCAATAATTATCGTATTTTTTATTCTATATTTATAAATGACATAAAATTTATATATAATGTATAATAAATGGATACATAACTAATCAAAGTATACTTTCATATATAATTAATTTGTAATTCATTACAAATATAAAGTTAGAATCCATTTATATAGTGCCTTTACAAGAAAAATCTCTATCAAAATAAGATGTAAAATTTCATAATAAAAAATTGTAAAGACTACCCTACATTCTCCTGGTATTTGTCATCTTACAAACTATCTTGCATATAATTGAAAATATGATAAACCGTTGCTCTATTATCATGTTAATTTATAATGTTTATATGTATATATACATTAACACATTGCAAGATATTATACAAAGAAAGTACTTGGTTGCATTACATGTTACTATTTTGTTCTTTATATTACACTTTACTTAGTACAATATAATAATTACAAAGATAAAAATAAAATAAGACTTCATACTTTATCTCTTCCTCTCCTAGTGTTGGCTTTGTTATCATAAATCTTATCCCTTTAGGAAGGATTCTAGCTTCATGTACCTATACGAATGAATACCTGTGCTAAGCTTACTAGCTTAGCAGGGAACCAAAAAGGAAATCATGAAGATAACCTCTCACATAAGTCGTCACTAACTCATACACATGTGAATAATATTAACCTAATTTAATCATGAACCATAACATAAAAATTGAATATCAAACATTAGTATAAATAATGTAAGTTTATAATGAGATTAATGACCATCATCAACTAAATGATGCATGCTCATTTGTATATGTATATACATATGTAATTGCAATAATCTTAAGTGAAGAAAACATTAGGTACCTATAGTTATTATTGTATACATATGTTACTATAATATTGTATACTTCATGTTTTAAACAAAAATATATTCACATTTCATATTTTATATATGTTATGCATGAGATTTTACAAAATAATATTTGGATCAGGTCACGGTGTGTCATATCATTTCTGTTAAATTGCTTTCCATATTGATTTTCTTATATCCTATAATAAGCCTCCACTTTTCTCTAAGGGTGTGGATATGGGCGATACAATGGTACCTGAAGGTGCAAAAAGGATACCCAAAGGTATCAAACTATGGACCCAAATGGGATTAGATTTGTACAATAGATAGATCAAGCAGACCCAAATGGGGTCGATGAGTGACCCAAATGGGATTGACATTATAAACCCAAAAGTGTCAAGGCTATAACCTAAATAGGGTTAAACATATGGCATTTGCAATATACCCTTATAGTCATGTTTATTTATCCATAATCTAGACATCGACACAAGCAACTGTAAATCCTTTCATTTGATTCATTTCACCTTTCTCTATTTACAAAAATCTGTATTATCAATTCTATCACAATTATATGTTTAAAAGCGTATTATTATATGTTTGTGTGTATTCATGCACACATATCTGGTACATTTCTTTTTCACTCACATATATCACATTCTTATTCATTATAATCATATAGAAATTAATATGTGTTCATGTATGCATGCTTTTTTAATTCATTATGTACATGTCTTATGCATGTCTGTACTTGAACATCTAACTGCATGTCCAAATGGATTAACAGATCAAGTACATTCTATCAGAATGATATAATGAGTAACTACTCAAGCCTGCATATAACTCTCAGTCTAACATTAACACATGTTATGCATGTTCATATATAGTACTTATGTCTATGCATATTTATATTTTATATACTTTTATAATCTAATTTTGTATATATATATATATATATATATATATATATATATATATATATGCCTAGAATCCTACAAATATCACCATGTGCATATAAGCATTACATGCAATCATATTAATGTAACATTAATTATGGGTTCATATTTTTATAGTTATAAGTATTTATATGTGTATACCTATGCATCATTATATTAATACATCCTAACCATAATGATTCATATGCATGTAGTTAATGTGTGAGCCTAATAGTAACCTAGGTTAACTCATTTGCTTAGACTCCTTTGTAATAAGATTTATGTTATAACCTTGCTTCAATATTTTTATTATTTTCTATATACATCCCATGTCATCTATTACTCTCATTTTCTTGTTTGACCCCAACATCTATTAAAATCATGGTAGTCTAATCTTAATCTCTTATGCATATTCTTAAGAATATAAATGTTTATAAAAGTTTATATTCCCTAATTATAGCATCTTTGATCATACATATTCATTTCCATCATGTATAATTTATCAGACATATTCATCTAATTGAGGTATTATAAATCATGCATATCCATATGTGCATTTATGTATGTTCATGTATACAACTTCAAGCATTCATGTATATATTTATGTCTCCTTTGTAATTCTTATGTTTTATATACACTTCATGCCATTTACTTCCCTTAATTTCATGTTTAATACCTTCTAATTAGGCTTAAGTATGTTTAAATGGGTTTAGGTTGCACTTTGAAGGCTTAAATTTCATATTTGTTCCATGTAAGGAGTACCTCGGTGGAGGTAACTTTTACCTCTACCGATCAGATGCCTTTTGTACCCTTTTAAAACAATTACCTCGATGGAAAGGAAGGGAACCTCGGCTAAGAAGGTGGTTTCCTTAGATAAAATGATATGTCCCTCAACTAAAGAGGTTGATTTGGGCATATACAAAAGCGGGTGCCTCGATAAAGGAGAAAAGTCCCTCTATTAAGGTTATTGTGGTAACAATTCGGCTTGATATCGTATCAAATTTTACATATAGCAAATGAGTTTTATGGGCAAATTATTCTTGCAAAAAGTTTTTTATATATGTTTCTATTTTATAAAAAATCAATAATCACTCCATTTGAGCTTATAAATCTTTAGATATTCATAAAATAGTGCAAACTGCTCCCAATGATAGGGTAGTAGACACATTCAAAGTTCAAGCTAAGTTTTGATCACCTTACAGGGGAAACAAGGCTTTGACCTCTTTATATGAAGTCTATAAATATGAGTCTAGTTTCCAACACAACTTGAATCATGCAATTTTTAGCTATATAACTCCAGATATAGGCAAAATAGTATGACTAGGTCTAGTGAATCCTAGGACAAATTCTTGCTATCTTAAAAAGGACCTTCCAATTTTGATTCTTATGCACCTTCAAGAATTATATCCATATTTTTATATTACCAACACATTCAAAATACCATCTTAATGCACTTTATAGGAGCAAACACCTATACAAAAGGGTTAGTAGTTCCTATACCTTTTTCTAATGTCACAAGGGCTCCTTCTTCAATCTCTTTCTACTCCTTTCTCTTTGCTTTGCTTGATTTTCCTTCTACATAGGAGAATTACACATATGAAAACTTAAATAACTCTTATCATATGGAGTAGAAGAAGAAAGAAGAAAAATTATTGCCTTAAAATTATTTAGAATTTCTCTTTCCCCTCAATGCTAGGGTTGAATTTTAAAGATTATTTGGAGTTTGTTTTAGGGAAGTTTAGGGAGAGATGGCTGCCTTTTTCCCCTTGAAGAGATTGACCAACATCCTTCTAAAAATCCTTGAATTTTTTCCTTTATCAAGAGATTTTTAGAGAAGCACATGCCCTAAATCCATTAGTCTTTTTGTTGACTTTAGAAGAATTACCCTTTACTCCCTCATTTCTTCCTTAATTCCCCAATTCCCATTTAGTTATTTTTGTTCTAACATTTGGCATATGACTTATGATTCGAATTTCAATTAAGTCCTCATTTAACAACTTTCTAAGTATACATACGTTCAACTTACCATTTTGCCCTTATCTTTTAAATTAATCCCATCGGGTCCTTTATTCAATATCTATATCTTTATATTACCTCCTTCATACATCCCCATGTTAGTGTAAGCCCTAGCCCCAATGCATTGTAACGAAACACTTGAAATTAATAAAATGAGGCATTTGTTTTATCCTTTGTATTCCTATGCATATCAATTGATAAAACTATCCAAGAATGTCGTTTCGGTTTAAGTTATCATGTGTGAGGCACATGGTTGTAAGACCTTGAAACAAATGAGACTTCATTCTAAATATCCCTAGTCAGTCATTGTTATGGGAATAACAATGAATTAAGACTAGTATGCTCTCTCTGATATTATGAGTTCTGTCTTACGGATCATTAGGACAAGTGTGTCAATCAGAGATCATAGATACATGTTAAAGAACATGGTATCTGGATACGATCCGCTCGTGAGAACACTACATGGTACAAGTCATAAGTGTTTCTCATATGCAAGTTTTGTATCGGAGTTCTTAGACCTGAAATCTCTATGAAACTCTTTATGAATTACTGTGTACTTTGACATACACCTAACGTGCTCGTAACAGAGTGACAAGTACGGGTATGATTGGGTATGCATTGATTCATGTTAGAGAGCATGAGAGAAGTGAAGGGATTACCCCTCTCAATAAGAGAGAAAATATCATCGGCCACTTGATCAGTGAACTGAGAAGTGTATGGCCATACCGAGATGAAATAATGAGTAATCATTATTTATCTGAGAGTTCAGTGTCACTGGAATATCAAGAAAGGAATTAATATATATATAAGGATGACTAGTTCCATGCCTTATATTAATTCTGATATTTATGGGTAAGGGACTATGCAAAATTGTATTAGGTCACTAAATGCCGTATGCATTTTCATTTAATTTGGAATGCTATAATATCTTGCTAGAGAATATATATAGCCTTTGAATTAATTTATTAATTCATTGCCAACATTAAATGGGCCTATAGGATCGCACACAAAGCATTGGGCTTAAAATACTTAAATTAAGTATTGGGCATTAATTTGGGCTTTTAATTAAAGTCAAATTAATGTATGTAATGGGTTATAAAATTACTATTGGGCCTTGGTCCATGAGAGAGAGAAATTCAGCCCACAAGGTTTAATTTCAATTAATTAATTATGTTATATTAATTTAATTAATTGAGTATTAAAGCCAAAAGACATATTTATCTAATTAAATCATCTAAATAGAATTTGATGTGGCCGAAATTCCTAAGAGAAATAACAAGGAATTTCGGCACATGCATAGCTTTATTTAAGTGGTTTATTAGATTTAAATGACTTATCTCTTATCCTAAATTAAGTGATTTTATTTGATTAAATGTCTTTTGTTTTTATCTTGGATAAATTAAAAGAGTTTTTTATCAATAAATATTACTTATTTTAATTAAGTGATAAATGCAAATATTATTTATCTTGAGCTAATATTAATTATCTTAAGGTAGTATATTTGAGAGATATCACTTAAAGAAAAAAAGAGATATATATTTTGTGGGAGAAAAACGTGAAACCCTAGTTTTTCTTGCTTTTGGCGTGAACTTTCTCTCTTTCTCTCTCAATTCTTTTGGCCCAATTTTTCACAAGGAGAAAGGATAGTTCCTCATTCTCTTGTGTTCTTGGGTAATAATAGCAACCTAAGAGAAGTACAAAATCAAATTTTGTAGCTTCAAACTATAACCATTACACAATACCGAAAAAGAGAGCTAGCAATCTCGATTTTAAGCCGTCGGTGCAAGTGTGTGTGTGAGAATAGAGGGAGTGGCGCAAAAGGTTGTTCCTTGGCATTGGTGATCGAGAACTAAGGCGGATAGAGTTATTTTAGTTGCTGGCCATCACCAAATTCAATTTTCAAAAAGCATCATAAGTTGTAAGTTCTACAACCCTAAAATTGCATGTTTCGATTCTAGCTTTGGATATGTATGGTATGTATGATTAAAAATTTTTGTTTTCCGCTGTGCCATCATGAGATTCATACCATGTCATATTCCATCACCCCAAACATACCTTATTACCACTAGGGTATATGTTGGGTCCTTACAAAAATTATAGCCAACACTTTCACGTTCCTTTAAATCTTTATAGTCAATTTTAGTTCATTTTTTTCATACTAAAATCTGCAAAAAAAATATATATAAAGAAACAAAAACATTATGTCAGAAAATATATAGATCTAATGTAAAAAAGTGATTAAATATATTCTAATATTAGCACGTTATATTTCATATATAAAATGTTATTTGATTCGGGTCTACAAATTATTGTGGTTGTTATTAGGTAACACTTGATTCAAAATTCTGTGGTGGCTATTTATAACTTTTTTGAACCAAATCAATTAACTTTTTTTTTCTAACCCTATTAGTTTAAAACCATATATAAAGAAAAGAACACATGCCATACATATTATTCAACCTTGCTTGGGTTTACATAAGACAAGTTATAGAATAAAGTTAGCAACAAAATGGTGACCAACCTACCAAAGAAGATGTCGATGGGTAATGTAGAAGCTGATAGTTCAGGTGAATCACTATCCTTTGCTTGCCTCTTACCTATTCAAGATATGTGGTACAGTAAAATACCTCTCCAACTGACCAAGACTTTAATTACATTAAACCAAATTTAGCTTCTCATAGTTTAGAAATAAATTATCCTGTAGATTTTTCAATCACTTATCAACAGGTTCAACTACAAGCAATTCTAGTCTGTTATAGCACTTACCACTAATAAGCCATTCAATAAAGTTTCAAAATAAATAAATTTAAAAAAATACTTTTGATTCACATTTGAGTTATATTCTAGTAAATATTACAAGTATTTCATTCCAAGATAAAATATTTTAATAGGATATATTCATGGAACAAGTTATAAAATATAGTTAGTTTTGCTTCACAATTAAATTACAGCAATTTAAATTCCCATAAAAAATCAGCTAATCCATTGCAAGGCAAAAAGACATTAGAACAACATATTCTTTTTTCTTGTAAAAAATGCAAGTAACCATTTGTTAAAAATACTCTAACTTGATGATGTAAAAGTTCAACTGGAGATAATTCTTCACAAGCAATAATTCTTTACCAGATAAAATACCTATTGATGCTAACATATTATTAAATTCCAAGAACAACATAGCCTACATAAATGGAAAATATTTAAAAAAATGGTAGGACTACAATATATGAGGCATCAAACAAAGAAAAATTTGTTTCCAAACCTTGAGCAGAAGCTTTCAACACCTAATTAAAAACCTACATCAGTGTTGCTAATGAAAATCAGTTTACAGTACTATTTTTCCCTATCCTAATTTCTTAAATCATTCTCAATTCAACTACTAAAAAAATAAAAAAAAAACACAATGACAAAAACATGAAGCCAAATAAATTACATATATGTTTTATTCCTGCAAGATAGCAAATTGAAAATTTTAATTGTAGAGAACTAGAAGAAATGGAGAAAGGAAAAACCAATAAATTTTGGAAAGCACTACCTAATTTTGATCACTAAAGAACCAATTTTTTCACTTCAACATGAACATAGTTATCCAACTATAACTGAACAAAAAGGTTATTACTAGTTTATAGCTACAAAGTAAAAAAGGCTAACTTATTTTCATTCCAAACTTGCACAAAATGACAAATTAACATAAAAATAAATAAATAACTAAAAAAAAGGCATAGGAATTGATATCCTTGATATTACCTTTATAATTTTTAATACTCGAAAAGAGATTGGATAGATCTAGAACTGGTAGTGGTAGCTCCTATCATCACTCCTAGTTGTACTGAAATTGAGGCATCTTAAAAATATTTTGAAAAGGATATTCTACATAATTGGCAACTTGAAAATATTCTACATAAGTGGCAACTTCAAGGACATTGAATGAAAATAATCCAAAGAGTTGGAATAAAAAAATCCAACCCTCTAGAAAGTGTATGTTGAGGCATACTCATCATAATCAAGTTATTTTCTTACCAAAGGTAATAAATGCAGAAGCATGGAATATAAAACACGGTTCTATTTAAATTAGCATTCCTCTTTTATTTGAGTTTACATTTTTCTCTAGTTTCTCCCTCTTCCATCTTTGTTTAAGATTTGTTTGATGAGTCTCTTAACTTGCTTACTATTCCTTTTAAATGAAAATTAGAGTTCCTCCTAACTAGGACATAAAGTTGTTAGTATACTAAATTAATAATTGCATTTTATTAAGATTTTTATTTACACCTAGTCATTTTATACATTTCCAAACACCATAGTCTAGATGTGAATATTAGGATTTAATTTCTCTAAGCTTTCCACTATGTCACTTAAACAATAACATTCAGCTATGATTAGCTTATTTATAGCCCTATCTCCTACCAAACATCTCATCTCTTTTAAAAAAATCCAAATGAAATATGATAGAAGACAAAGAGAATGTTGCCTATACTGAAATAAGTAATGCTATCATGGAATATTGCTGAAGATAGAAATGAAAAAAGATAAGGATAAGGCCTAATTGGATACTTTACCTAGTGAATCCAATATCTCAACTAGAACTGTATTTTGCATGTTTTAAATCTTTGCACCTACAACCCCATTAAAAAGTAACTTTTTCTTTTAAATTTTTATGCATTATTCAGAAATATCATCTGAAGTCATTCAAATGAACAAAAAATATTTTGAAGGCACTTTTTGGTGTGGCAAGTTGATATTCTCAGTTTTCAATTTGATTATGTACATCAATAAAAATTTTGCTTTATTACTGAAGCTAACAATGGAGCTATGGTAAGTGAAATTTAAAAATTTTAGCCCATATTCTCTTCCCAATTAAAACATAAAAGAGTCCTAAATATGCCAAAGTCAAGGCTGCCAATACCTAGAGGCTAGTAAAATGCACAATAATTATGAATTACAACTATATTATCAGTATGTTTAATATGTTATTTTAGTGTTAATTTATTGAATTTTATGTTTAATTTCTTGACTTCTATGTCTGTGGACTTAATTGTATTTTTCGATGTTTTTAGGGACTTATTTGAAGAAAAGGAAAAATTTCATGCAAAAAGAGAAATTTGCTTTGCTTAAAGGTTTTTGAAGAACCAAATTCATAGAGTCCAGAAGCATTCTCCTCTATGGAGGGGAATTTCCCCTCTACAGGGGAGAATTTGATGAGTCAGAGTAAATTACCCACCTTGATGGAGGGAAATTCTCCCTCTACTGAGGGAAGCATGGAAACATGAAAGAATAGAGGCCTTCTCCTTAGTAGAGGGACTTTTCCCTCTATCGAGGCAACCTAAAGGACACAAGAAAACTTAATCTCCTCGATAGAGCAATTTTACACTTTACCAAGGTAAAATATTTGAAATACGATAAAACTTTATTTTTTTATGGAACATGAAGTTTAATTGTAGCTAGATTTCTTCCTTTTAAGGTATTTTAAGTAGATAAGAACACCGGTATTTAAAAGAGCATTAGTTAGAAATAAAAGGGGAGTTAGTTTCTTAAGTTTAGACCTAGTTTAGTTTACTTTTTTCTACAGTAATTTTTAGACCTAGTTTTAGTTTTCTTTTTTTCTTGGTTTTCAATTTTCTAAAAGATTCAAGTTTTTTATTACTATTATATAAAGACATCAAGAGCAAGTTTGAAGCTTTATGAGCATAGTATTTGTTTATTTTAGTTTTTCATTCATTTTAATCATGAACAATGAGTAATTCTTTACTTTTGCTAAGGGAAACTTAAACCCTCAGACTTTTATTGTAATGTCTTTGATTTGGCCTTGATTTGAATGCAAGTTTGTTATTTCTTAATTCCTGGGCTAAATCTTATCTTTGATTATTGTTGGCTTGATGCTTGATGTATCAAATAGATGGTTAATTGTTAATGTAATCTTTGATCAATGATTTACATGTTCTTAGGTTATTTCACTCATGTCGAAGTATTGTTGCATTCTGCAAATTGAGGCACTAATTTGTTGTTCATTGATTTAAATTTAAGAATTTGATTTGAGAATGAGCTAGAGTTAAAGCTCTCGAAAAAAAGTCTAATAAAGATTTAGAAGTTTTTAAATTGATTTGCATTATAGGTATTGGGGTTTTAATTATATTTCCCTATATTACTAGCAGATATAGTATACTTGCAAAATATCAATCAATACCCATTTGAGTAAAAGCATGAAGACTTTAATTACAAAAGTTCTTCTCTTTAAATTAACAATGAACAATAACTCAATAAGAGAGCAAATTACAAATTACCAAAACTAAAAACCATCAAAAATAACAGTAAACAATTCTAAAACAAAGATAACAAGCATGAATCAATGAATAAGCAAAAAAAGAGACAGGCATCCATCTTTGAGATTTTCTTGTATGAAGTGCTTGGGTATGTGATTGAAAGATTTCCCAAATACGGAAGGAGGCTTATAGCATCTACTTTGAAAATATATGACCCACTCATATACATCACATGTATGGATAACTCAAAAAATATATGACCCACTCATATACCTCACTTAACCATTCTTCAACTTCAACATCTGTCCAGGCTCAAGAGTTTCTATGATTGGAAACAAAGACCAAATACAAAAGGCCATCACATTGTTCCAATTTTATATCCTCTTCTTTCACTCGACAAGGTATTACATGACACTCTCTTTTTTACTTTCTCATCAAAAAATACTAATAAATTCAATATTTTCTTTTACTTTATTTATATAAAATAACTAGCCATATAGAAAATTTAAAATTACTAAAATTAAACTTTTAGTCTAATTAAAAAAATAATATTTGAAATATTATCTTTGAATTACATGCCTTGATAGTTGAACTCTGTTATACATACTACCAATATCATGCTACCGAAGTAAAATAATTATATTTATTTCTATCACACTACGCTCTCTAAATGATATTTCAATAAAAATCATTTAGTCTTGCATATGATGTTCTTACAAGTCTTAGTATCATACTTGTATAACCATACAAATTAAGTTAAGCAAGTAATCATAAAACATTAAATAATTTTACTTTAAAAGTAAATTAAATCATAACCATTCATTCAATTATTTGATGGATGTATTAGATTTAAAGTTATCACATTATAATTTTACCTTATGAAAAATTAGTTGATTTTAATAAAACACAAAGTAGAAGAGAATGATATAAATGAAAGTTTTCAAAGATTGGAATAAATGAAAGATCAAGCTAAGTTAGTATGATTAAACTTAATTAATATAATGTTAATAAAAGCTAATGATGAAATGTGGAAAAAAAAGGAGAGGACACATAAGAAGCTAGCTGGCTATGAAGGAAGAGAGACTATCTTCATATATAAATCCATTTAGTCTTTTTTCTTCAATTTTTAAGATATTGTTTGAAACCAATACACATTTTGTTCATTCATTCTTAAGTTTAACAAATATAGAGAAAACTATATGCCAATATGTGCAGTATTATTTAAATATTTTTTATTACCATAAATTCATTTCAATCTAATAAGATTCAATAATAAATAATTTTTCCATTACTTTAAGTTGTAACTCAATAATTTAATTTAAACGAGTAATCGTAAAGTACTAGAGATTCAATACAGTATGCCAAAAAACAAAAATGATCTCTATGATAATTTTCTAGAACAAAATTATCTCATTTTATATACCCTACTAAACATAAATGCTATCATCATCACTAACAAGAACAAAACCATAATAAGATGTGAGTTCTACTCAATTTTGTAAAACCTTTTTAGTCTCAATTGCAATTTTATAGATAACATAGAAGAATTCTAAAAAGAAACATATAAGAAAACTATCAATGGACAATGCCACAAAAATCACTACAGAACATATTAACAAAGAAAATGATAGGAGAGAACCCCAAAGAAAAGAGGAATAGAAAATGACCAAATATAAAACAAAAAAAAATAGCAATAGAAGCTACAAAAATCAAGAATATCCTAAGATCAAAATTGAAATTATAGGAATAACCAAAATATATGCCCTACAAAGCTTTCTATCTAACTTAAACATCAACTAAAGTAGCAACCATCCACCTAAAAAAAAAGCAACAAACCCTAACCTAGATCAAAGAGGCATAAAAAAAAAAGAAAAATAATTAAGAACCTAGAGCAAACAACAACACAAAAAAGAAAAAAATGAAAAGAAAAAGAAAATGTACCATATGGATGAAAATTAAGGAAAACTTGGAGTAAATCAAGTGGATTTATGAGATGTACATGTCATAGAGCATTCCTATAATTATGTAGAAAAGGTTTACAGATTCTTTAACACATAAAAGCAAGACTAAAAAAATAAGAAAATACAAGGAGAAAAATGAAGCCTTACTCAAATGCCAAGAAACAAACCTATGTTTTATGACTAATTATTTTTGTTAAACAATAAAGATTTATTTAACAATCCAAGGACACAATGCACTGAAGTAAACACTAACTAAAAATGAAACATCATCAGTAAACAAACCAAAAAAGCCCTAAAAAAAGGTAAACCAATCAGCTTCTGCAAATTAAAACTACAAAATGAAATTCAAATAACAAACTTACATAAAATGCCTGTAACTGCTTCACACTAATTTCTATATAATTGGAATCATAAACCCAAATCTTATCCTTTTTTCCTAGCAAGAAATGTCTTCATAATAGTTGTAGATGGTGGAGCACATCACTTCAAAGCTATCGAGAGTGGAGCAAGTTGTATCAGTGCTATCTAAATCAAGTGAAACCCATTTGTTAGGGTCTAGGAAGTTTTTTTTTTAAATGCAAATGACCAAATCGGATTTGCGAAGAAGAGATTTTTTCCTTTTATGTTTTTAGGAGTAGCATGGGTTTGTCCTGCCTAAATTTTGTTACTTTAAGAACCAAAAATTTACTTCATAAATAATATGAACTAAATTGGAAATTAATAATCATATAAAAAATAATTCCTTATTGGTATATTTTTAAGGACCAAAAAATTGACCAGTCAATGAACTATGGTCTTTAATAAACCTTTTTCTTGTAGTGTAATTTGAGTTGAACTTGGATACGCTAGCAATGTTGGAACTTCACTATGATTCTCAACCACATCCCCGTAAATTAAATGACTATAAATGTATTTCCATTTTCATAGCCTATAATTGGTAATTTTCTCCTATGAAAATAGGAGGTGAAATTCAAGGGTAATTGTTTGAAGCCATTTTAATATAGATACTCACTTGTTTTTTCTCAATTTTTCTCAGAGACCCATAATCAATAATGACTTTGCTACCAATGTTGGGAAATTTTTAAGTTAAAAAACAAATATAAATTTAATTTCCATTAAAAAAATTACATATGTCTATTTATAAGCTTACATTTCAACCATAAACTTAAACCAGTAACCCACTAATTCTATTAAATAACTAACAATACATAACTCTATTAATCCATTAACTACACTAACACCACTAATGTAACAATCCAAATTTACAATTG
Organism: Excoecaria agallocha; assembly: GCA_037975025.1. Taxonomy (NCBI): domain Eukaryota; kingdom Viridiplantae; phylum Streptophyta; class Magnoliopsida; order Malpighiales; family Euphorbiaceae; genus Excoecaria; species Excoecaria agallocha. The sequence goes on from CM075806.1 coordinate 42,408,167, forward strand.
ACATGTATGGTTTGATGTAGGGTATGAATAATTATCGTAAGATAAATTTTGGAGTAATCAGAGTTGAATAAGATAGGAAAATTAGAAAATACTTAAAGGTTAAACTTGCTCAGGTCAGGAAAATCCAAGGATAAGCGAATCAATAGCCAATTTGACCTAAAAGTAGTTTATCAAAATAGGTGTTAAACGGAGTCTAGTGGTATAATTTGAGAAGAAAATGAGCTTAAATAGACCCTTAAAATGGATAGAGAAGTTTGTACTTGATACCGTAAAAAAGGGTTGATTGAAACTTTGATCAAATTTAGAACCACTGTACAGATCTCTAAAAATTATTCTAATGGCACAAGTATGTTAGAAATAACCTAAGTAAACAATTAAAGGTGAAAAATAAATTTTTCGATTGTTTCGAAATTTCGGGTTTCGAACTAGCTGACTAGGCTACCAAAGCTAGAAGTATACTGAAATGATGTCAAAATATGCTAAAATTATAACCAAGTATTTTTGGACATACTAGGATATGCAAGATAAAATTTTAAGGCATTCTGACATGTGGAATGAAAATTTTAAAAAACGAGTACAAAATCGAGATTGAATTAATTAATGTGTTTAATTAGTGTATTTTAAGCATTTGAGGACATAGAGGTCATTAAAATGAATTTATAATTAGATGTGTACAAGCCTAAGATGAATGAATGTGTAGGAATGGAGGAGATGATGCCAAGTGGCTTAATTTAAAACCATTAGATCAAATAGTTAGAGATCAAATCTTGGCTCTTTCTTTTACCTATTAAAAGAAAAGATAGAATCGTAGAGAAAATTTTGGAAATCTCCCCAAAACTTTAGATTTTCCCCCTTTTTCCCTTACAAATTCGAACCTTTCCATTTACCTCCACTCCGCCATGTTTGCTTCATTCAAGCTTCCTCCCACCAAATCCCAAGCTCATATTTCATCCTCGTACATAAAAAGACCTCTTCTCCAATCTAGAAAGAGAATTACAACAATGGGAACTTAAAAAATCAAAGAAATAAGGTGAGAGAAAATTAACCTAGTTTAGTAGTTTTGTGAGTTTTTGGTGGAATTGATTAGGGAATTTTATATAGATATGTATGTAGTAGCTTTTAATTTCTTTACATCATGACATAAACTTATGAATTTCCACCTTTTATATTTTGCCTGAAGAAGAAAAGCAAGAGGAAAAGAAAGCCAATGAAGGCAAAGGTAAGGAGAAGGAAGAGTAAGAGTAATTCAAGCTATCTAGAGGTTAGTGGGTGCAATTTACATTAAATTTCATATATATTAATGGATTTTTCATAAATATTACACTATGTAACTACACATAACTTAGTGAGCTTGTGAAATAAATTGATGTAACATGGTGTAATGATGAAATAGGTCATTAGAAACTTGAATTAGCGAAGAAATCAAATTAAAAAGGATGGAAACCTAATGGGTCAAATTATATACCTTAGCTCACCTTAATGAAATTTGATGTTTAATTGGGTATTTAATGATAATTAGATAAATTAAGGCTTGAGGAATATAATAGTAATGATTAGGATGAAAAATAACTAATATACCTAATTATGTATAAGTTATATAATGATGGAAGTTAGTAAAACTTAAGAATTTTAATGTTAATTAGGTATATTTCAGCATATTAGTGATTAAAATTAATAAAAAAAACTATGTATGGTGTAGAATTGGAAGATGAAATATTGTGTATGTATGATTTCACCTAGTGGTCGAATGGTGTATGTGGTATTAATGGTATGTTTTAGTTATTTTCTTATGGCATTGAGAATATATATGAGAAATATATAATTAGCAAGCTTGAATGGGTGCAAAGTAAGCCATGATGGTGTTAACATAACTTAATTAGTATGAATAAAAGTGTAAAAATGTAATGCAGTATAAGAATTATTAATGCCCTTAGTGTATACTGGGTAATCTAAGATCCTAGGATATAATGTCTAGCCATAGGGATATATCCACCGCGGTATTACCATGGGTTTATCATAAATTTACCATGATATGTGATCATGTGATATATGAAGGATTAGCCGGCACAGTATATGGTTAATTGGAGAATTTGGTATCGTACCCCATGTTGTACTATCCCTCCAGTATATTAGAATCATTGAAGTTCTCATCTCTCTTATCTAGTTCAAGGATTTTCACTAGTTACAACTAGGGGTAAAATTGTAAATTTTCAAGTAAACAGGATAAAAGAGATAAATATTGGATTAAAGATGTTGTATGTGTAAATAAATAAGAACTAATATAAAAAATGAGACTAATATGTCAAAGAAGGGTAAAAAGGTAAATACACGATAAACCAGGGGTAAATTTGTAATTTAGTGCTAAAAAGGTAAATAAAAAGGTTAAAATAGCTAAATGGACGAAAAAGGCCAAAATCATAAATAAGGTAAAGTTCAGGGACAAAAACATAATTTGACACCTTAAGAGAAATTTTTAGGGAGTAAATTGAAATTTTATACATCTAGATTAAATTTAAAGCCAATGAAGTCAAACTAGTCAAAATTGAAATCAATTTGATCAAAATAAAATAAAAGTCAAACTTTAAGGACTTAAGGATATTTTTTCACTTAATTATAGACATAAGTGAAATTAAGTACAAAAAATAATTATTAATGAAATTTCAAGTAAATTATAGTATAAAAAATAAATTATGAATTAATTTAATAAAAAGATATTTTAAGGACAAACTAATAAAGGCGCTTAAATTAAGAGAATAAATAAGTAAGTGAGATTTTATATAAATATATCCACCACTAAGCGACAATGTTGCAGGAATAGCAAGATGACATAGTCTGAACTAGGATCCTTGGAATGTACATATGGAAGGCTTTTGGATTTTAATTATGTAAAATTTTTATGTGGCCTGTAATATAATGATACTTATAACTTAGTAATATTTAATGGGTGATGTATGTGATGTGCGTGTGATTTGTGATTGGGATGAGAATTGAACTTTAGAAGTGATATGCTTGTGAAAGGAGTATTGGAGGTGGAGAAAATTAATTGGGAGTCTAAATTTGAATAATTGTAGGTTTGGATAGCATGATTTTTAAGCCATAATGTTGCCAAAAATGTTACTAAGTGAATAGTAATATAATGATACCAATATATATATATATATATATATTGGAAAATAAGATTAATCATAAGGTGTTACAATTAACTCCACTAATTAACTAATAATTAACAAAAATATTATAAACATGTTAAAGATAAAATATACAAATTGAGTTACTACAAAAAAAATAATGAATTTGAATCAATTCTCCAATAGTCTTGGTGCAAAAATTTCAGGTCTCACACATCTTTTACGAATATGGTGATTGGTTGCAATTTCTTTTCCTTAGATGAAAAATATGCCCTTTCAAATATGCTTTCCTTTTTCTAACATTTTCCCCTTTGGAAGTTCATCCCATTGTCACATTGATAACTCCAACTCTTTCCAGAATGATATTCACACCTTTTCTTCCCCTTCACTTATAATGAGACTTGTCGCTAGATGAACTATTTTCCCATTATTGTGTTTTTTTCATAAACCTTCTCAATCAATTTTATCTTTATTAGTTTCTCAGTTTCATATTTTAGAACCTTACATTATTCCATGGTATACCCAACTATCGTTTGTTTTTATCCCTCTTGTCTAATGTCCATTTGTCCATCTTTTTCGGCTAATTTATGGACTTAGTGACTTTATTTGTCATCAAATCATTGTAAAGAAAAAGATCCTTTATACTATTGATCATTATTACAATGGCAACTTTGGAGTTGAACTTTAGACTATCAAAAGCTATTTCTTAAAATATTTTTTATAAAATCTTTTAGCATTATATCTTTTTATTAGACCATTGCCTGTAGATATGCTATCATTCTTTTAACCCTCATCTAAATGATGAATGACATCTCAAACAACTTGGATAACTATTTGAAATTGTTCACCATACTAGCTGGTAAGTATGGAACTAATCCAAACCATTGTCCAAGAAAGTGGACGGGAAGGTTTTGCACATGATCACATTGTTAAATGTTTGCATATTAACAATCATTCAGCATGCCAAATGTTTTCCTGCATCGACTTGCTCTTTGTACTTCTTAATTTCCATCTTTCTCTATAGTGAGGGTAAAGTACTTCTCTAACTAGTTAGACAAAAAATGAATCTAAATTGCCATTGTTCTCAAGCTTTTAAGGATGTCCTACCTTGAACCTTTTAACATCCCAAACAAACAACTCATTAAACTCCCTTTTGATGCCAATTTTTAGGTACTACACTATCATTGCTTTCAGGTTTGCTTTTTTTTTTTATTTCCTGACCATTCACTTTAATTACCTTGCCTTAATGGATGTGGGCTTGTCTTATTAAATAAGTAGGTGTTGCTTTCAGTTGAAAAGGGAAAGATAGTAATAGTTTGTTCACTTACAGAAAACTGCTTCAGTTTTTGAATTTTTTTTGCAGAAAATAAAGATCATGCTTAATTTAGTCATTTTTCTAAAATAGAAAATAGAAAATGGATTTTCCAGTCTTCTAAACTAATAAAAAATATTTTCTAAAGTGTTTGAATAATTTTAATACACACACATACACAAACATATTTAATTTACTAGAAATATTTTTCACAGAAAATAGAGATCATGTTCATTGTAATCAATTTTCTAAAATAAAAATACAAAATGGATTTTTCAGTTTTCAAAAATAAAGAAGAGATTAGAAAACTAATAAAAAATCTTTTCTAAATTGTTTGAATAATTTTAATACACACACATGCATGTGTGTGTGTGTGTTTGAATGTGCATACATACATAAGTATAAGTATGTATACATACATACATACATACATACATACATGCATACATATGGATATGTATATATATGTATGTACATACATATACATATGTATGTATGTATACATACATATGCATATGTATGTGTATGCATGTGCATATATACACATACCTATGCATATACATACATTTATGCATGTATTTACATACATACATACATACATACATACATACATACATACAAATGCATATGTATTTATGCACATATATGCAAATATATACACATATGCCCATACATACACATATACATATACATGCATATGTATGTATTTGTATGTGCATACATATTTACATATGTATATGTATGTGCATTTGTATGCATGTACATGCATACACACACACACACACACATGCACATATGCATATGTAATGCATATATACACATAAATATACATATACATAAGTATGTATGCATATACACATACATATACATACATACGCATCTATATAAATGTATTTATGTGTGTGTGTATGTGTGTATGTGTACATATATATATAGAAAATAAATACTAATTTTCCATTAGTTAATAAATAAACGTATTTTCTAAATTTTTTATAAAAAAATAAATGCCGTAATTTTTTAACAAAATAGAAAATTAAAAATAAAAAATTATTTGCTATAAGTGAAAGCACCTTAGGATTTTTTTTTTGCAATGTTAAGCATATAGCTTATTCCATATTTTCTTGTTGATTACTTTTTCTTATATTATACTTTCTTCCTGATAAAAAAAAATCTTCTAAAATCAAAATTTTGCCCTACTGTGATGGTAAGTCAGTTTGGTTTGCCTTTGAATCTAGCGATCGATTACTTTACTTTTTATTCTATTTAGCCTTGACCTTGCACCTAGTTAAGAGGTTTTTCTCTCTTTTTGCTCTAAACTTCTACAAGTTATTCATTTTTTTAAGAATCATTAGGAAATTTTAGCTGGTCTTCTACCAAAGGTTTAAGTGCACTAAAGAGTCGATCGGCATTTCAGGCTTCTTCTAGAGCATGCTTTTGTAGTATGAAAGGTCAGTTTATGTGAAACACGATAGACACCTAAAAACCATAATGTTCTATTATAGGTGTTCAAGATTTTTCCTTTAATAAAGAAAACTGCGACTAGTTAGAGATATCTCATAGTTTACAGAGAAAATGCTTCTCTATAGCATCTGTAAACAGCTTATACTCAAGTAAGACCAAATTGTGAGATATATGCATGTGTGTTTGTGATTTGGTGCTCTAAGAAATGTAATGATTAAATGTATGCTTGTGTTTCATTTTTCTTTTATTTTTGTCAGCTCATTTTGTTTGTTAAAAAGATTAAATGAATAAAATTCCATTAAATCCCTAAAAAAGGAATTAGAATAAAACTACCTATTGAATTAGTTGCCATTTTTAGTTTATTGTTACTTAGATGTATTCAGCTATTCATGTGTGTTTTAATGCAATGTCTAAATTTTCAAGTTTTCCTTGCTTGTGGTTATTTCAGGAAACCCATTTCCACAATTAGCTAGAAAACAACAACAATTTGTACTTAGTGGAATTGGGCACTCCACTTCTTGTTCAATTAAGTGAGGATGGTGAAGAAGTTATTATCATTGACCCTGTTTCTAAATTTGGATAGCTTTCTAGTGTTGAGGTTTGCTCTCTTCTTTTTCTCTTGTTTCATGTTCAGGATTTTTCCCTTGAACTTGTATACTTGGTGGACGTTTCAAATTGTATCTTTGGATGAAGATAAATCAAAGTTAAAAATCAAAGTTATGGCTTGTTAGTTGTCACCATTCTATTCATTTCAGAAGACATCATGTTATATGTGGCTGGGCAAGCCTGAACACTATCAGCTTTATATTTATAGCAACGATTTAATTATTTTCAACATGCTCTATTTTGAAGCTTTCTTTATTTTCAGAACATAGGCAGTAGGGATTTTAGCCTGTAATCTAGAAAGTGAGTGAATTTTAGATTCAAAAAGTGGATTTATTCTTCCTTGTGGATTCTATCATGCAATTCTCAAGAGGGTTGAAAGATATAGTTTGTTTCTTGTATAGAATGATATTCAAAATAGGCTATTGGCATCTAAATGAGAACACTTCAGAACTGAATTCAAGAATACAGAGTTGACCGGGGCACTCATCTTTATGTGTGGATCAGCTAGTATGGTGAAGAAGCCATTCTCATGGAATCAGTTTCTAAGCTTGGAAAGCTGTCTGGTGCTAAGTTTAGGTCCCTCTCTTTCCCTCTTTCCATATTTAGTATATTTTTTGGTTATAGTTATGGTAATAAATCTATTATCTAATTATATTGATCAGACAATGAATATTGGCTATTTTTTTCATATACTCTCATACATACAACCAAACACACAAAATTGAAGCTTAATTGCCTAAGAAGAAAGGTATGCAAATTTGGTTAATGCTGAGATTAAGTTCATTGGTAAAGTTTCATGAATATAAGTGCAAAGAAAAGAAATACACTATGTGTCTGCTATGAAGTTTACATTTTTTGAGGAGATATTGGTAGAGTTTCGTGAATTAAGATTCTATGTTGCCACAAGTAGACTAAATGTTAAGTAGACTAAATGTTAAATATAAATATAGTATAATGTTACTAATCAATCAAATATTTAATTGAATAAGGTTAAATTATCGTGCATGCATAGATCTTGAAAATAATATTTACGTTATTTCATCAAGACACACACACACACACACACACACACACATATCCACACCATTCTTTTTTCTCTTTGTTTTATTATTATTATTATTATTATTATTATTATTATTTTAATCCATCTTTCCTTTCCTTTATTTGGTACTCATTGCTTTTAATTCCTGTAATGAAACATTTATGCATATGCAAGCCATAGGTGAATATTTCCAATGACTTCATCCTCAGTGCTTGTTAAATTTTTACAGTCTAGCCTTCTTGTTTATCTTGCAATTCTTAATCATTTATGCTCAATTGATGAGCATGTTTAATACTCATTTCATGGAGGATATTTGGTCTGACTGCTATTATTAGAATTTGCTAGTTGACCTGACGAGATTTTATAATTGTCAGGAAATCTTGTTGAACTTTTATTGTTTAATCGTATAACCTTGTTATTGTGGAAAACATCCTCTTCAATGTTGTCTTTACCTTGTAATAGAGGACTAGATATCGAAATTGATATTGTTGAGGCACTTCTATCATCTTCATGCCTTTGACGAAGCTATACATATATCGTATATTTTCTAAGCTTCAAAATCTTGGACTCTAGGGTACTCCATGTAAGCTTTTTGGTTTCCTGCTAATCTTAGACTATCTTTTATTTCACCTAATACCATAGGATTATACGCTGTGCATTGGGTGTCATTCCACTCACATCATCCTGTACTTTGGCAGGCTATCAAGTGTTATGTAAATGTAACACTAACATTTTTTACTTAAAAATGCAAATGGTTTAGTTATTTACCTTGGATTGTGCATATATGATTGTTGTTTGTATCAACTTTTCAACATTTTTTGGTAGTTGTTTCTATATGATTGCTGTTTGTATCAGCTTTTCATTCTTTCCTCTACTGGATACAGTTGCGCAGGGAGCAGATTGCTGAGAGAGTGAAGGCTTTGCAGGAGTTAGTCCCTAGCTACTGCCAACAAGGTTCACGTATTTCTAGCCACAGACTACCGAAAAGAGGAACTGCATTTAAGGCTTAGGGTATATTACTACAACAATATTAGCTAGGAGCTAATTCTATATTTGGTAAGAAATTGTAAAGATTTAATTTGTTAGTATTAATTTTAGGGAAATTGATCGTATAAACAATACTTTGTTTTATCTATTGTTTTTTTTATGTTAATTCTATATTTGTAATGAATTCATTACAAATTATATATATATATATATATATATGAAAATATAAGATTATTATTTATATTTGTATCTATTATATATGAATTTTATAATTTAAGATTATTATTTATATAGTGTACAGTATGAAAATTTAAAAATGCATCAAAAGAAAAATTAAATTATGCAATAATTTAGCGACGGATTCACGACAGCAACTGTTGTTACTGTGTAAACATTAGAATTTAACTAATAATTAGCAACTAGTATTTTGTCGCTGAATTTTACAATAAATTTATAATTAGCGATGGAAAATGTAGTCGCTAAATATTATTATTATTCGGCGACTAATTAGAAATATAAATTAGTGACGGAAAAAAATTAGCAATGTAATTTTTCGTCGCTAAATTAGCGACTGATTTTGAATTTCGTCGCTAATATACTCGCGACTGGCCTTTTAGTGCCTGTTCGTCGCGGCGTCGCTAATTTAATTTAGCGACGAGAATCTAGTTATTAGCGACAAAATGTTTCGTCGCTAATTGGCAACTTTTTTGTAGTGTTTCACACTAATTTAGCAATGAATATGTCTCTCGCTAATTAGCAAGAAAAATATTCCTTGCTAATTCTTAGTTAGGTTGGCATGTTACATGTGAGCTAATTAACGAAAAATTTTATCCTCACTAATTTAGCTATGAAATGTTTCCTCTCTAATGCTTAATTCAAGTGGCATTTGAAGGTTGTTGCAAGAATACAAGTTCTCGCCAATTTAACTATGATTAATTTTCTAGCTTATTAGCGAGAGAACATGTCCTCGCTAATAATTGATTAGGTTGGTATGTTACATGTGAACTAATTAGCAAGAACTCATGTCATCGCTAATGCTTAATTCATTCTTAATATTTAAATTTTATTAACATTTAATAAGGCTGATATTCACTCTGACTAATTTTTTTGAAATAATTTTTCAAGAAAAAATTGGATAATTAGCTAAAACTATATCCTACTTTTTTTATGATTTTAATTCTTAACATTTAAATTTTATTTATATTTAGTTAAATTATTTAATTTAATAAATTTATCTAGTCATTTTTTCTTGCAAAACTTAGATGAACTACATTATTGTCATTTAAATTAACTAAATTGAATAAAATTATAATGTTTATATTTAATAATTAATATTACTTTTATTAATTATATAATAAAGAAATTAAATTGCGAGAATATGGTTCTTACAAAATTAGCTTGGAAAAAGATTCTCGCCAATTTTGAAAGAACCAAGCCCTGGCTAATTTCACAAATTTTTGAGCGGGATACTAAAAAGAGGGACATTTTTTTAAATAATGTTTTTTGAAAATTATATTAGAAAAGTGGGTTGTGTCAAATTTTAATTAGAAAGGGTGGGGTTTTTTTCTGAAGACGCATCAAAATGTTGCGTTATAGCCTTGGAGAACGTGTCCGACATATGGGGCCCCCCTGCATCATCAGGCGCGTCTCCTTTTCTCTACCATATGTTGCCCCTACGTTGAAGATGCAGCGCCTGGCTGCGTGATCAGGCATGCCCTCCCATGCTCGCCACGTGTCGATCCCTCAGTGATGACGAAACGGATTGCTGCGTTCTCAAATACACCACGTGGCCCTGCAGTGATGTCTCAAATCTGGTTGACCGAAATTAATTCACTCCTTACCCTTCAGTTATTTAATTCGATTTTTACTCTATTTTCATGCTTTTACTTCCCTTCCCTTCCCTTACACTTAGGGATGCTCACAGGGTGGGGCAGGGGCGGGGAAGGAGTCCTCACTCCCCGCCCCATGCATTTCAAGGATTCCCCATCCTTGTCCCTGCCCCTAGAACGGGGAGGAAATCCCCCCCGTCCCCCGCCCCGCAGGGATCCCCGTCCCCCGAATTCTTTTTTTTATTTTAAAATATAATATTTTATAAATAATTAAAATTAAAATATAATATTTAATAAATAAAAAATTTAAAATTAATAATAATTTAAATTAATATAAATTTTAACCATTCATAAAATTTAAAATTAAATATAATTTAAAACTTAATAATTATAAAATTAAGTTATATTTTATTTTTAATTTTAATTTTAATTATTTATAAAATATTATATTTTAAAATTAAAAATATATATTTTTTCGGGGCAAGGATCCCCGCGGGATGGATACTCCGTTCCCCATCCCCGTCCTCAATTCTAGGACGGGGATTTTTTCTCCCCCGTCCCCGTCCCCGCGGGGGGAAATTTGGGGATTCCCCGCCCCGAACGGGACGGGTTCCCGTCGGGGCCGGGGAATCCCCGCCCCAGTGATCATCCCTACTTACACTCTCCCTCATTTTCGTTTTCTGTTGCATTTTGCATTTTCCATTTTGCATTTGCATTTCTTTCACATTTTGAAGGTGCCAACTACAAGACTTGATCTTCAAAATTAGAGGTAATTATAATTTATAATAATTTAGTAAAATTAAATTATTGAATATTTAAATATAATGTTATTGTGTAATATGCAGATATTTTTATGGACTATATTGGAAAAGTTAAGAAAAAAAGCAAGTTAATACATTCATAAATTATTTATAATTTTATGTCCATATGTTAATATACAATAATTTAGTAAAATAATTTAATATTTAATCGTAATATTTGAATATAATTTGGAGGTTTTTTGATGAATTTGGATAATATCAAGAAAAAAAGGTAAGTTAACATTTTAATTTATTTGAAAAATAATTTAATTTGATGTATTAAAATGCTATAAATTACAAAATTAGATTTTAGTATGATACGGTAAATATAGTTGTTATAAGAAGAAAGAAATAATGGATTAAGCATATAAGAAAATTTTAACATATAAAAATAAGGATATATTTCATAAGGAAAATTTATGTTACCTTAATTTTTGGTTGTGGGTGAAATTTATGTTACCTTAATTTTTTATTGAGATATTTAATTCATTAATGATAATAGTCATGCATGTATGTAGGGAATATAAATTTATTAAATGTAAATATTAATAATTTTATTTGGAATATTTTATTCAAAAGTGTTCAAATATTTTATAATAAATAATTTTATTAAACATGCACACATAACACATATCAGTGTATTTAGACATAAGTTATAAAAAATGGAATCTTCTGGCGCACGACAATATATTAATCCGGGACCAATTAATGATGAACTGCCTACTATGAATGGCAAGCATCGAACTGATGCAGTATGGAACGGATACGTAAGTATATTGTAACTTAAAATTAAAAAATATAATATTTTTAAAATATATATATTATGTTTGTTTATTAAATAAATTAATTCATTTCAGGTTAAACCCGATGTTCTATTTGCACGTAGAGCTAGTGTTGAGCGTCACTATAGGAACATTGATGAAAGGATCATACCTTACCTACATTTATCAGGTTTCTATGGTGTCTCTCAGATCGGTGTTATGAATGTTAATCCTGACATGATAACTGCTCTTGTCTAGAGGTGGAGGCCAGAGACATATACTTTTCACCTGGCCGTTAGCGAAGCTACAATAACTCTGAAAGATATACAGATACTCACTGGCTTACCCGTGGAAGGATGCCCTATTACAGGACATTTAAATCACGACTATCAGGAGATGTGTGGTTGGCTTTTGGGCATTGTTTCCCTAGAAGAAAATTTTAGAGGACTAAAATTAAGTATGAGGTGGTTGACTGAATAATTTAGCAACTTACCGGCCGATGCTACGGAATATCATATACAATGTTGTGCCCATGCATGGATCCTGCATTGCATTGGTGGACTACTGTGTCCTGGACAGGTTAATAATTATGCACATTTGATGTGGCTTCCACTGTTGGAGAATTTAACTGAAACTGGTCAGTATAGCTGGGGTTCAGCAGTTCTTGCATGGCTTTATAGGGAGTTATGTTGTGTGACCCGACCTGATGCAAATGGACTCAGCAGATATCACCAGTTAATCCAAATGTGGGCATGGGAAAAAATCCCTCAATTTTGACCTCATTTTATTAACCTGGTTGTTATAGATCATGCTAGACCGTATGGTTATAGGTAGATTTTATTGACCTATTTGTTAGTTTTTTTTATGATTATTATATTTGTTGACTAATTCCATAATTTAATTTGTAACAGGTGGCGATCCCATTTGGACTTAAGGAATAACAACACTAAAAATGTTAAGTAGTACCGCGAGAAATTGGACTTGCAACGCTATGATCAGGTTTATATTTATTATTAAAGAATAAGTGTTTTTTTGTAATATTGAGAATCAGAAAAAAATGTGTAACATTATTAATTTATTTATTATATTTTATATATAGATGGTACGGGAACCGTATAAAAATGTGATGCAATTGTTGCCTCAATATTGCACCAGTAGACATACAATTTAGAGATCAGTTGTGCCACTAATATGCTACAACATTATTGAGTGGCACCAACCCGATAGGTGTATGAGACAATTTGGTATGGATCAGTCGATTCCAGAAGCACCGCAGAAAAATGATGAGGTGCATTCAATTGATTTAAGGGGACACACAAATCAAAACTGGGAAACTAAATTTACAACTTTTATTTTTGAGTGGCACAATAGACATAGTCGGGTTATTAGGGGTCGTGTTCTCAATTTTTCATTGCATCTAAGATCACAATATATGCAATGGTATGTAGAACGGACAAAAAGATGGATAACACAGGTTGGAGCTACAATGGTCGCTTCGGTATGTGATATTGTTCATTTATTTTTTTAAACGTATATATGTTAATTATGATTGTTAATATATATGTATAAAAAATCTACATTTTTATGTAGGTTGATGACGCTAAACGTATATTTCATGAAGGCGAAAATATTCATTTGGACTCTGAAAGCATTTTAGGCATTGTAGGTGTATATGATAGGACAAACACTAATTATCCTCATCAGCCTGTGCCTGATCCAGTAAATATTCCACCACTCTCAACACCATTTAAAGATTTTCATGTTGTAAGATGTAATAGGAGAGGAATGGCATAAAGAAGGACTACAGTTCCTACTATTTCTATTGATCCAAGAGTGCATCAAGTACCCCCACCTATGTACTGGCCATATATTCAGGAGGAGACTTCGAGCTCTTTCATTGTGCCTTCATTCAATGAGACTTGGCCTTCCAGAGGTGTGCCTTCTGATCAAGCTAGATGTTATGATTATGGCGCTAGGCCTTCTAGAGCTGCACCTTCTGATCTAGCTGCTTTTGAAGTGGTGTCATATGAAGCAATACCTTCTACTTTTAATGTTGATTTGAATTTTAATTTATCTGAAGGAGATGCACCACCATACAACATTTATGCATAGAGCTCTCAAATGCCTCCATAAGATGATTTCTTTAATGTATTGTTTAGTGATCCAACAATTGTAGGCACTTAGGGTTTAGTGGATTAACCACTCTATAGTGATTCAAATCCATATGAGATGGATCTAGAAACACCAACCCAGACTACCACTTCTTATAGTAGGAGATACTGAATGCGAGTTATATGGTCTAATATTTCTTTTACTTGGATAATTAATTTCTATTTGGTGATACGTATTGCACATATATTCGTTCTTATAGTAAGGATTAATACAACTCATTCATTTTAATTACGTAAAAACATCATTAATTACATATAAACAAAGTGTTTAAGCACCACGATACAACATCAATGTGCTAATAGTACAACTCAACCACTAAAATATTGATGGGATAGTCCAGCAATACTTCTACATGTTTTTTTATTATGTCCAACACCTTCACAATTGCTGCAATGTGAAGCATTGCCCCGTTCACGCCTGTCCATCTCATTACGAATGCGAGATGTTCTTGGTCGACCCTTTTTCCTCATCAATTCCATATCCGCTTTAATTGTTGGTCCATAATATTGTGGCCAGTATGTTTTATGAAACATAGGTCTAAATTCACCCTCATAACATTTAAGTGACTCTGATATGGTGTAATAGTTGTCAACAAATTGGAACATATCAAGATTCCTATTCATACATGCTGCGACTGCATGCGAACAAGGCATTTTTGTTCCTTGAAACTTATCGCACTTGCATTCCTGTTTCTTGAGGCTTAATTTATATGTTCTGGGCTCAACATTAACCTGTGGTGCTCTGCCAGCAATAACCTTGAACAATTGATACCGACTATCATAGCGAAAAACAATATGTACTCTAATACTGTTAGCCCGTTTGCTCATTATTTCAACGCATTTAGGAGTGAAGCTTAAACCCTGACCCATTTTGGTCATATATAAACCCCTTCTATTCTCAAAATATTTTACCAATCGAGAAAATGTATGCTCAACTATGGCAGTGATCGGCATCATACGCACACCTTTAAGAGCCCTATTAACACTTTTAGCAATGTTTGTCATCGTATGTCTATATCTATGTCCACCATCCTCCGATAACGTCCACTTGTCTAATGATATACGCATTGCCCAGTTGTATGAATCTTGGTCTAGTTATTTGATCTCATCCATCTTCTGTAAGAACTTGCGGGGTTGAAATTGAGCACCTGAAACGCTATAGGTGGATAATAACAAATTAATTAGGATAAAAAAAGTAAATAACATATTAAATATTTATTAACTTACCAGCCTTGTAAAGAAAGTCCTTGATTGTTGAATTTCGGTGATGCGTATTATAATTGCTTACAAAATGTTGCAAACAAAATCTGTGAAAACTCAAAGGTTCCTTCCACCCACTCGTTTCATCTCGAAATAAAGCCATTATCCCAGCGTGTCTGTCTGATATGATGGTAATACCGATTTGCTGAGTTACGTGCTTTCTAATCATCGTCATAGACCATGCCCAGCTTGATTTATTCTCAAACTCCACAATCGCAAATGCAACTGGAAATAACATGTCATTACCATTAACAGAACTTGCTATCAAAAGAGTTTGCTGGAATTTTCCTGTCAAAAATGTGCCATCGATCAATAGAATAGGCTTGCAATGATTGAACCCATCAATCATCGATTTAAAACTCCAAAATACCCGTCGAAACTGCTTCACCCTTGGATTTTCTGTATCCTGTAAATCAAGTTCATAAACAGTCCTGGGATTGTACTTTTCTAAAGCAAGTAAGAACCCTGGTAACCTCTCAAATGATTCAACATAACCTCCAAAAATAGATTCCAGCTCTTCATCTTTCCATACAAAGCCTTACTGTACGATACATCATAATTAAATTGCTATTTAATAGCAGCAATAATAACATCAATGGCCAGTGTAGAATTTTTACTTACCATATCCACTATGCAATTTCAAATAATTTTAGATCCTAATTGTCTGTGATCCATAGAAAGATTTCCACCCAAACATGAATGTGGCCTTCTAAACCTGGTGATAATCCATAATGGATTTAAGCCCTTCTTAGCTGCCCTTAATCTCCATATGCATTTGCTATCAGACTATGCACACTTTACAACCCAGTATTTTGGCTTCGACTCAACCACTCTAAAATCAACATTCCTCGTTATTGAGTATTTTTTGACAGCATATTTAACTTCATCCTTATTACTGAAAACAAGGCCAGTGGATAACTCAGACATACCATCTCAAGTATTAAAGTTCACACCTTCTGATATATCTACATGGGAAGCTTCGAAGTCAAAATTATAATGATGCTCCGACGAAAATGTAAAAATACCTTCTTCGGGCTCACTAGTTGGATGCAGTGATGCTAATGGACTGGCGTCTAGTGTATGTTTAGACTCATTGCCATCACCAGTTTCTTCTAAACTATCACTTCCTCCATTCATGTCGGCATTTTCGTCTTCTGGGTCATCATTAGGCGATAGATAGTTATTATTAACTACAACATCAACAAAATCATCATCTTCACTTAAGTTAATGGTTTCTTCATTTCCACAAACTGCATCAGTGCCGCCAGATATGCCATCTTTAAGCAAATCACCATCTCGCCTATAGGCAGACTACCATTACTGATTGACATCTTCAGCCTGTAACATAAAATGGCTTTGATTGACATCTTTAATATGTGAAATAGATCTTCTATGTTTGTCATCTGTGCCTTGGGCTTCAACACTCCTCCTTCTGACTTTTGGAATATGAGATACATAATATCGATGGCTGTTGCGATCACTACTCTGTCTCGACTGAGCATGTGTCCCAAATGAAAAATTTCTATCGGGTAAATGACTTCCTGATCTACTTTCAAAGATGGATTTACTTAGAAAATTACCCATCCTTCGACTCAACGACCGACAAGGTTCCCTTGTACATACATCAGGAATTTAGCTTGCTTGTGTTTGTATATGATCTGCTCCAGAATCAATTAATAATTCCCTTCCAATCAAGTCACCATCCCGTCGACGTTGAGATTGTCTCGCCTGACTTGAAATATTATCTCCCCTAAATTGAGAAAATATTTCAATGTCTTGTCAACTTATTGACTGCCCTGGCTGACTCGGACCAATATCATTAATGTACATTTGTTGAGGTGTCCCTGTGTTTTTCATTTGAAAGCCTTCGTATGCAAACTGATAATCATTACGATTTCTTGATTGACTGGATTCAACTACTAAAATGATTAATTCCACCAATGTATAATGTTCATATCTCCTTAAATTGTCATATATTGCATCTACGTCATCATCATCTGCTAAGTCTACCGCCATCCAACATAACGATCCTCCATTGTACACCGGACTATTGTATATAATTCTCGAAATCACGTCATTCATGCCTAAACCCATTTTAACATGAATTTTGTGACACAATTCAGTAAGAGTTGGCTTATTTTTAAGTCTTAATCTCCTTGTGATGACATTCGATGCTGATATGTCATATTCAAATCCTGTAGTTCCATAACTGATGTCCCCTTCCGTGTGCAAATAAATTTCAATATATGATGACATTTTTCACCTACCTATAAGTAAAAAAAAAATTTACGATTTTTCTACTATCAATAATAATAAATTATTTAAATAATACATTTATATATTATTCCACAATATAAAAAATTATATTCAATATTAAACTCGTATAAATAAAAAATAATTAAATTACAAAATTAATTTTCTTAAGAAATATTAACTTACAATATTTTTGATTTATTAAACATTATTTGTCTAACATGTCTACATTAATTACGATTTTCTACATTCAAACCTCTTTTCTTAACTACTAAATTTGTCATAATCTCCTAAAATTTTATACTCAATAATGAAGTCATGAACATCTCAATTTTTTGCCTTCTTAATTATTGACTAAAAATTTTATCAACTTTTATATTACTATATATGATAATAAAATTACACTAAATTAAAAAAAATACTTATAATCAATGACTGCAATAGCTGTGATTTCAATCTCTCAATTAATTTCTGTTAACCAACAAATAAATTAAAATTTATATTGATATAATAGGCTAATCATCATTAACATATTAATTAATAAATACATTATTGATATTTTATAGCATTAGTAAATATTATTTTACATTTATCAAATGTCATATTAATAAATATGACAATAAAAAGTATATTAAAATTAAATAAATATCTGTAATCGATTACTATACTCCCTGCAATCGTGTTACTGCCGATCTAACAATTTTATCCTGTTCACAAATAAATAAATTACAAAATATATTAATAACATTATATTATAACTATCATTAATAAATTAAACTAACAAAAAATGATTAAAACAAAATACCTGTACCATCAATCGAACTTAAAATATAATAATATTGTAGTAAAAATTTTTATTCCATTTACTTGCTTGAAATTATCAATATTCAGCAATTAAATTATTACTGAGGATGCTATAACTATATGCTGAACGAAATTTTTACGAATGAAAATATATGGGCACGAAGCATTCAGTCGACTGAATTTATAGGCGTTTCAAAGTGAGGAGCAGAATTCACTATAGCGCGTGCTGCATCTAAGAACATAGCATTCCATTTTGTCATCACTGGGGGAGCGACACGTGGAGAGAAACGAGAGGGGAACCGCTTGCACGCCTAATCATGCAGCTAGGCACTGCATCTTCAACGTAGGGGCAACACGTGGCGGAGAGAAGGAGACGCGCCTGATGATGTAGCCACGTATTACATCGTCAGGCAAGTGGGCCCCACATGTCGTATGCGTCTTCAAAAAAAAAACACCCCACCCTTTCTAATTAAAATATGACATATCCCATTTTTCTAATATAATTTTCAAAAAATATTATTTAAAAAAATATCCCCTAAAAAGAGTTAACAGGATATATTTTTTATAAATTCCTGAAACCTTATTTCCCTTCTATGTTGACACCCTCTTTCTCCCCTCTCTCTCTTTTAAAAATCGTTTGGCATGATAATTTTAGTAGTGATGTTTCGGTGGTTTTATATAGAGAGAATATTGAAACAGTGTGTAGATTGCAAGGATTAAACCTTAAGCTCTCATGCTACAGAGCAAAAAAAAGGCGGCGTCGAGTCGAATAAGCGCTGTTACTATTCTTCTATATGCCTTAATTATTATCTTGAGCATCTTCTTCTTGTATTCTCTACATATAGAAATTGGTCACTAAGGTTTGTGCACTTTTTGATTTCTTATGTTCTTTATATACTTTTTTTTCTTAATTTTCGTTTTGCACTATTCTGCTTGATGGCTCATTTTGATTTGTTCTCCAGGATCCGGAATAAAGGTAGCAAGTCAGGTTATGAGGTATATATAATTTAATTTTTCCTTATTTTCGACATTTTTGAGTTGTTTTTCTATCTTCTGCATATTTTTTTATATGAATTTTATTTTATTTAATTTTTCTAAAAAAAGAACGTTCGTAGTTAATTTATCATTTCCATTTACATCACTTATTTTCTCTGGCTTAATTTTTTTGTTTGGTAGGTTGGTCGTTCGTTGGCTGATTCATGGAAACCTGATCTTCCTGGATATGCAGTATGTCTTGTTCCCTGATCTCTACTAACCTTATATTGTTACTAATAAATAAAATTTAAGGACGTGATTATATTTCTTTTATCGGTTAAACTTTCAATATGCATCGACAACCTGATCATGTATTGGCCTTCTTACTGGCTGAGTTGGGGCTTGTTAGGTTGTAAATGATGGATTTTTTACTTATACAATGGATTGGACAAAGGAGTTCATTTCTTCCAAATGACATATCATTACTAGCTAGTTTAGAGAAAAAAATTGAACAGCTAATAGCTTAAATAGCTTTAATTCTTTTTTGATATAAGGGAAAAAAATTCAATGTTTTTAAGAAACCATAGGAAAATCTCGCAGCATTTTATGTTGATTTCACAGAAAAATACGAAGCTCTACATGGAGTAAGTAGTTTCTAGATCAGTTTACATACATAGTTCATCAAATATTCTTATTATCTCATATTGAGGTTAATGACTCAATAAGCAAGGTTGTGCCAGTTATCTAACCCAATCTTGCTAGTCTTTCTAATTGAAAAAGAAATAATTAAAACTAAAGTCTTTTTGCATCAAACGGAAAATTAGAACATGCAACGTTTTTTCTTTTCTTCGATTTTCTTTATTATTTTTAGAAAAGTTAAAGACAGCTATTTTTTTGTTTGATGTTTTTCAAGAAAAAGAAAATACTGACAATCAGTTTTTTTTTTTATGAAATGAAAATTTTATATTTAAAAAGTTTATTGATGATATGTAGATATGTTATTGGTTTTAATATATTTATTATAAAGTAATTAATTAATTATGTCATGCTAATTAAATATCATATTGGCTTTAATAATTTTTAAGTAATTAACTCAAGATTCAATATCATTAGAAGTAATTTATTTATTTAGCTTAATCTATTGATTGATCCGTTTGATTATGAGGTTTATATGCTCTCCTAAAACACAATAGTCACTCATTAATAAATCATTTTTCACTTTGGTTCACTTCAACTTTTTGCTTCTATATATCTTAACATCTCTTCAACTTTTTGCCTCTTTTATTTTATCAAATATGGTATTTACTTAAATATAGTTTTGATTTTGACAAAGAAATGGAAATTATTTAAGGCACTTGTTCACAGTAGCTATTGGAATAAAGCAAAAGGATTTGGTCGATAACATGGCCAAAAAGTTATTTGAGTTTCCATGTGTAGCTCCATTATGTACAACATTTCTGTGATCGAGGTGTTTCCATTGTACTTTTCCTATTTGCAGTTTCTATTGAGTAATTTTACTGCAACGCTTTTCCACTATGATGGCATTGTTAATGAATGGAATGAATGTGAATGGCATAATCATGTAATACATGTTTCTGCCAAAAACCAAACTAAATGGTAAGTCGCTGCTCCAGTCTTCAATCCTGCGATTGCTTTTAATAGACTGTGCACTGTTGTGAGTTTATATTCTTTTTTGTTTTGACTTGTGAAAATGAAAATAGCGAATTCTAACTTGGTGTATTAAGAAATATTCGGTAACGTACAAATCTAAGATTTGATTTTTATAGGAAAAAAATTTAGTTAATACTAATTTTACATCTGAATTATTTAAAATGTTTGATTTAGTTTTAATGTTGGATTTAGTTTTAATGTTTGATTTAGTCTGTAATTAATTTGTTCTTCACTTTATTTATATATTGTATTTAACTTTCAATTTTCTTTTTAATTTAATTTTTTCTTATAGTAGATGGATAAATTAAATTAATGAGAGGTGTGCATAAAATGGATTCAGTCTTTCAAATTTGATCTTAGTATTGTTACTCAAAATGTTTAGAAGTTTAACTTTGTCATGTCCGTGTTTGAGGTTGGTATTGTTTTTGGTAGTGTTTAGCAGGTCTTATGATCATGTTGTGAATGTTTAAAATGTGGCTTTTTTGTTTTGCGTCTCCCCAATTGTAAGGTGCTTTATTTCATTTAAAATTATATTATGACAGGATAGCTAATTGAACTTTTTTTAGCTTCATTTTGTGGTTGTATGTTGTTATCCTTTCATTATTATTTTACGCTTACCAAAGTTGTTTGCCATTCATTTACCAAATCCAATTCAGAAAGAAGTTAGCTTCTACAACTTTAACTTTCAAATCTATGTTTGGGGAATAAGAGTCCCTACAAAATACTGTTAAGTATAAATATTATTTTTGGTAGGTTTTGCCTTATTTAAAACTCAAAGCAGTTTGTTGTTTGTAGTCTAAAAACAGGGAGGAGAAATTGGGATAGTTGAGAGAGGACGTGTAAAGTGTGAGATCTTTTTCGTGACTAAGACACCACTAAGTTTGTTATAATGAAAATTCCAATGGTATGCTCTTTGATAACCTTTTGCATATTGAAAGTAACTTGGGTATAGAGCTCTTTTGGTATAGAAACTAATTTCCTGGTAATATCTTTGGTTTAGTGCTAAAGAAAGAGAATTGATAACAACCGAACTCATAGACCAGCTCAATGGTCTATTCCTAACTGAGTACATAGCTTCATGAGTGCTCCCTAAATCGACCAAAGGTTCGAGCCACTCAGGATCTCTAGCCGGACAACAGCTTGATTAAGAACGTGTTCCAAAAATAGCTAACCCATATTTTCCTCGAGGATCGTTTCAGAGGGGCTTGGCCCATAATCATCGGCCTAAGTCCTGATGTGAGCCCATGATTAAATTAAATTTTGCTAATTATTAGTTTTAAGTCGATACAAAAACACGCACCTAAATAAGATTTATCAAAAATTTATAATTTAAACTAATAATAAAGTGCCACTGGTGACAAATTAAAATTAAAAAAAAAAACGGTAAAGTAAAAGTTGCCATCTGACCAGTACCAATCACATCAAACATTCCGTCATTAATTCGGTTGATAAAAGAGCTGATAGATCAAATTTAGGCAGTACACAGGGATGATCACGGGCGGCCAATGGTTCCCCGCCTATTGCCACTGCCTAGGAGTTGGAATTTCTTGTCCTCACTCTCGGCATTATTACGTAGGAAAAATTTTTTCCGTTTTTGCCCCCTGGGAATTTCAGTTCTCTGCTCAATTTTTTTAAAAAATTAATTACGACTAAAATATATTATGTAATAATTAATTATAATTAAAAAATTTAAATTAAATTAATAAAAAATTTAAAAATTGATAAAATTAAAATTAAATATAATTTAAAATTAAATTATATAAATATAATTATTAAAGCTTCATGCAGACAGTTACCACTAACTCATATTTTTCTCGAGGATCGTCGAAAATGGATTAGTAGCCGAAAATAACGGGAAATTACCCCATTATCTCCTACAAATGTGCTGGTTTCTCCTATAAAAAGAGGAAAAACAGGTATGAAAGGGTTATTTAATCTTTTGCTTGAGAACTCTTACTCTTTTACATAGAAATCCTAACTTGACCGTCGGAGGCTCCCTTGTCGGAAACCCACCGGTCTTCTGCTATTTTTACAGGTGATCGCAAGGAACTTGTGCATTTTATCCGTCATCATTTGGTGCGGTGAGCGTGGAACATGGATCTTTTCCCAGACCTCAACCTAAACACCTCCCAACAGAAAAACCAAATATCCAACCCCACCCTGCCTGGAATACTAAAGTTTCTCCCTCAATCCAACAACACTATCTCTGCTTCTCCAGCCATGGAAATCCCAAATATTACCCCCAGCATTAACCCTCAAACTGTCCAATCCCTTATTGCCGCACTATCAGCCATCGTAGCTCGAGCTCAACCCAACCCTTACCCCCGCAAAGCACCAACTTGCCTCGGGCTTCGCGGCCTCCAGCTCGGGAACCCTACTCACCAGCTTTACCCCAAAATCCCAACTCCACCATCACCCTGACTACTGAACAATTTAACCACCTCTTGGACGACCGAATCCAAAGGCAACAAAATCGAACTATCCTACAGTACCAAGGCAGTTTTCGATCATCCCTCTCTCGGGAAATATTAGCTGCTCCATTTTTCAATATTCGCCTTCTCACCTCAAAACCTACAGTGGCAATACCGATCTCCAAGCTCACATTGACCAGTTCCAACACACTATGTTGGTGCTCACTGCTGACGACTTTGCTTTGTGCAAGATTTTTCCCAAATCTTGGCAGACTCAGCTCAGATCTGGTTCTGAAACCTGCCATCGAATTACATTGAGAATTTCGAGTAGTTCAGTGACATATTTGTCGCAAAGTTTGTGGCCACCATTCACCCAAACAAGGTGTCCACCGACTTGAACTTCGTGCAACAAAAAAAGGGCGAGTCACTACAAGCCTATGTGGGGAAGTTTAATAATGTGGCCATGGACATACAGAATTTGAACCTGGAGATCATCATTAATGCCCTATCTGAACACGAAGTGTCAGGATTTCAGCGACTCCTTAAGCAAAAAACTCCCAAACGATTTTATTGAGCTCATGTCACGAGCACACAAATACATCTGCATGAATGAGGCTCAACATCTTCACCACGCCTCCCATAGAACATGGGCAGCTGAGAAGGAAGGAGGTGAAAGTGCAAGAGCAACTCGGGAAGGAGAAAATTCCAACAAGACAGACCCAAAGAAATATTAGAGAGGCAACTGGAATAATTGATCATATGCAATTACTACTCCCTGCTCGGACAATCGAAGAGACAAAAGATTCACGCTCCTAACCGCCTCTCGTGAACAGATATTAGATTGGCTAAAATAGAATGGGCAAGTTAATTGATCGAGACCCATGAGAAAAGACCCGAACAGGGATTATGGCCTTTACTGTGCTTTTCATCGAGATAAAGGCCATGAGATCGAGGATTGCAGGCAACTCAAGCAGGAGATTGAATATTTGGTTCGAAAAGGTACCCTAGGTTGGTTCGTTAAGTCGGATGAGAGAGGGAAGAGACAGATGTCACCTTCTCCCCAACCGAACAGAAACAGAGCCAATGGTAGTAGGCGAGCGCTCGCTGGGGTCATTCATGTAATTATCGGGGGCAACCAATAGGATCATTCCCGAAAAAGGAAGGCCAAAGAGGTCTTATCCGTCGAACGAGGGATGAGCTCGACCACAAATACGATTCAGTTTTCAACGGCGGATGGGGCACATGTTAGGCACCCGCACACAGATGCTTTAGTTGTTGAAGTAGCCATTCAAGACTTCTTGGTCCAGCGAATATTGGTCAACACAGAAAGTGCGATCAATCTCATAACAGCCAAAGCATACAGAGCATTGGGGATGTTTGACCATAGACTTGAGGAAGTCAGCATCCCTTTCATTGGTTTGTCTGGAAGGCCTGTCCGGGTAGAAGGTCTAGCAACTCTATCTGTACAGCTCGGAGACGATTCGGTGGTATGTGCTCGCCGAGAAGATTTCATGGTGGTTGATATTTCATTGTCTTACAATGTGATATTCGGCCGACCTCTACTATCCGAGGTGGATGCCTGTGTCTCCATGAAAAATTTTGTGCTCAAAATCCCAACAAACGATGGAGTCACCATTTTGAAAGGGAATCAAAAGACTGCTCAGAAGACGTACTTGACCATGCTCAGAGGGACCAATTAGGGCCTGCCTTTGGACACAATGGATGTACTAGAGAAAGAGGAATGAAGGGTAGAACCTGTCGAAGTATTACAAGTAGTCAAACTAGAGCCGGGGAAGAATGTTTAGATATCGGTTGGAAAGTCTGGGGTGGAAAAGGAAGCTCTACTCTCAACACTATGGGAATTCATCGATGTTTTTGCCTGGTGAACCTCAGACATCCAAGGGGTCAAGAAGGACTTAATAGTTCACTCGCTGAATGTTCGGCCAGAATGCAAGCCAGTAAAGTAGAAGAAGAGAAATCATGCCTCCGAGAGACAGTTGGCCATCGAGCAGGAGACCGTAACTCTATTGGAAAGCGGCTTCAACAGGGAGATATTCTACTCGGACTGGTTAGCCAATGTGATACTTGTCAGGAAGAGCAGCAGCAGATGGAGAATGTGTGTTGATTTCACTGATCTAAACAAAGCATGCCTGAAGGACTACTATCCGCTACCAAAAATTGATACGCTGGTGGATTTCACAGTAGGATTCGAAGAGTATGCCTTCCTCGATGCCCCAACGGGCTACCATCATATTTCGATGGCCCCAACAGACGAAGAAAAAATAGCGTTCATCACTC
Organism: Excoecaria agallocha; assembly: GCA_037975025.1. NCBI lineage: Eukaryota > Viridiplantae > Streptophyta > Magnoliopsida > Malpighiales > Euphorbiaceae > Excoecaria > Excoecaria agallocha. The sequence goes on from CM075806.1 coordinate 42,433,936, forward strand.
ATAAAGGAACTTACTGTTATCGGGTCATGCCCTTCGGATTAAAGAACGCAAGGGCCACTTACCAAAGGCTAATGAATCAGCTGTTCGCCGAACAGTTAGGGAGAAATATCATTGTCAAGAGCCGAACCTCAGCAGACATGTGTACCAAACTGAAAAAGACCTTCCAAAGACTCCAAGATTCGAGCTTGAAGCTAAATCTTGAAAAATGTGCCTTTGGGGTGCAGTCCAGAAAGTTTCTTGGCTTTATGATATCAAAGTGGGGGATCGAGGCAAATTCAGAGAAAATCAAGGCAATTATGACCATGGATCCGCCTAAAACAGTCCAGGAAGTTCAAAGATTGAATGGAAGGATCACAACTTTGGGTAGATTTATATCTTGCTTAGCCAAACGATACCTACCATTTTACCGAGCAATTGGGAACCTCAAAAACTTTACATGGACAGAAGAATGCCAGAAAGCATTCTAGGACTTGAAGCAGTTTCTCTCAATGTCGCCACTGCTTAGTAGGCCACTGGCTAGTGAGGTTTTGTACATCTACTTATTTGTCTCGGCTGGCGTAGTAGGTTTGGTCCTGGTCAAAGAAGAGGAGGGCCAACAGTTTTCCGTTTACTACACTAGCAAAGTACTTCGAGAAGCCGAACTTAATTATCCAGTCTTAGAGCAGCTGGCCCTTGTACTCATCACAATAATGATTAAGCTCCATCCATACTTTCAGGCGCACACGATTGCAGTGCGTACAAATTCAAACTTGGGGAAGGTGTTACAGAGGCCAGATGCTCAGGCCGATTGACAGAGTGGGCCACTCACCTAAGGGAATTCGATATTCGGTATGAGCCACAGATATCCATAAAGGCATAGATACTAGAAGACTTTGTGGCTGAGCTACATGAACTAGTTCCTGAGCCGATGAAAGTATCGTGGAAGTTGTGTGTTGATGGGGCCTCAAGTTCAGATGGCACGGGGGCTGGAGTATTTCTGATGAGCCCGGTGATAGTTCAAATTCGAGCTATGACACGCTTGATCTTTCTAGCCTCCAACAGTGTGGCAGAATATGAAGCCCTATGTTACGGGTTGCAGTTGGCAATAAAAGTAAAATCAGACATCTTAGAGATATTCTCAAATTCCCAACTGGTGGTCAGTCAATTGAAAGGAAACTTTAAAGCAAAAATCATTCCATGATTCGCTACAAAGAGCTGACTTCTGCCTTATTAGCCAGGTTGGAAGAAAAAGGGGGAGCTTGGTCGATCACTCAGATACCCTAGACGGAGAATGTAGAGGCATATACTCTTACAAAAAAAGCTAGTCTCAACAGTTCGGTCAATAATACAAATATCATTTCCATCACCATTTCACATCCAACCTATGAAACTTTCCAGGTTCAAGTACAAGAGCCAATGGAGGGTTGGTGCTTACCTATTTATCAATACTTGATGTCCAGAACTCTGCTAGATGAACAAGCCCAATCTCGGAAGATAGTTTGGAAAGCGAGCTTATATGTCGTGATGGACGACAAGCTTTACAGGTGATCTTTCTCCAATCCATGGGCTTTATATGTGAGCAACGATGAAGGGGATTATATCCTCAGAGAGATTCACGAAGGCATCTGCGGAGCTCATGAAGGTGCACAGGCCATAGCTCGAAAAGCTTTCTTACAGGGATATTATTTGCCAACCATAGAGGCTGATGCAAAAGCTCTAGTACAAAGGTGCGATAAATGCCAAAGACTTGCCAATATTCCACATCAGAGCTTGGCCAAGCTGAAGCCGATCCACAGCTCGTGGCCTTTTGCCCAATGAGGGATTGACATACTGGGCCCCTTCCTTTAAGCAAAAGGATAACGGCGATTCTTGGTAGTGGCGGTGGACCACTCTACCAAGTGGGTGGAAGCCGAGCCACTTTCAACCATCACACTAGCGAACGTCAACAAGTTCTGAATAAGAACATTATCACAAGGTCCAGTATCCCCCACTCAATTATAACTGACAATAGCAAACAGTTTGATTGTCAGGTTTTCAAGAACTTCTGCTCAAAGCTGAAGATTCAGTTGAACTTCACTTCAGTCTATCATCCGGAATCCAATGGAATGACCAAAGTGACAAACAGAACTATCTTATCCGAACTCAAGAGGTGGCTTAAGATGCTAAAGGCTTATGGACTGAAGAACTTAACAATGTGTTATGGGTGTACCAGATATCACCTTGTGTAGCAACAGGGTTAACACCCTATGCATTTACATATGGTACTGAAATGGTCATTCCTTACGAGATAGGAGTACGAGGTATCCAAACATCTTCTCCTAATGCAGAGAGCAGCGCCGGTCTCTTGTATAACTTAGATCAGCTCTAGGAAAGTAGGGAGCTCATCCAGATACAGTCCACAGCATACATGCAGCACATGACGGCCTACCATGATCGCAGGATCAAGCTGAAGTCTTTCTGGGTTGGACAATTGGTACTGAAAAAGGTGATGTCTGCTCAAACGGCAACAGGAGTAGGCAAACTGGATCCCAACTAGGAAGGGCCATATATTATCCGAGAAGTAAGCCAAAACGGAGCATACAAGCTAAAAGATGTCTCAGGCAAACGGCTCTAGCACTCCTGGAACGGACTCAACCTCAAACCATACTATTAATAGCTCAGCACTCTTCACACCATAGTGATTCTCATTTTAATCATTTTTAATTTTTGTTTGTCATTATCATTGTTTCCTCATTCCTATTGCAAGTTGTAGCCATGATATTCTGGCCTAAATGCAAGTCCTACAGATGTTTCTGCCTGCTGGACGAAAGTTTAATGAATGACATATTCTATGCAAAGTACTTAGCAAAATCAGGCGATTTTGGCTTGATCATTTAAGTAAGTTTGGCACACTTTGTCGCAAAACTTGCAAACATTTATGGCTAACTACGCCTATGTTTAGGGGCTTGGCATTATCGCCAAAATCGCCCGATCACTTAAGTAAGTTCGGCATACTTCGCCACAAAACTTGCAAACATGTATGGCTAACTACGCCTGTAATACCACTAATGGTACCCTAAGAGGGATAGATGGTCATTTTGCATAAGGCAAAGATTTATTTTATGGTTACTTAAAAGAAAATTTCAATATAGGGACTTAATTGAATAGACAAAGTAAAAGAATTGTGGCAAAAATAGAAATAAAGAAAGATGAAAGAATAAAGTAAGAGCTATAAGTTTAAAGAAAGATTAAAGTAAAATTGTGTAAGATTTTATTTGAGTAGCCAATAGAGATTTGACATTTGGATTTCTAGAAAGAGTAAATGATAAGTTAAAAGAAAAAAAAAAGAAATGGGTGTGTGTGTGTGTTTTGTGTGGCCGGCTATACTTGGCCAAGAAATTGTTTTCTTTTAGTTTCTTTTGTGTTTCTCATCTTCTTCCTCTCCTCAAGTTCACGAAGATGTTGCTCCATGTAGAATAAAATACTGATGATGGTATAAATAAAGAGCAAAAGTAAAGAGGGACCAAGGAAAGAGGAAGAAGAACAAGTTAAAGCTTAATAGAGGTTTGGGAGTTATATTATGGTTTTATTTGTTTTTAGTTGAAATAAATTTCTCTATATGCTTTGGATGATCTATAGTTGATTTTTTAGTGAATAATTGAATGTATAGTGCATGAGAAAGATGGTTTGTGCCTTAGAAAGTGTTAAGATGAAAATCTATTTTTGGTTCACATGAACTAGTCTTAGTAAAAAGAGAATAACTCTTGTTGTAAAAGTATGATTGCTGTGATTTTAGTTGGATATGAAAGATAATACTTATATCTACAACTTTTTAGAAGAAATCGGGACTTAAATCTATTTCTAGAGTATCTGAAAATGAGCTTGAAGTGGACAGACCCTTGCTGTCCATTCCAAGAGAGCATTCTATAGTTTTTAGTTAATATCTTGAGATTTATAAGTCATAATTGAGTGATTTTTTATGTTTTAGAAACTAGAGATATATTTGAACAACTTTGTAGAAGACCACTTTCCCTCAAAATGATGTTTTCTAGGTCAAAAATGGTATAGAAGTTGAGACAGAAAATCTGTCTTTGAGCTATTTTAGGCATCACGGTTACTATGAGTTTCATGGTAACCATGAGGCAGTCCAGAACCAAAATGCACCCTATCTCACGGTTACTAAGCATTTCATAGTAACTATAACCCTTTTAAAAAGTGTAGAACACGATTATTACTCATATGGTAATGATCGTGAGGTAGTCTGGCATAGTCTAGACCTGAGAGTGCAACTAGGTCACGGTTACCATGAATTTGGTAGTAACCGTGATCCTACCCTGTCTTTCTTGAACTTGATTTTTAAAGTCTCGGATTGTTATTAAAGCATGATTAAGCCTTCCTATATGCTTTTAGAGTGTTTTAAGTAAATGAAATAAGAGTAATAAGCAATATAAGTGAGTATAAAGCCTAATGAGTTAATGAAATAAGGTTTAAATGTTAAATCTTATTATATGAAAAATTATACAATTAATGAATATGAATGAACATGAATATGAGTGACATGGTATAATAAAATTATTACATATTTTATTGAATGTGTTAATGTTAATGTTAAGTGTATTTGAAGTTTAAGTGAATAAGTTATTGATTTGTGGTTTTGTTGCATGCTTTATTTGATGTGTTATCTTTATGAATCTAGCTGTATCAAGTTTGATAGCTTTGAATGATTAAAGACTATTTGTAAGCCTAAATTTCATATAGTAGTTGATAGATAAGCATGCCTATAAAAGGGATAGTGATCGCAACTACTAGTGTAGTGTTGTCACCAAAAGGTGGCTAGTGTAGTGTTTGATACTTTTGGGTATCTAGTGAACTGAGACTTTTATGTCTTTAGTGCAATATCTAGTGTTTGTACCCATATCCACCATTTATGAGAATTCAGGCAATGAAAGTGATTTGATTGATAAATAGTGATAAATGACAAATAGTTTAAGTGTTACATGGACTTATGATAATGTTAGTGTTTTACAGTGAATATTGAAGTGTACTATTATACTAAATGATAATGTTAATGATTGACATTGAATAATGAAATGTGAGTGTAAAACTAATATTGAAGTGTAAGTGGAAAACTATATTGCGATTGTTAGTGAGTGTATAATTGCTATTGAATGGGGGTTAATGTATGTATTGAATAAGAGTGATATATTATTATGTTATATGTATTGACATGCTATATTACTTGTGTTTGCAACTTCGATAAGAAGTCAATTGTACTGTTTACTCCCCATTGAGCCATTGCTCAGTACGGGTGTTTTCCCGTGTAGGTACTCAAGTGTCAGAAAGTACTTTTGCTAGAGTCAACATCTGCAGGCCACTAGAAGGGTAGCGAGTGAAGGAATAATTCTAATAATGTATTATATTATTGTAAATGTATATTATATAAGAGATTTGAACATGTATGTAATGAACTAAGTTGTATTTGTACTTTAAATGTATAATATATCAGTTGTATAAATGTATTTTTGTACCAGTAATTTAATAAAATAATAAGTATTTTAAATGGTAATAAGAGCGGGCATTACAACGCCTATGTCTAGGGGCTCAGTATTATCGCCAAAATTGCTCGATCACTTAAGTAAGTTCGGCACACTTCGCCATAAAACTTGCGAACATGTATGGCTAACTATGCCTATGTCTAAGGGCTCGGTATTATTGCCAAAATCGCCCGATCACTTATGTAAGTTCGGCACACTTCATCAAAAAACTTGCGAACATGTATGGCTAACTACGCCTATGTTTAAGGGCTCGGCATTATCGCCAAAATTGCCTGAACATTTAAAAAAGTTCAGCACAGCTTGCCACACACACTTGCTAATATATAAGGCTAGCTACACCTATGGCTAAGGGCTCGGCATTAATGCTAAAAAAGCCTGATCATTTAAGTTAAGTTAAGTGTGGCACACCTTGCCACGAAGCTCGCTAACTTTGATGTCTAACTATGCCTATGATTAAGTACTTGGCATCATTGCCAGGATCACACTATCACCCAAACAAGTTCGGTGTGTATCACCGAATGACTTGCGAACTTAGTAGGCCAACAAAGCCTATGGGAGAGTGTTCGGTATACAACACCAATTAACTCCATAACTAAATAAGGAATTCACACCTCAGTAAACTCATGTTCAAAGAAGAGTTCGGCAAACGCTGCCACGCAACTCTTGGACTGTGGAAAAAAGTTATTAATCGATACATTGTCCAACCTCTTCCAGAGTGGACATACCACATCGTCGAACTTAAGCCCTCCATATACTTTAAGTATCTTGACCAAACCATACCCCGGCAAAATCAAGTTCGGCATTTTCAGAGCCTTGGGGTCGGCGTATCAAAGGCAAGGTATGCACCACGCCGTCACCCTTACTTAAACCCTCCTTTTTCTGGGATGTTTTTCTTTCTAATATATTAAACTCGGTTTGGAAATCAGAGGCTGTTTGGTTAAGCTTTCAAGCACTCATCTCGCCACACATGGGGGTGCTGTTGGTTCATATGTTCTTGGGAAGATATGCTGAACAAAAAAAACAAAAAAAATAAATAAATTAAAAGCTTAGAATAAATGAAAATGAAAGTTTGAGTTTCCATTAATTTCAAGGCTCGGTTACAAGGATCTAGTCTTCATCTGAATAAAAATCATCCAGAAAGGACAGATCTAGCTTGGGGTATTTCCCCTTTACAGCAGCAGATATCTTGGTGCTAAATGCCATGCACTTTTTAGCTAGCACCTCGGCCTCTCTCTCCTCTCGCTCGGCCTCTTTCTTCTCTCATTCAGCCTCTTTGTGTTTGAATCGCTTGACCTCAACTTGGAGGATAGAGTTAGACTCCTTCTCTCGATTTAGAGCGACCTCCAACTCAGTTGCTTTTTTCTCGGCCTTCTCGACCTGCTTCAGAGCCTTCTAAGCTTTCTTTTCAGTCTCAGCCATCTTTGATTGAAGAGCACCAAAGTTGGAATAAGCTCGTCGATGCTTTGCCATAAGGTCATTCATCTTAGATATAGTGGCACTAATCAGTTGGGACCCTTGACAAACACATAAAAGATCAGGCAACAGTTGAGAAAACAAACACCATTCAATAGTCTGACCTACTTACTTCGATCTGGTGTCTCTTCATACGCTCGGCCAAATGTTTTGCACTGAGAGAGGTAAGAGGATTGACCTCACGCAGGAAACAACATGTATGAAGGTGTTGAAGTCCAGGTCGCTGGAGGAATATTTGTCCCCCTTAGCCTCCCAGAACTCATAAATATCTTTAAGTAGCGAGCGAAGATGTTTGGGTTGCTTCTCGATCGATCCTTGGAGCTCGAAAGGGGAAGCAAATTTGATCTCGGCAATCGGAGCCCCAATGACTTCAGCAGTTGTCGGCACTGGCTCAGCCTTGGAAGGGGGAGTAGACATCGCTTCCTCAATAACAGGAGGCGCACTTAAAGAACCTTCGGCAAGCTTCTGTCTCTTCGCCTTCATGATCTCAGCAGCTTGGTTCATCTTTCTCATCACTACAAGAAAAAATCAAATTAAAACAGAAAATCAGTGTCATCGGACAAAGGAATATAATATGTAATCTTTTCTTTTTCAAGAAACTGGTCCCGAGCTATAAGGATCTAGCAGATTCCTCAAGCTCCATTTGTCCATAGCCAGTTCCCTCCAGCGAGCGAGGATGAGCTCCTCTTCATCAGATAGCCACAAATTGCTATCATTTCGTTTTGTAAACCTCCCCCAAGTTGTCCGAATTGGAAAATTAGTCGGCACTCTTTTCACCAAGAAGAACCGATTCTTCCACTTCTTTAGGAATTTTAGATTCCCATTTGACACCCTATAGCTGGACCGAGCTTGTATGTAATTGTGGTCTTCTATACCAGCTCAAAAACTGACCACGTGGGTTGCTCGGAACAAGTTTAAGGTCAATTCTATGCCCTGTTTCACGATCCAAATTTAAAGTGCGATAAGGGTCTACCAGGCATTGGGGTGGAGCTGTTCTATGGCCATGTCGAAATACCTTAGCACACTCACTTTAAAGCTTGTCAGGGACAAGCAGACGCCAGCCTCCAGCTACGTGTCGTAAATTACAATCTTCCTCTTGTTAGAGAACTCCGTGTTCGCCCTTTGTGAGGTGCTGGGTTTGCTGGTGATGTAGTCCGGTTTAGAGGTCAACTAGGCTAGGAGCGAACTGAGCTCCTCGTCCTTGAATGTTGAACTTATACTCCCCACTCTCGACAATCAGCACGGAACCTTATTTTTTGAGGAGGTAGCAGATTGGCCGAAATCGAGGGGCTGAACTCCCTCACCCGAAGTGGAACCCCTACTCATGCCTAGGGATGCTCATGGGGCGGGACAGGGGTAGGGAAGGAGTCCCCACTCCCTGCCCCATGCATTGTCGAGGATTCCCCATCCCCGCCCCCGCCTGGAACACAGGGAGAAAAATCATCCCGTCCCCGCCCTATGAGGATCCCCATTCTGCCCTCAATTCCCCGACCCGAATTAAATATTTCTTCTAAATTATATTTCATTTGTTTAAAAAAATTTCACATAAAATTAAAATACAAATTTTAATAATTAATAACTTAAAATTAAAAATGTTTCATACCATTCAAATACAAATATTTATAAAAATCCCATACAATTCAAATTATAAAATAACATTCATTCATTAACAATTAATAACTTCACTTGGGACATTTCCATCCCGTCGTATATCAACCTAAAATATCAATTAATCAAATATAATAAATTACTTATATATTTATATATAAATTGAAAGTAAATTGAAATTGATGACAACAATTATTATTATTATATTCAAAATAAATACATTTATAATTTACCTCATTATCTTCATCCATATCTTCAAGCATTGTGTAACACTGTGGATGAGCAATTGAAGAACCTAAAATTATGAATAATTAAATACAATTGTTATTTATAAATTATTATTATGAACTATAGTCAGAAAAGCAAAATCAATAATTAAATACAATTAAACAGTCAATTTTCACATACCTTTATTTGAAGCTAGTATCCAGTTTTGTATACACATTAATGCTTCAATCGTGTCAGCATGCAATCTATTACGATGAGTACTTATAAACCTTCCACTTGTACTTAAAGCTGATTCAGATACCACCATAGATACGGGGATTGCCAACACATCTCGTGCAAGTAATTGCAATGTGGGATACTTAAGAGCCAGTTTCCACCAATTCAATACATCAAAATCATCTTTAAGTGGATACAGTTTCTCTTCCAAATAAAGGTCTAATTCAGTGCGCATGCTATCACTTTGAGACTCATAAGAAGCAACAAATAATTCAAATTTGTGCATACAAGACAACCCCATACTATGACTTGATGATTGAGAAGAAAAACTTCTTGATGAGTCAGCTACAACACCACTTTCACTTGACTTCGAATTTGATGAATATTGATCAACCAAATTATAACAAATTTTTTAATGTTTTCAACCTTTACTTTTGCTTTTTCATCTCCATAGAATAGAGGATAATAACACTCCAAAAATTTAGTCTTGTACCTAGGATCTAAAATAGTCGCCACACTCATAATATCATGAATTTGAGACCAATATTTATCAAAATTTTCAATCATTTTGCAAGCCATAGCTTCAATATAAGGACACCCACAAATAACCCACTGCATCAATTCCACCTTAATTTCACACACTTTTGGAAAAAAAAGCTTGATAGTAGGATATTTTGTCCCATAAAAGATTTTAATTACATCCAAAAATATTTTTAACTTCTCACAAATTTAAGCAGCCATTTCCCACTCTTCATCCATAGGCAAACATCTCTAAAGAGGCTCCCTTTATTTTAATCTTTTAAACACATCTTTGTAACTAATAGCCACATCAAGCATCATAAAAGTAGAGTTCCACTTAGTCTTACAATCTAAAATCAATTTTTTAGTACAAGAAACTCTCAACTGACGGGCTATTTCCTCAAATCTTTCATATCTTTTGGGAGTAGCACTCCAAAATGCAACACTATCTCGAACCCTTTCAATACAATCCTTGATAATGTCTAAACCATCCTTGACAATCAAATTTAAAATATGAGCACTACAACGCACATGCAACAATTGTCCATCGAACCAAAGTTTATTAGCTGATAATTTGCTCAAAATCATATTAAACAATGCATTATTTGTCAAACAATTGTCTAAAATTAATGCAGATAACTTACCATCTAGGTTCTGATCCATTAGACAATTAGACAGCACATCACAAAGAACATCGGCTCTATGTGGACATGGCACATAAATGAATCTAATAAAAAAATAAATTTATAAATTTATATTTAAAATAAATTAATAGTTAAAATAAATAAAATAGTACCTGATAATTCGACTTTGTAAAGTCCATGAAGCATCAATAAAATGTATTGTAACGGCCATAAAACCCTTCTTTTGATTGGACGTCCATATATCAATTGTGATGGCAACTCAGCTATCATTCTTTCCAACCAGCTTCATAATCTTTTCTTTTTCTTGTTCAAATAACTTCAATATATCTCTCTTCATTGTGTGCCTACTCATCCTTTTGAACATTGGTTGAATAGTTCCAAGAAATCTTCTAAAATATTCATGTTCAATCATTGCTAATGGATATTCATGCACAATAATTGCAGTTGCCAGATCTTTTCGTGCAGTCTCTTCATCAAAGGTATACGTCCCAATTGAAACTCTCCCTTCATTATCTATCTTAGATTTCAAAATTGCTTGTTTCATATCTCTACTCTTTCTCAAAGGACATGATACAAAATGATAATGTAAATGCTTAGTACCATTTTTTGTATCCCCTCCTAGTTTCTTTCCACAATAATTACATATTGTCTTCCAATTATTTTCACTCTTTTGCCTCTTAAAGTGATTCCACACAACTGATTTCAAACGGCTTTTAGAATTAAGATTTGTTTCTTCACTTTCATTTACGAGATTAGCTTGACTTCATTCAATAGGAGCCTATGAGTCTAATTGCACCCTAGATTGTTCACTACTATGTTGTTGATTCATTGGTTGTTCAATGGATTGTTCACCCTCATCCATAATATCACAACTACTGCATAAAACAAATAAGTTTTTTGGTAATCAATTTAATTTAACAATTGTTCTCTACATCATATGCATTTCAAACTATTGCAGACAAAATAACTATTACAGATTGTGAAGCCTTTATTTTTGTTTTGCTATAGAAAACACATCAATATATATTTCTATATATGTTTACCTTAGCATTCATTATTTCTGTTTTGCTACCACACTCACCAACTAAACCCAAAATTATAATTAAATGAAAAAGTAAAACTAAATAATCTAAAATATTTCTAGAAATAAAAAGAAAAGTTAAATGGAGGTACCAACCAGGAAAGCTTCCACTGTTGAAAGATGTTCAACTAGTTCCAAAAATGACTGAGGACTCCTTTTGTAATCAAACTACCTCACTGTCCAACCAAAAATAATTCTTAGAAATATATATATATATATATATATATATATATATATATATATAAATAGAGAGAGAGAGTGGAAAGATAAAGAAGTTTGAGAGTCAAGTTATTTTATTCTCAAATTTTTAAAAAGACATTGAAATAATAGAAAACTGAATGATGAAATTAATCACTTAAAGTGGTATGAAGGAAGTTTAAGAAAACTTAAGACACTAATTAATTTGTGTTCCTTATAATAAGGATTAATAATGTTTAACCAACATTCATTTATTATATTAAAATACAAAAAACTAGCAGTTTGAATTACAGATGCACTTAAAATAACTTTAGTCCACTGTTAATTTGAAAGTCTCAAAATAAGCAAAATCCCAAATCAGCTTCTCTTCTCAAGTTCTGTTGCCACAAAAATGCATGTCCTGCCCAGCCATTAGTAAAGAAATACCTTAATGAGCTAGAATATCACAAGTTCCATGATTTTTCGGGTTTCTTTATCAGCAATCTGGCCTTCACGAAGAATATCAGAAGCTATAGGCGATCCACCATAAGGACTTTGCACAAGCGCCAGTCTAGCAACTTTATATTTCAAGTTCGACCAGTACAATGCCACTGCCCATCACAAATATGAAATGAATAGCTAACTGTAATAAGAAAATATTTTTAATATTTATTTATTAAAAATATGCAATATAATAACATTTTAAAAATTATATATCACAATATTTATAAAAATGACAAATTAACATTGATATATATATATATTAATCGATTAATCATTGACTGACGATTAATTGTTAATTTTTAAAAGTAAAAATAACATTTCTAAATTATAGGTTTGGTTAATTTAAAATGATTTAATTTCAACATATTTTTTGATTAACCAAAAATTCAGTTTTCTTATTTGATCCCTAATTTTTAATATTGTATTTCTAGGTAAAATTTTGCCCTCAAGCACTGGAGAGAAAATCGAAAAAATAAAAAATAAAAAATGAGATGGCGTTAGTGAGGCAAAATGGTGCCGCCTGATCGAGAAGCCGAGCAACAGATTGGAGTGGTTTAGCTAAAAACTTGGGATTCGTTATATCTGGACTATTCGTTCTAGTGTCAAGCAAAAAGTAATAATTAAGTTTGAATATATAAAAGGAAAACAAAAACAGGCCCATAACTATAACAGATTAGGCTACAAAGTGGTCCAGAAGGCCATAATCGGCAAAATGACACAAGTAATATTCCAGTACAATGCCATTGCAGCTACAGCATCAACCTAATTTTCATGTAAAAGCTATGCCTAAAATCAAACTTTTATCTAATTTTCAAAGCTACGCCCAAACTGCCATTTCTACAGCTTGGTTTCTCTTCGTCGAATTCTTTTCAGATTTTTTTCTCCATTGGTAGATCATCCACAAATGCCAACCCAAATCACATTTCTTTGTCAAAAGAACAAAAATTTATGTCAATTCTCAAGAAATGTTCCACCATGAAAGATTTGAAGCAAATTCATGCCTGTATCATTCAAGCTAGCTTTGAACAAAACCTATATTTAATTGTTTGGTTAATTTTTTAAAACAAGAGCTAACAGCAATGTAAAATACATTGACACAAGAAAATCCAAAGCTAGGAAATAAAATCTGCAGACACTTACAATATGACAATAGATTCGAAGTGGAATGTTCCGAAAGAGCTGGTTTTAGTGGTGGAGGAGGTGGATAGCGGTGGTGGTCGGTGAAGAAACCCTTTACAAGATGAACAAATCCAATGTCTTTTTGAACCTACATATAAAGGTACGGAAGTCAATATCATTCAAAGCTCTCTTATAAAAAACTAATGGATGTTCTGTGAGTTACCTTATCTGTCGTCCCAAATTCAACTACACCATTGAGAGGGAGAAGAGGAGACGACGGCAGGAGAAAGAAAGAAATGAATGAATGAGCCTAGGATTTTTAATTGGGATATTTATAGTTGATGGCAAATATGTATATATTTAGAATATAGGGATATTTTAGTAATTAATGAACCGGGGTCGGGGATCCCCGCGGGGCGGAGACCCCCTTCCCTGCCCCACCCCAAATTTCACCCCGAGGATTTTTTTATTCCTATCCCCGCCCCCACGGGGAAAAAGATCGGGGATTCCCTGCCCCGTTCGGGTTGGGTCCCCACGGGTATCAATTTTTCCCCACCCCGTGATCATCCCTACTCATGCTAGGGACACTATCGGTGGAAGCATCTCCACTAACTCCAACTCCATCTCTTGAAGTGGATCCCAAACTCATAATGATCGAAAGAAACTAAGAATGAAAAAGAAATAAGGCACTAGTGAAGGAAAGATCGACAAACCTGTTGCAGGAAGCAGTCGCAAAAGGAAGTGGGACGAAGAACACAAACTTTGAAGCTCCAAACAGCAGATTCAAAGACTATTGAAGCAGAAGAAAGAAGAAACGAAATGAAAAACAAGAGAATGAAGGGCAAAAGTGAAATGGAGATTAGGAGAAAATTTATATAGAAAAACTAAGATGGATTCGAACCATACATGTGGCAGTAGATCCGAGCATGGGATAGCGCATTAATGGTGGTCCACGGTAACCGAAGCGCTCCAGCCATTACGCATGGTAAAACAGGAAGCCACAATGACTCACAATAAATGCGCCTATGTCAGAGCTGATGTCATCTCGCTAACTCACAGATGACCAAGTAGAGTTAAGGGCCGGTCTCCCTTGCCCTAAAATGATTCGGTTCTACATGGCCTTCTGCTACCGAACTCTAAGGTAGAGCTTAGTAGGCATTCCAAACTTAAATCAGTGTAACCAGCTCATTAGGCTCAATCGCCGTGAGCTCCGATCTCACAATATTGAACATATCCATTAACCACTCTTCTGCCAATCGCCGACATAAATGTCGCCAACTGGGGGGGGGAAACTTATGATAACAACCGAACTCATAGACCGGCTCAATGGTCCAGTCCTAACCAAGTACATAGCTCCATGAGGGCTCCCTAAACCGACCAAAGGTTCGATCCACTCAGGATCTCTAGCCGGACAACAGCTCGGTTAAGAATGTGTTTCGAAAATAGCTCTTCCATGATGTGTAGATAGTTACCACAAACCCATGTTTCCCTCGAAAATTGCCGAAAATGGGTTAGTGGCCGAAAATAATGGGAAATTCCTCCATTATCTGCTGTAAATGTGCTAGTTCTTCGTATAAAAAGAAAAAAAACAGGTATGAAAGTGTTACTTAATCTTTCGCTTGAAAACTCTTACTCTTTTATACAGAAATCCTAACTTGACCGTTGGAGGCTCCATTGTCGGAAATCCATTGGTCTTCTGTCTATTTTTGTAGGTGATCGCAAGGAACTTGCTGTGCATTTTACTCGTCATCAGGAATAAATCAATGTGTATAAATACATGTAAGCAAATTGATCATGTTTGAGTATTGTCGAAGGACTAATCATTTTAATTAATGACTTGCTTCTATTCTCATTTTTGACAAATTCAAGTTATAGCTGCAAAAAAGTCATCAAATTTATGTCCATCCTTGAGAAATAAAAGGGTCCTTGTTAAGAGGCTTATAATTAATCAAGTTTTGCCTCTAATTTATGTACCAATAGGAAGGAATTCCTATTTGGAATTCAAGTCAATCGTTCAATTTAGGTATCAGAATCTATTTGGAATTCATAGCTAGCTGGAGATGTAGTGCCAACCAGATATGCAATTGTTATTTTTGATATGCAATTAACAATGATATCCATTTTTGTGATTTATTGTTAAAATGGTATAATTTTTTTTATTTATTTAAGAAAAAAAAATTTTTAATTTAGCGAAAAAATATCATGTTCAAATAGTTGCTATTTATCTATAATTTAACAGTAACAAAATTCAAGCTAATTTTACGAGAATCTAATAGCGAGTATTTAGCAACAGATGTTTTGTCACCAAAAAATCATGGGATAGAGAAAAAAAAGAGTAATATGGCGACAAAAATAATCACTCACAAAGTATAGAGACAGCATTATCGTCGCAAAATTCATAACAACATTTAGCAAGTATAATTTTCAAATTAAATTTAGTCAAAAAGATATTTGTTGTAAAAGTGCACGCTAAATTTAGCGAGCAATTAATCATTAGCAATGAAATTGCGTCGTCGCTATAAAATAGCGATAAATATTTTCAACGCTAAATTATATAAGAAAAAGTATCATTTAGTAAGAAATTTTTTCCTTCCTATTTTTCTATGGTGGCCTAACCCATTCCATCAAAATTGGATCTAGGATAATGTGTGATACCATTTATCATATGTCATAACACCTTAGTCGAGTGTGAAGTCCTCGGGCTTATAAACCCATATCCCTCTTTTTAGATTTTCGATATGGGATATTGGACAGTGGTTGCATGCTGGCTGGGTTATGTCATATGTCACAGTTCATGACTCTTAATTATATTACGAACACTCTTTCTAAAAATTAATTATTATAAAATAGATCGTACTACTTTGCCCTAAACTAATCAATTAATTACTTTTTCATCTTATTTTGCAAATTTCGTTGACATCTATATTACCTACATGTTAATCAACTTTTTTTTTATCATATAATCATATAACTGTTTCATTCACAAATCAAACCTACTCATATAATTAATTTTTATCACACGTCAATTCTTATATATATTTAATAATTATACTCATGTTATATAACCAATAATTATACAATTTTAAATAAGTATAATTGCGCCATTTACTTATTTTGAAATATATAATGTAATATATAATATAACATTAGAATTTGACTTTTAGTAGATTAATGCATGCAGAGAATCAGAAAATATTTTATTATTAGTATTATAAATATAGATTATGAGGACTATATTCTAGTATCAATAGCATTGTTACTGAATTAGTTACTAAATTTTATATATTATCATCAGATAAATATGAAATGCAATTTATTTACTTGCATTAAAAGTATATAAATAAAATATATATAACAACGCACCAATAAACGAAAGAATCAAATGTATAATTCATTGTGTAATATTCTTGAAGTTGATATATGTTAACTAGGGATGAGAAAAAAAAAAACTGAAAATATGGTTAACCGTACAATCGGTCCGAAATCGAATCAATTTTTATGGTTAATCGATCCGATTGATTCCGTTACGATTTTTAATTTTTATATTTTTTGTTAATAATTACAGTTTAGATTTTTAAGTACCGGTTAACCGTTAGTCAACGGTTAACCGGTTCATATATATATATAATTTTTATATCTTTAATTTTTTCTCTTTCTCTCTAAAATTTACATAAAATAATATTTTAAAATATATTTAAATTATATTTTTATTTTTATACCTTAATTTATATTATATCATTCTCTTTAATTATATAGCAATATTTATATATAGCATGCAATTAATTTTTATATATATTATTTTTTATATTAAATTAAATTTATATTATGTCATTTTCTTTAGTTATATAGTAATATTTATATATAATACCCGATTAACTTTTATATATATTATTTTTTTTATCATATATTCATTGGTGTTCATATTTTACTTAATAGCATGTAATTATATTTTCTTATATTTTAGAGTTTATATTATAACATTTAACATTATTCAAAATTTTATTTAACTTAAAATCAAACATATTCTAATTTTCAACAAATATCAAATTTATTTTATAATATCAGCTATTAATTTATATAACATGAATTTTAACTAGTAAATTATGTTTGTTTCGTAATTTTTATATTAAATTACTTTTCATATTTGAAATTGAATTGAAATTTGTCTAATTTTTTTTTAATAATTTATGTTATAAATTTTAATGGTTAACCGAAAAATATTGGTTAACCAAACCGAAAAATCAAAACCGATGGATTGGTTAACCGAATGCAACGGACTGGTTAATGGTTATTGATTTTAAAAAATCGATATTAATGAACTAGTTAATTTTTTTGCTAATGAACCGGTTAACCAGTTTATGCTCATCCCTAATGTCAACATTGTATGTTTAAACTTATGGAAATATTTTGTCATTAGTTAATGTCGTATAATCCATCTTTAGCCAATATGCCTTTGAATCAATCTTCAGCCAATATTAAAAAACATAACCAAGCTGGCATGCAACCACTATCCAATATCCCAAATCGCACATTAGAAATTTAAAGGGAGGGATATGGGTTTATAAGTCTGATGTTCCACACTTGATTAAATTGTCATCGCATGTGACAAGTGATATCACACCTTATTCCAATCCGACTCCAAATTAGGTATAGTAAGTACAATAACCATGGCTGAAATTGACCCCTCAAATCGGCAAATGAGAATACTTTGAAAGAAAATATACATGTTACTTTAGACCTTAGTAATTCAATATCTTTGAACTATGAAGAATATCCTGATATATAAGGTCTTGAATTCTAATCAAATTAGGACATTACTTTGTTACATAAGGTCTTGAATTCTAATCAAATTAGGAAATTACTTTGTTATACATGTATATTTAAATCTTTGGGAGTTGTTTTTATTTTAGCAAAAAAGAAATTATAATAAATTACACTTTTCGTTCACTTCAAAAGGTACTTTTTATGTAAATATGCCTTTAAAATATTGCAAAGTTTTCCTTTTTGGTATCTTCAATGTATTTATATTTTTATTATTACATTTTGATAATTTTATCAAAGATTAAAAAAGAATAATATAATTAAATTAGCTGTATTTTATAAAAAAAAACCAAATTGTTTTTTATTTTTATTTTTTACTTAATATTTGTATAAAAATTTTGAACAACACTCAAAAAGAAACCCATGGAGTAGCATTCTTTTTTGAAGTTTAGAGATGTTGCTAAAAGGTAATTAGTTGCGTAGGGGTAATGCAAGGGACTAATTTAATTACCACGCGCAGGGGCAGCTTGGTCATTACATAAAACCAATTGATTCTTTGCGTATATTTCTTTTTCCACTTCCTAGTTTTGGTCGGTTGCTTTTCTATTCCAATGAGGCCGCCTCTCTTCCAATGTCAAATTAAAAGTTTGGTGCTAAAGAAATGCATAATCACTTTTGTTTTGTTTTCCACGTAATTAATTTAAAAAATTCTATAATTATTGAAGAAGACAAATGCAGCCCAAGTTTCCCACCTTCATCTTCTTCAATTATTGCTTTTCCGAATATTTTGCATAAAATTAATATTGCTTTTGAATTGTCAGGCTCAAATAATTGATTTTCTCCAAATTTAGCAATTCAAATTAACTTTATTAAACGAAATTTATTATTTAATATATGACAGATATAATTTAAAAATATCTTTTAAAAATATCTTTCGTCAATACGAACCTACTTAGAATATCATATTAAAAAAAAAAATACATGACAAATATCTTTGAAAATAATTATCACATCATAAATTAAGTTTTAGCAATTTATATGTATTTTCATAACTTCACAAAAATGCCGTGTGTTTTCGCCATACGTGACACATAAAGGGCGGTTGTGTTATTTGTATCGAATAAGTATCTCTTTATTTCGACTTTTGACGCATATGCAATGGACATAGTCAAGTTGTGCAGCAGTAGCCAAGCTGTGCCCCATTTCTTCTTTGCTGGTGATGCCTTCAAAGAATGCAAATGTTTGCAGTTGAAAACCGTCCTCTAAGCTTATGATATGTAAAGGAAGGACATGAATGTTATAAATTTCCATTAATTAGAGATTTCCTTTTTAGTGTTAATGTTCTTGTTCATGCTATAGCGAGACTGACGGAGCTTCTTCATGTAAAGAAAGTTGGGGAAATTTCATAAATATATATGTGGGATGGCAGGTTGCCTGCGATTATAGGGAGGTTAAAAAGACAAAAATAATAAAATTAAGTTGCTGGATCAGTTTAGGTCATTCTTTTCAAATTGAGTCCCTTCAAGTTTCAATTAGGTTGGATTTTTTTTTTCAATTTTAGACCTTGATCTAAACAAAATATATCAAACTTCACATTTAAAATTAAAACTGAATGAACTAAAAATCAATCAAATAGACCGAATCGAACATGATTCATTTTTAATTTTGGTTTGATTCACTTTTTCACAACAGTATATACATAAATATTAGATTATTTATAATATATTAAAATTATAATTTATGTATTTAAATTTAAAATTTAAATTATATACATATATCTAAATTATATATAAATATACAATATATTTTTATGAGAAGAAATATCGTAATAATATTAATGTATGATATTACAAAAAAAAATTTTGGGTTCCAAAAGTTCTCTCTGGGTTGATCTTTACTCAACCTTAATTTTTTGTTCTGATCATATGTCCTTTTTTTGGTTGAAATACATGTTAGGATCACATTTGCAAGCATGTTCATGTCGATTTTCGGATCAAAATTAAAAATTAGCATATTTAATTTTTATTGTATTACATAAATCCAATGGTAAATAATGTATTATTGTATTTAATGTATGTAGAATAATAAAGTTTATAGTGTATCATATTATTTTCACGTTAGTTGTTTAAAAAAATATTTCAAAACATGTTATTTATATTAACATGTATTATATTATGCTATTTTTAATTGAGAAAATTACATAATTTACCTTTTTTTTAACTCTTATTTTCAAAAATGCTCAATTATTTTCATAGGGTATCATTTTTATATTTTTCGTTCTTTCAACTGTCAAAAATAACCCTTTTTAGATATATAGTTTCTATTTTCACCCTCTTTCTGAAACCACCTGGGTTGGCATCCATGTTCATGTAATTTTTGTGACTGCATAAGAAGTAATCAAGTGCACCATTCTTTGCTACTTCTCTAACAGATGTTTCTCTGCATTTGCCTTCTCATATTCCCTATTCTCTAGATGTCATTGGTTTGATTTGAGCCTAGAATTTATAGGTGGAAGCTTCTCTTTAATCTGTAATCATATACCCAGGATCTGACATGGCTATAAAAACTGATTAGATATGCAAAAGAGAAAAATGGAATGCATATCGAAAATTTTGATATAGTACATCATCTCCACCTGCAGTTTTGGTGTTAATTCAATTAGAGTGATTGCAAACAATGTTAAATCATATCGAGTGAGATTAGGAGGTGGCTTAGTACTTTTTCTTAGCAAGGTAGCATCCCAATCCTTTATATTACTACTCTTGTCACCTTTAGTATAAAACATGCAATCATCCTATTCCCAAATAGTGTGGCAACTTTTTTTCCCAAAAAATCTTCAACAAATCCATTAACCTTCAACTAAAAATGAAAGTTCTATTAAACTACATAAAGTCAAGCATATGAAGTAAAATTGGAATAAAATATCAACTTGCATTGAAAATTGACCACTTTCAAAGTTAACTTCCATATATCATTTTGCAAGTAAGCCATAAAACAAACTGTAAAAAGCTTGATTAATTTATCTGGTGAGGATTTCTATCAAGAATATATTGAACTTGAGTTTGCATGAATACTATCTATTTCCTTGAATGTTCATTGGTCCATGGTGATCACAATACATTTTACCAAGGATAAGATTGTAAATTGTTGTCATCACTTGATCAATGGGACAAACTTCATTACCATATGCACTATCCTAATAGGAAAATAAAGTAGAAATTTGAAGAATTGAGAGTATTAGGTTTTATTAATGCAATTAAATTGCTTATATATTGAATATAGTGAATATAATGTAATTAAATTGCTTATATATTCATATTTTTTAGTTTTAAGCAAAAATTGAATATAGCATATTAGGTATTATTAAAATCAATACAGTGTATTAAGTTTTGGCAAAACTGAATACATTATATTTAGTTTGAGCAAAAAATTGAATATAATGTATTAGCTTTGTTAAAAGTGAATATAATGTAATTGATAACTCCATTTCAGTGTTTATTTTTAGTGTATTTTGTCTAGTTTTGCATTTTTTTTTTCTTATTTTGTGTGTTAAATTTTTCATTTTGAGCCAAAATTGATTTATTTTGAGAAATATTAAGTTTTAGTGTGCTTATTGGTGAAATTTTGACTTTTTGTAGAATTTTGACCTTGCACATGGTAGAGACCAAATAGTCTCCACCGTATGTCATGCATATTTGTCAAAGTGCACCATTTCGAAAGGTCCATATGGTTGAGATAAAATAGTCTCGATTGTGTGTCAAGCTTTAGTAAATTTTTAACCAACTGGACACGGTAGAGACTAAGCAGTCTCAGCCGTGTGTCAAGCTTCAGTACTCTTTTAACTAGCTGGATATGACAGAGACTATATGGTCTCCACCATGTGCCACTTCAAATAGTATAAAAGCATAATCTTTATTTAGCTAAATGAGGATTTTTTATGTTTTTAGAACATAACTTTTTTTTTTTTGCATTTTCTCTTCAGATTTTTAGGGTTTTAAGCTTTGTTCCTTTGTAAGAACTTTATTTATTTTAGGGTTTCATAGTTTCAAGGATTAAAAACACCATTTTTAGCTTATTTTACAATAGATATAGCTTTAGTTTTAATTAATTCTTGCTTAAATTAGAGAGAAGAAGCTACTTCGAACTTTATATTCATCATCAACAAATGGGTTTAAGAGTCTCATTTTATCTTAACTTAGCTTTTATTTCAATGTGTAGTGAATAGTTTTTAGTTGTTTGGGATCTTTTAATCCCCATACCTTTGTAAGACCATAAAGCTTATTTGGTTAAATATCTATTCAAATGTTTCTTTTCCCTTGTGATTATCTTAATCTTGCTTTTATTCAAGTTTTTGTTTGTTATCTTATTCAAGTTTAATGGAATTATGCTTGTTTGGAGTAAATATCATGTATGTTATATTTTTTCATACTTTAACTATATTTTTTATGGCTATTTGGGAATAAGGGCTATTAGATCTAGAGTTGATGTTGATAAATGTGAATTATACTATATTATTAATGTGTGTTTAGTGTGTTTATTGTGTTAATTTAGTTAAATTAGCATTTAAGTTTATAAGTTGGTGTTTTATGAGTTAATTGTTTGATTTGGTGATTTTAGGGTTTAATTAAAGAAAATAAGAAAGTACAAGGATGAAAGTGAAGAATTCAACATTTGAAAGCTTTAAAGGAGTCAAGAATTTGTTTGTAAAGTATAGGGACTAGCCACTCGATCGAGTAAGTGAGGCTAGAAGGAGAATTATTGCAGCATTAAGGAGCTTGATGGAGTGAGATTTTACTCTATAGAGAAACCTAAAGAGGAAGTCTAGCTTGAGGCCACTCGGTGGAGTGGATTTGGCACTCTATTGAGCCAGATAGTCTAACATATAAAGAAATTTTCCTTTATTGCTAAAATAGGAAGTCTAAGGCCATAAAACTTCTTCTTTTTAAGCTATTTAAGAGACCAAGAAAACACTAGAGAGGGGAACATTTTGGGAATTACAATTTTATTTAGTTTTTATTTTAGTTTTACTCAGAATTTGAAGGCTATGAATGAAGAAATTTGAGAAGACTTCAAGTGCAGCTGATGGGTTTTATATGTATTGTATTTCTCTTATTTTATTTTTCTTTAGTTTTAAAGACAATGAGTGAGTAGTTTCTTTTGCTTTTGCTAAAGGAACTTGAACCCTCATATTTCTTTATGTAATGATTTAGTTTGATCTTTAATTGAATGCAAGATGATTATTTCTTAATTTATGAGCAATTCCTTATCTTTAATTATATTTGGTTTGATTGTTGATGTATTGAGATAATGGTTGATGATCAAATGCAATATTGACTAAGGATATGCATGTTCATAGTTTAATTCATTTAATTTGATACATGATTATTTTTAGGAATATGAGATAATTGTGTGTTAACTTTAAGTGATTTAGGGCTAGAAAAAGATAAATTAAGAATAGATTGAAGTGAGATCTCTTGGGAAAGGGTCTAATGATATTTAGGAGTTCATGAACTGGGTTTTTATACTAAGTATTGAATTGTTCCTAGTAAGAGAATTTGATACTTAGAAAGATATTTTGAGTATTTATTACTAGTTTTTAATAATCAATTGTATTATCTTTAACTAAGTCATAAGCATTAGAAATTGAGGTAAAAAGTCCTTTAGGGAAAGTCTCTTTTACCATTGAATTTGCCAGTTTTCATTACTTGTTTTGTTTAAATTTCAGGTTTAATTTCTTCAGTCTATGTTCAATTGTATTAGTTTTATTTATTTAGTTGTTTAAAATTCTGTTTTAATTTAGTTAACTCTTCATCAATATAACTTTGGGATTTTTTTCCTTTGTATATTAATTTTCATTTTAAAAAATTTGAAATATTTTACACTTGCACAGTTTCCTTGGGTTTGATATTTGGGATCTAAATTTATATTTTCTTATATTTCTAGTCAATTTAGTATACTTGCTAGACACTGGCCAAGTTTTTGGTACCGTTGCCGGGGAACATTGATGTTTGTTTATTTATTTTGGATTGTTAAAGTGGTTTTGTATGTTTTCCTTCTTCTCTTTCTATTTTTTATTCTTTTATTAATTTTATTCTTTTATTTTGCTAGTTTTAATAGTTTATGATAAGAGGCGATCTAATTTTGCCTATTGACCCTGAAATTTAAAGGATATTGCATAGGATTAAGAGATTATGAAACACCATGAATAATCAGAGGATATGGGTAGACCCACCTCTCAACATTGATGACATACCTCATAATGATCCACCTATAAATGATCCACCAACATCAAGGATAAAAGAGCAAGATATGCATTATGAAGCTCAAGGGGATGGATTTAAACCTAGAACTATTAGAGATTATGCTATCACTAGGTGGAATGAGGAGTATGAAACCATTAGGATACCTCATAATTCACATTTTAAGATAAAACCCACTACCATCACCATAGTCCAAAAGAATCAATTTTTATGGTTGAAAATAAAGGACCCTGCTCAGCATTTCGATATCTTTTTAAAAATCAGTGATACGATCCAAATATCCAATGTGATTATGGATGCCATTGGGCTTAAGTTATTCCCTTTTACTCTCATTGGTAAGGCTACAGATTGGTTATAAATGCTACCAAGTCAGTCTATTCAATCATGCCAGCAAATGTAAGAGAAATTTTTAAACCGATTCTTTCCAATACCAAGATAGCTAGTATTAGGAATAATATATATAATTTCCATTAGTTATATAAGGAACCATTTTATAAAGCTTGGGAAAGATTTGGAAAGATCTTAAAGAGTTGTCCATATCATGAAATTATTATGCATCAATTAGTGTCTATTTTCTATGCAGGTGTGAACCAATCTACAAAGTCTCTCCTAGATGTAGCTTCTAATGGAAGTTTCATGAACAAGATCCCTGAAGATGCTTTCTTACTCTTTGATGAGATGGCTACCAATGATGCTTAATGGGTAAGTATTAGTTTCACCCAAAATAAATAAAGAGTCCATAGTGTAGATGAATTAGCCAGGCTTAATGCACAAATTGAGCTACTAAAGAACGAGATAAATGGGTTAAAGATTCAAAATGTGTTTGTTTTATCTAATAGATGTAATGGCTATGTAAGAACACAAGGAGAAACTAGAAATAAGAGTGAGGAAAGCTTAGGTACTTTAGTGAAGGAGGTGAATGCATCAAACCTTTATAGTTATACTTATAATCCTAAGTGGAGAAATCACCCTAATTTTTCATGGAGAAAAGGAAACCATGTATCTACATCTAATACTCTTCCTAGGGCTCTCTTTAGTTAGAATTTAGACTCCTATAGTAATAACCAACCACCATACCAATCTTAAGCCTAATCACATTATCCATCCACATATAAAGCTCCACCATATCAATCCCCAGGTTTTCAAGCTTGATCTCAACCCACTCAAGATAGAAAGCCCAATCTAGAGGAAATATTTGGTAATTTTATGACTACTCAATCCACTTTTATAGCTAGTTAGGATGCTAGATGGAAATTTTAGGATGTTTGGATGAAAAATATGATGCTTCCATTAGGAATTTAGAAAATCAAATAGGTCAACTTGCAAATTCTCTCTCTAATAAAGCTTAAGGTACCTTTTCATCTAATGTGGACTGAAATCTAAAAGAGAAAGCAAAGGCAATCACCTTAAGAAGTGAGAAAGAGGTAAAAAAAAGCTAAAAATGGTAAGAATTCTTCATAATTAGTGGAACCAATAACGGAGATAAGTATTTCTAAATTTGATTTTAATAATGAATTACCTATTGTTGTGGAGAAAATTAAAGGTAAGGAAAAACTTGTTTCTACTGTGCTTGATGAGTTTAAGTTATCGTTTCCATCTTTAGCTAGAAAAGAAAAGAAAAATAAATAGTTATTTAGATTTTTATACATGTTTAAAAAGTTACATGTAAATTTACCATTTATGGAAACTTTGTTACTCATGCTTAAGTATACTAAGTTTATGAAAGAACTAGAGGATGTAGGAACGATTCAATTATCTAAAAATTTTAGTACAATTCTAATGAGCAAATTTTTTGAAAAATTAGAGGATCCTAGTAGTTTTATATTACCTTGTGAATTAGGAGGAAATTTTATTGGGCATGCTTTATGTAATTTGGGTGCTAGCATTAATTTGGTGCCCTATTCAATTTATAGAAAGTTCAATTTAGCTGATATCAAAGAGATTTTAATGACACTACAGTTGACGGATATATCTGTTAAGAGACATAACAGCATTATTGAGGATTTATTGGTAAAGGTGGGAAATTTTATATTCCAGGTTAATTTTATGATAATGGATATGAAGGAGGATCGTAAAGTGCCATTGATAATGGGAATGTCATTTTTGAACACAGCTAAAGCTTTAATTGACATGTATGGACAAACAGTGACTCTGAGGTTCAATGAGGAAAAAATAGTTTTTAACATGAATAAGGTGCCGAAAAACTCGACATATGATTTGAAATATCTATTTATTTTATAAATAGTGTTCAAGAATGTGTAAAGGAAAAGCAAGAGAAAATTTTGCTAGATAATGAGCTTCAAGATTGCTTGATGAATTCGAAAATTAAGGAAAAAATGGAAAAGCAAAAGGAAAAGCTAATACAAGAATTGTAGAAAAAGCACAGTGAGGAAGAAATGAAGAAGGAAGAACCATCCCTTCCTTAGGGAGAAAATAATTCTAAACTTAAAACTCTTCACATTTAAAATATGTATTTTTAGAAGAAAATGCAAAACCAATAATTATTTTTTTACTTTTGATAGGTTTGGAAGAACAAATGTTAGTAAAGGTATTGAAAAGGCATAAATGAGCTATAGGTTGGGAAACTTTAGACTTGAAAGGAATTAGTTTTAGTTACTATACAAATTAGATACCAATGGAAATGGATTTCAAGCAAGTGATACAACCCCAAAGGAAACTCAATCCAACTATGCAAGAAGTGGTAAAAAAAGAGGTACTTAAACTATTTGATACATGTATTATCTATCCTATTTCTGATAGCAGTTGGGTGAATCTTGTACAATGTGTGCCTAAAAAAAGGGATATGACTATGATGACTAATGAGAATAATGAACTCATCCAAACATGAACAGTGATAGGATGAAAAGTGTGTATAGACTATAGAAGAGTAAATAGTACCACTAGAAAAGATCATTTTTCTTTGCCTTTCATTGACCAAATGTTAGAAAGATTAGCTGAAAATAGGTTTTACTGCTTTTTAAATGGTTATTCAGGGTATATGCAAATTCTTATAGCACCAGAAGACCAAGAAAAGACTACATTCACATGCCCTTATGGAATATTTACCTATAGGAGAATGCCTTTTGATCTTTATAGTGCCCTCGCTACTTTTTAAAGGTGTATGATGGTCATATTTCATGATTTTATTAAAACATTCATGGAGGTTTTCATGGATGATTTTACTTTATATGGTCATGATTTTGACTCATGTTTGTCTAACCTTGCATTGGTCTTAGAAAGGTGTCAAGAAACTATTCTTATCCTGCATTAGGAGAAATGTCACTTTATGGTGAGGTAAGGAATAGTTTTAGGGCAAAAGATCTCTGAAAAAGGAATCGAGGTTGATAGGATAAAAGTAGATATGATTGAAAAATTACCTCCTCCTACGAATGTTAAAGGAATTAGAAGTTTTCTTAGTCATGCCAGTTTTATCGTTAATTTATTAAGGATTTTTCTAAAATAGCTAAACCACTTTCTAATTTACTTCTTAAACATGCTTCATTTAACTTTGATGATGAGTGTTTGCAAGCTTTTAATCAATTGAAGCACAAGGTAATTACAACATCACTCATAACATCATCAAACTGGGGTTTGCCATTTGAAATCATGTATGATGCTAGTGACTATGTAGTGGGAGCAGTTTTAGGCCAAAGAAAGGAGAAAAGTTTTCACACTATTTACTATGCCAGTCACACACTCTAAGGAGTCTAAGTGAATTACACCACCATAGAGAAGTAATTACTAGCCATAGTGTTTAGTTTTGAAAAATTCAAATCATACCTCATTGGTTCTAACATAATAGTATGGTTGGATCATGCGGCGCTTTGAAATCTCTTTGCAAAGAATGATTCCAAATCGAGACTCATTAGATGGATTTTTCTATTGCAAGAATTTGATGTGGAAATAAAAGATAAAAAAGGAGCTAAAAATTTTATGGCTGACCATCTATCTAAATTGGATCATGCTTATTTAGAAAAGGGAGAAATTCTTAACTTACTTCCTAATGAACATATTTGTGCTATTTATTCTTGTGAAAGTGCAGTTCCTTGGTATACTAATATTGCTAATTATCTTATAGGAGCTTACCTTCCAAAGGATTTCACTTGGCAACAAAATAAGAAGCTAAAAGCAGATGCAAGGCATTGTCTATGGGAGGATCCATATTTGATCAAGATATATTCGGATCAAATGTTAAAGAGATGTGTTTCGAAAGAGAAGCAAGCGGATATTATATGACTATATCATGGAGGAGAGATTGGTGGACACCATGGGCCAAATCGCACAATAGCAAAAATTTTACAGTCAGGTTTCTTTTTGCCTACTATTTTCATTGATGTTAAGTAATTTATAGAGTCTTGTGATAGGTGTCAAAGCGTAGGAAATATATCGAAGAGATGAGATGCCCATGAATATTGTGTTAAAAGTTGAAATTTTTGATGTTTGGGTATTGACTTTATAAGGCCTTTGCCAAACTTATTTGGATTTGAATATATCCTTGTAGTTGTAGATTATGTGAGCAAGTAGGTGGAGACAGTAGCTACTAGGACATGTGATGCTAGAGTTGTGCTTGAATTCCTTAAGATGAATATTTTTACTAGGTTCAGGGCACCAAAAGCTATTATCAATGATGGAGGCAAGCATTTTGTCAACCATCAATTCATAACATTGCTTAAAAAGTTTGAAGTTAGGCATAATATTACAACCCCATATCATCCTTAAATGAATGGGCAAGTAAAAATGTCTAATGGGGAGTTAAAATCCATCTTAGAGAAAATAGTAAAAAATGCTAGGAAAGACCGATCTTACAAGTTGGTTAAGGCTTTATAGGCTTATAAAAATGTATACAAGATACCTATAGGTATATCCCCATTCAGACTAGTTTTTGGTAAAGCATGTATTTGTCAATCGAATTAGAACATAAAGCATATTGGGTTATAAAACTACTTAACTTTTATTTGAGATCTGTAGGATAAAATGAAGGTTATAGCTCAATGAATTGGATGAGTTTGGATAGTGGTTTTATGATAATGCTATGAGTTATAAGGAAAAAATAAAGTGTTGGCATGACAAGAAACTAAATTAAAAGGATTTTGCTTTTGGGATGTTGGTTTTGATGCACAATAGTTGGTTGAGGTTATTTCCAAGTAAGCTTAAATCGAGATGGTTAGGACCTTATCAAGTGGTCTCGAGCAATGAGATTGGAGTAATCACCATCGAAAACTTGAAAGATGTTTATGAATATAAAGTGAATGGCTATAGGTTAAAATCATATTTTGTTGCTCATCGCGAGGTTGCTAAGGCACCTGTGACTTTCCTTGACAAGTAAGATGATTTTAAAAGTCTAGCTAAGGAATTGTTAAACTTAAAACTAATTTCTTCTTTACTTTAGTTTGTTTTAATTTGATTTATTCAGTTGGTTTATTTTGTTTTGTGATGTTTTTTTTTGTTTGAGAATTAGTAGTGTCTTTGTTTTTTGATTAAGTGCTTTAAAAAAAGATTTTTCATGTTAACGATGAAAAATCAATTATGCAGTATTTTTGTAAAGTTAAGGCATATTTCATGGTTTAGGCAATTTAATTTGATTTCAATGGAGTGAATTATTCTAGCTTTGTTATAAATATTTGAGTGAAATTGGTGGAGTTAATTCATGTCAATAAATAGCAATTTATGAAGAGTGTGTCCATAGTTAAGTGAACATTAAGTTAGAAATGTGTCTTATAAGCTATATTGCTTGAAAGAAAAATTTGGGTTTTAGCACATTTGATCCAAGGGCTACGCACTCGATAAAGTGAGATATCACTCCACCAAGTGGCACACACATACTCCACCGATTGCACAACCACCTGACTGAGTCCTTGCATTTTACCATGCCTTTGTTTTTCTTTGATTTTTTTTCTCTCCCCTATGGTATCTACCCACTCGGTAGAGTGGATCCTGAATCCACTGAGTACGTCATACCCACCCCATCGAGTAGCATATAAAAGTCCCTCATTTGGCTATCCACACCACCAACTCCTCATATGTCTCTCAAGCCTTTTTGTTCTCACTCTTCCGAACTCCCAAATCACTCCACCAATTTTAGCTAATTTTTTTGTTCTTCCTGATTAATCATTTTTGCATCATCACTCTAATCAAGTCATTACATTTAATTTAATTCTTTTAATTTTGCATTATAGTGACTTATTACTTGAGTATTCTTTTTAAAATTGTGCACATTGCTTCACATAATTTGCCATTTATTTGTTTTTATTTTGGTTGTTTATGCATTTGGTATTAGGAATTGATAATGAATCTTTAAATTTGGATTTTAAATGGTTAGGATTGCATTTAATATGGCTTAGTTAAGTTGTGTACATAACATGTTTGATAAAATACCTCAAAGTCAAAGTTCAAAAGTTGTGCTTAAATTCTTTTACTCCTAACCATTTTAAATCATTCTCACATGTTAACATCTCACTTTCTCATTTCATTTACACTTGGTTTACATTTATTTTATACATTAATATTTGAGGAATTAAGCTAAATTTTGCATGTTTCTCTTAAACACGATGATGGCAGTATACATATTATTGGCATTAACTTTTACTATCCTTGTCTGTGTAGTGACATCTAAGAGACCAAGAAAGGGTGAAGCATCAAGTTCATCTGGAAAATATCTTCTAGCAAATATTGATGAGGAAAATTCTAACTTATACAAATACTTTAGAATTTTCACTTTTTTCAAACCAGTGTTTCTAAAGGAATTTTTCTTAGATATAACATATCTCAATTTATGGGATGAAAATTTTCCATTGATTCAAAATATTGGTTAGATGAAGTTCATCCAAAAGTATCCAGAAGTTTATCCACACCTAGTGCAACAATTCCTCACCTTTCATTTGAAGATGAATAAGATTTAGGCATAGTCAGTTTCAAACTAGGCAGAAAGACTCACTTTATGTTATTTCTGGAGTTTTTGATGAAATTGGGATTTCCTGGTGATGGTAAAGGCAAATTACCCAATACCTTTCCATAGGAGAATTGGAAATTTATTAAAGATTCCATTAATCCAGTGCTCTATAAATAAAAAAAGTTAAAGGCTTGTGCTCTGGGCAGTCACTTCACGTTCTTCGTCGATTTTTATCTTTTACATTTTTTAGCTGCCTTGGCAATCTAGGTGCAATTAATGTTGAGGAATGCATACTGTTACATTGCATGGCTGAAGGTATATGGATTAATGGTGCAGTCCTTTTATGCCAAAAAGTAGAAGAATTGTAGAAAATGAAGAATACAATTGAAAAGACATTTTTGGGGTGGATTGCAACAATTATAGCTAAAGCCGTAGGACATTTGGACTTAAAGGGTTCTCTAGGCAAGGTAATCTTTATAGACTATAAGATGTTAGCTCGAATGAAGGTACTAGTCAAGCAACCACATCATCATTGGTCTGATATAAAGGAATACTTAAGTCTAGTAATCATTGGTAGAAACAGAGAGGTAGAATAGGATCACGCTGCTCATGTACCGGCAACATAAATGATTGCTTTCATGAATCAAGGAGATGGTTGGTTAGATAATATGCAAGATAGTATTAATGAAGTAAAGTAGAACCTTGAGCGTTTTATCGTCGATTTTTAGAATCATTATCCACCACCACTGCTTCCACCGTCCGAATGAAGGGAGTTCCAGTTTATTAAGGCCAGCAAAATTTTTAAAGGGGTAAGAGCTTCTCTAAGTTCAATTTTGTATAGATTTAAGAAGTAGAATCTAATTCTCCCTTTTTATTCTTGAAAATACTTTTGCTTAGGTTTTTTTTTTATTTATATTTGCTTTTGTTTTTATTTTCGTTTGTAGTTTTTGGAAACATTATCTACCACCACTGCTTCCACCATCCGAATGAAGGGAGTTCTAGTTTATTAAGGCCAACAAAATTTTTAAAAGGGTAAGAGCTTCTTTAAGCTCAATTTTACTTAGATTTAGGAAGTAGAATCTAATTCTCCCCTTTTATTCATGAAAATACTTTTTTTTAGGTTTTTATTTGTGTTTGCTTTTGTTTTTATTTTCTTTTGTAGTTTTTGGAAACATTATCCACCACCATTGCTTCCACCATCCGAATGAAGGGAGTTCCATTTTATTAAGGCCAGCAAAATTTTTAAAGGGGTAAGAGCTTCTCTAAGCTCAATTTTGCTTAAATTCAAGAAGTAGAATTTGATTCTCCCCTTTTATTCATGGAAACACTTTTGCTTAGGTTTTTATATGTATTTGCTTTTGTTTTCATTTTTGTTTGTAGTTTTTACTATTTTGTCTGTAAGAATAACTTTAGGAGAACTTTTGTGCTTTAAGTGATCTTATGCTACTAAATGTTTCTAGTTTTTATTAGTTAGTTTGATGTCTTATTTCAAGGTTACACTATTAATTAGTCAGTTTAAATTTGTCACTTAACTTACATAAGCTTAGTTTGCCCCAGTTTTTCTCAAAAGTTTAACAAATTAAACTTGAATTTAGAATATGCATTAGTCAAGATTGTTGTTTAGCATTAAGACAAGTAGGTTCTTTGATGAAATTTTGTGCTAGTATACTACTCAACTTGGTTTATAATCATTAGTATCCACATTTTGAACATGAAAGACCAGTTTTTAAATACATTTCAAACCAGTGCATCAAAACACTTGAGTAAGGAATTTTAGGGCACTAAAACCTTTCTCATCACCCTATAAAAGAAACTCAAATAACTTAAAAAGTGATCTAGGTAATTTTTTTCTTATTGAGCCATATTAAGACTGTTTCCCTACCCTTTTTTTATATAATTAACCTTTGTTAGCAAATTTTAGCTTAATGAGATATGCTTAAAGCATGTCATATTTATATTTCTGATTACACTTATTTATTTTACCATATAGCCTTAAAAGCTTTTATCTTCCCTTCTAGAATTGGCCACTCTAGGATTGGATAGATTAACTTTTGTTGGAAAATTGAAGAGTATAAAGGGTTCTTTGGTATTATTGTCAAGTTTTATGGATGAAGTCAAGTGAATATTGATAAATTGACCTTGTAATCACCTTTATTATCATTGTATTGCCATGAAATGAAGCTAGTATGAAAAAAAAGGAAGAAAGAAAGAAAAAGAAAGAAACATTGAAATAAAGCTAACATATATGGCAAAAATCTTAAGTGTGGGGTATTTACAAGGGAAAGAAATTTTGACTTCTCAAAAGTTGTGAAATGGAGAAAAATTAGAGGGATTCCAATCTTTTTTATTGGATTTGTTTAATTTTTAAAGGGATTGAGCAAACTATCTTGGTAAAGGGAACTTGTTTAGTAATTGAACTTGTTGGAGAATTAATCTATTCAGGTTTAGAGCATATATTCTTTTTTATTATCTATTGTTCATAATTCAATAACCATCACCCTAACCCCATTACAACCTATAAAGGCCTAAGTGATTCTAAGTTTTGTTTTAAGTTTTTTAGCGAAGATAACCTTCAAGTTCCGGTACCAAAGGTGAGGTCTATGGTATTTCTAAAGTATCGAGCATGAAAGCATTTGTACACTTAGTGTACATTAATTTTGGAGCTTGGTTATAAGATGCATTAGTGTTTTGATTTTGAAAAATACTTAAATTGTTTTGGTCATGTGCACACATGGAAACTGATTTTTTTCTCCTTGTTTGAGTTCATTCTAGTTAGAATTTCATTAAGTGCTCTTGTTAATTGTTGAATTAGTTTTGAATTGCATAATTCTAAGTTAGAGTTTGATTATTCTGAGAAGTTAGTTTGTTCAGATTTGCTTAGGGTGAGCAAAAGCTAAGTATGGGTTATTTGATAAATGTGAATTATACTATATTACTAGTGTGTGTTTATTGTGTTAATTTACTTAAATTAGCATTGAAATTTATAAGTTGGTGTTTTATGAGTTAATTGTTTGATTGGGTATTTTTATGGGTTTAATTGAATAAAAAAAGAAAGTACAAGGATGAAAGTGAAGAATTTAGCATTTGAAAGCTTTAAAGGAGTCAAGAATTTGTTCATAAAGTACATGGACTAGCCACTTAGTGGAGTAATATCTCACTCTACCAAGTGAGGCTAGAGGGAGAATTATGGCAGCATTAAGGCACTCGATGGAGTGAGATTTCATGCTTCTCAAATACCTGCATGATCAAACACACTCCAAATAAACAACCTCATCCTCCTTAACTTCAACAATTCCACAAGCACTTTTAAAAGATCAATCCGCAACCACAAACACAATAATAAGTCCATACACATGGTCATTAGGTAATACACTAAATTATTTCTAGTTTACTACATAATACATTATAATACATATTATATTAATTACATCCCACCAAAAAGATTACTAAGTTCTTCCCGATATGTACATGTCATTCTTATCTTCAATCTTTGTTACCTATTCCTACGTGTGGTCACAACAAACTACGTGCTAAGCAATGGTATTGCTTAGTGGTAGATATAACTACAAAAAATTTCAATGCCGATAAAATACAAATTATGTAAAATTGTCATTTTACTCTTCTTAAACCATTTATGCCAAATAATTTAATTTAATTTTTTTTCTAGCTCTCTTAGCTTTAATTATTTTGTCTAATGATTTAGACATTCTTTTACTTCATTTTTCTCATATTTCTCAGTTTAGGTGGTAATTTACTATATGGTACCTAAACTTTTGTTTCATTATGGTTGATCCATTATCACCTCCATTTTTCTCATTTCAACTTTATTTTACTTTTATTTCATCATGAATGTAAAAATTTCACTTTAATACCTACTTTTCCATAATAAGTGAAAATTCCAATTTTGTCCCTAAAATTTTTAAAAATTACGATTTTGCTTTTATTGGGCTATTTAGCAAGTTTAACCACTTTAATCACATTTCATGACGCTAATTTACGATTTAATCCTTATTTTTTTGTGTAATTACATTTTTACCCTTTTTAAATTCTTTGATCTCATTTTTCAACTTTTTCATACATAAATCACATAATTAACATTTTTACGGGGAAAAATTACATTTTAGTCCTTATTTTTAATAATTACAATATTACCCTTAGTATGATCAGTGTAAAATCTTGAACCAAATATGTAGGATGAGAACTCCAATGATGTAAATAGGAACCAAATCACTTGATGTGACCCTGCATTCCTGTTTTAAATATGTTACCAAACTAGAATATATACAATAAAATAAATCTCATGGTGCAACC
Source organism: Excoecaria agallocha (assembly GCA_037975025.1). Taxonomy (NCBI): domain Eukaryota; kingdom Viridiplantae; phylum Streptophyta; class Magnoliopsida; order Malpighiales; family Euphorbiaceae; genus Excoecaria; species Excoecaria agallocha. Next base: position 42,469,239 of record CM075806.1, read on the forward strand.
GCGATATATATGTCCCTATAGCTAGCCATTATAACTTATAATCCCAAATTTACCCACTGAACACTAAGGGCAACTTTTTTTTATCAATTTATTGTCATTCCTTATGTATATTCTCATGGTTTTCACATTTTGTGACATTTCCACATGGTCATTTAACATTCATAATGGGTTATTCTTTATGTTTACATCATGCACACATATAGTTACACATATAAGATATAAAAGTATATAATTTACCATATGAATACCTTTCGGGCATTTTGAGAACACCTACTTATAATGTTATTTCCTCTTCATTTATGTGTGATACATGTTTCTAACAACATCATTCATGGTTTTACATGGTTACTTCATCACTTTATAAGTAAAATATCAAGTTAAATAAGTAATTACCATTATGTATACATACATACCATTATGTCCACATGTTATCTTTTACTCTAATCCTTTCTAACATGTTCCCTTAATATCATGTTATGTATTTTTCATTATATATGCCTTTAATTATTGAATTAAACCATATAAAAGCATACTAATGGAGTCGACCACTTAGGTTCAAAACCTTCTAAATTATTTTCATTCTTGATTCATGGTTTTAACATGTTTAATCATCATTTTACCATGCTATATCAAATTATTTCACTTTTTACCCCAAGTTGCCTTAGTTATATAATATAAATTCTAGCTAAATCTTTGTGAAATACATGAAATTAAGTGTAGATGAGTATCCACTAACCTTGAATGGCTTAGAAGTCTACTAGACTTCCTTTTCCTTTCCTTTTCCTCCTTTGGGTTACCTTTTCTCTTGGTTTTCTTCTTTATGATGAAATAATGAAGGAATAAATCATACGTTTAAGCTTTCATTCTAACATGTAATTGATGATAAATGGTCTTATTTATTAGGCTCTTCATTTCTATATGGAAAAACCCAAATTAAACTAACAAAAATTCATAGATTTACATAATTGGTACAATTTTCTCTGACCACCAATTTTTGATTTCTCACCTCTTTTTTGCTTCAATCTTATTTCTAGAGTGAAAAGAAGTCTTTCTTATGTATCTAGATGAAATTTGAGCTCATAACTTGGTAGGAATGGAAGGAAGAAGGAAGAAAAATGGTAAGAGTAACATTAAAGGGTGGTTCGGATTTCCTTGAGAGAAAGGGGGAAGATGGCTGAATTTTGATGTGATATTTAAGGGTTCTAAACTACTCTAGTGTACCCTTAAATACCAAAGAAATGGCCAAGATTCCTCCATTTTTCATGAAATACAAAGGCTTACTTTTAAGCCATTTGTCACCCATTCATTGGTTCCTACCTTCACTCACACAAAACCAATACATGTAGGCTAACATACCTCATATTCTAATGATATTTATACCCTCAATAATTTAAAATATGATAACTAAGTCCCCTATTCACATTAACCTTTATTTTCCACTATTTTTTAGAAATTAATGTTCTAGTAGTCAAAATGACATAAAATTTTGCCTCACGTGCATAAATAAATGTAGAAAAATATGTCTAAAATTTTGAGTCATTCTGCCATCATTTTAATATACCTTTAGTTTCAAAGGTAATTTCCACCAGTCTGAACTTTCAAATTCTAAATTTTTAAAAAATGTTGTTTTTCATTTCCCTGAGTGCACTTATACCATTTATAGTGTATGTGTGAAGTTTGAATATCATTGGGGATCTTTAGATGCCCCAAACATTTGGTCAAACCTATGGTTAAATCCCCCATTGAACTATAAAATTTTTCTTTATTTGCGTATTTGAGGGCCTATTTGATCTCAATTCCTCTCTAAACTACACTATTGGACTCCATTTAACTCAGACTACCTTACCATGTGCTTAACTCATATTTTCCAGCAGGTCACCCATCTTTCATGTTAAGCATGTTTAACTTATGAACTGTTAAAATTTCCTACCTTACAATAATGCAATTACTCCAAAACTAAACCCTGGACTACTATTTATGCTTCAAAATGTATCATTCATGTCAGATGAAAATTTGGGGCATTACAAATCCTAAACATGTAGAGAGGAAGTTCCCAAGTCGAAAGACAAGGGTACGGCCATTGTTAATTTTGGTTTACCATTTGATGCATCATATTTATCATTTCTTTTAGTAGCTAGAAAAGAGAGAAACAATGAGCAACTAGAGAAGTTTTTAAATGTATTTAAGAAATTGCATATAAATTTACCATTTGCTAAGCTTTGCTTCATATGGCAAAATATGCAAAATTCATAAATGACTTAGGCTCAAATAAAAAAAAACTAGAAGGGGTATATACTATTTAGTTGTCTGAAAGTTATAGTGCCATTATTATAAAGAAAATCCCAGACAAGTTAAAGAACCCAAGGAGTTTTACACTACATTATAAACTAGGGAAAATTTTTTGGGAACTGTATTGTGTGATTTGGGAGCAAGCATAAATATAATGCCATTTTCCATTTGTAAAGAGATGAAGCTGTGTGATATTAAAGAGACAAGGATGACCATTCAATTGGCAGATTGCTCGATCAAGCATCCAAAGGGAATTGTAGAGGATTTGCTAGTTAAAATGGGTGATTTAATTTTCCTAGTGGACTTTGTAGTCATGGATATGGATAAAGACAAGAAGGTCCCATTGACTGTGGGATGACCATTCCTAAACGCTACTAGAGCACTCTTAAACATGCATAGACAAATAGTGACCTTGAGATTTAATGATGAGGAGATGGTTTTTTATGTAAAAAAGTGACAGTCATGTAATTTTGAGGAGTTACTATGCTTTGTAGATGCTATTAAGGACTGTAAGGAGGCAATGCAAGGGAAAATCTTATACGGTGATCCATTGAAGAGTTGTTTGATGCATTCAACCGAAAAAGAGAGTTTGACCAAGGATGAGAGTGAAATTATGAATGAGCTAGAGAATGAGTGTGGAAAAAAGGATTAAAAAAAATAAGAGTTTGAAATTCCCAATAGAGACTCAAAAATTGAACTTAAACCTCTCCCTCCTCATTTAAAATATGTGCTTTTGGAAGATGGAACAAAACTAGTGATAATATCTTCTATTTTGATAGTTGTTGAAGAAGAATTGTTGATAGAGGTGCTAAGGATGCATAAAAAAGCAATCAAATTGGAGATGTCGAATCTTAAAGGAATAAACTTGAGTTATTACACTCACCGTAGCTTAGTGGACAAGCATTACAAACTAGTTATGCAATTGTAAAAAAGATTAAATTCAACAATGCAAGAGGTAGTCAAGAAATTTTTTTTGAAATTGCTAGATGTAGGTATTATCATTCCTATCTCTTATAGTAGTTGGTTAAGTCCGATATAATGTGTTCATAAAAAGGAGTGATAATAATGATAGAGAATGAGCATAATAAACTCATCCCAACTCATACGGTTATGAGTTGGAGAATGGGTATCGACTTTAAAAGGTTAAATAATGCAACTAGGAAAGACCACTTTCCCTTGCCATTCATTGATCGGATGTTAGAAATATTAACAAGTAATAGGTTTTATTATTTTTTAGATGGACACTTGGAATATTTTCAAATCCCAATAGCCATCGAGGATCAAGAGAAAATAACTTTTACTTACCCATATAGCACTTTCCTTTATAGGAGAAAGTCCTTTGAATCGTGCAATGCACCTGCTATGTTTCAGCGGTGTATGATGGCAATTTTCTATTACTTTATAGAGAAATTTATGAAGGTATTCATGGATGACTTCACCATTTATGGAAGGGACATCGAGTGCTATTTAGAGTATTTTGATTTAGTGCTAAGTAAGTGTGAGAAAACCAACTTAGTATTGAATTGGGAAAAATGCTATTTTATGGTAAGGAAAGGTATCATTTTGGGACATAAAATATCTAAAATGGGAATAAAAGTCAATAAGAACGAGGTAGAAGTAATTAAGAAACTCCCACCCTAACCAGTGTCAAATGTGCTAAAATCATTCTAAGGTATGCAAGTTTTATTAAAAGTTTATAAAGGACTTTTCCAAAATTGTTAGGCCTTTGTCAAATTTGCTTATGAAATATGCTCCATTTGATTTAATTAGCAAGTGCTTACAGGCATTTAACATTTTAAAGCAAAGATCGATTTTAGCCTCGATGATTATCTCTCCGAATTAGAGTCTTCCATTTAAGCTAATATGTGATGCAACTGATTATGCAGTGGGAGCAATACTAGGATAAAGGAATGAGAAGGTCTTTTATGCCATATATTATGCAAACTACACCTTGATGGGAGCTCAAGTCAACTACACCATAACTAAAAAAGGAGTTTCTTGCCATAGTTTTTACATTTGAGAAATTTAGACCCTATCTCCTTCATGCTAAGATTATTTTGTGGTCTAATCATGTAGTGTTGAGACATCTTTTCATAAAAAAATGAGTCTAAACCAAGGTTAATTAGATGGGTGCTTCTTTTTCAAGAGTTTGATTTAGAGATAAAAGACAAGAAGGGGGTGAATAACTTTATGGCAAACCATTTGTCAAGGCTTGAGCACGAGCATATTGAGAAGGGATAAATCTTAAACCTTTTCCCTGATGAGTGTATTTGTGAAATTTATGTTTATTAGGCTGCCACTCCATGGTTTGTTGACTTAGCTAACTACCTTGTAGGTGGTTTTGTATCAAAAGATTATACATGGTAATAAAAGAAGAAGCTAAAAGCCGATACGAGGCATTATGTATGGGATGGTCCTTGTCTCTTCAAGTCATGTATTGATCAAGTGTTAAGAAGATACATTCCTAGAGCTGAGCAAGCAAAGATCATTAAGGCATGTCATAGTCGAGAAGCAGAAGAACATCATGGGCTAAATAGAATGGTGTCAAAAATTCTACAATCAGGTGTTTTCTAGCCTACGTTTTTTCATGATGTTAAGTCCTTTGTTTCTTAATATGATAAGTGTCAAAGGGTTAGTAATATCTCAAAAAGGGATGAAATGTTGCTTAATGAAATTTTAGAAATTAAGATTTTCAATATTTAGGGAATAGATTTCATAGGACCATTTTTAAATTCTTTCAAATATGAATAGATTTTAGTAGCAATTGATTACATTAGTAAGTGGGTTGAAGTTGTTGCTACTAGAACTTGTTATGCTAGAGTGGTCTTGGAATTTCTGAAAAATAATATCTTCACTCGACTTGGTACACCAAAAGTAGTCATTAGTGACAGTGGAAAGCACTTTGTTAACCATCAATTTAAATCTTTGCTTAGTAAATATGATGTAACTCACAAAGTCAGAGCCCCTTACCACCCTTAAGCAAATGGCCAAGTTGAAGTCTATAATAGAGAATTAAAAGCCATTTTAAAAAAGACTACAAATAGCTTAAGAAAATATTGGTCTAAGAGATTAGATGATGCATTATGGGCTTATCGCATAGCTTTTAAGATTCCCATTGGTAATTCACCTTTTAGGTTGTTATATAGGAAGGGTTGTCATTTGCTTGTGGAACTAAAACACAAAGCATTTTAGGTTGTTAAATTTCTAAATTTTGATCTCAAGAATGCAGAAGAAAAAAGATTGTTGCAATTGAATGAGCTTGATGAGATTAGGTTGTGGGCATATAAAAGTGTTGAATTGTACAATGAGAAAACAAAGCGTTGGCACAATAACAAGATTAATACAAAAGAGTTTTATGCCCGAAATGAAAGTAGTCCTATACAACAGCCGATTGCAATTATTTTCAACAAAAGCTCAAATCAAGATGGAAAGGCCCTTATGAAGTGATTGATGTTACTCAATACGGAGTCATCATTGTCAAACATCCAAGCGATAATAAAAAGTTCAAAGTCAATGGTCATCGCTTGAAATCATACTTCAAATCTATGTTTAAAGTTTCATCAGTGGTCACGACACTAGTGGATGTGTTAGTAAGCATGTTCAAAGTTAATCTAGCAACTTTTTGAACTTAGAACTAATTCTCTTATCCTTCTTCATTTAATTAGTTTTTTTTAGTATATTAGTTTTAGTTTTTTTTTCATGTATTTTTAGTTGATTATATGGTGATCAAGTGTGCATTATGCTTGATAAGATAGGTGTGAAATTAGTTGTGTAAGTGTGATTGAAAAAAGGTGTTAAATTTTGAAAGTGTGCAAAAATTTGGTTGGACATGGTAGAGACTAATTTGTCTCTATCGTGTGTATTTTGCATTTTATTTACAGAAGGGTGTACACAGCTGAGATTGATTTTTCCTTGACATGTGCCATGTGAAATATAGATACAAAATGGTGCACACGATAGAGACTAATTTGTCTCTACCATGTATAAAGCCTTAGTTCAAATTAGAGTAGGAATGCATGGTAGAGACTGATTATTCTCCGCTATGTTCAAGTGTATCTTTTACTACAGAAAGGTGCACATGGTAGAGACCAATTAGTCTTTGTCATGTGCAAGTTGAATATGTCATTCCAGAATAGTGTACACAGTAGAGACCATTTAGTTTTTGCTATGTGCAAGTTAAATTTTTTAGTAAAAAATGGGTCACATGGCTGAGACTATTTAGTCTCCGTCATGTTTGTTAAAAAATGATGAGGTGCATTTTAAGTTTTAGTAGAGCACACGGCAAAGGCTGTTTAGTCTTTGCTGTGTGTCGAGGGTTTTTAGTCATGTATGTTGTTTAAAAACCCCATTTTTCTATAACTCTTCACCTTTTATTCGTTTCTTTTTCCATTTCTCTGTATTTTTGACACAAACATCTCTCTCTCCCTCTCCGTTATGCATTTTTCATCCATTTACTCAATAATCTCAAGTAAGTTTCTTATTTTAATGTTCTCTTCATTTAAAATTTCATTTATATGTCAATTTTTATTTGTTACTATGGAGTTTGGAGAATGTATTTTGAGTTTTCATTATTGTTATGAATAATAGAGCTTTTCAAATGATTAAAGACAAAGTACATGTTTAGGTTTGGTTTAAATGTGGATTTAGTTTTTTTTTAATTCTTGTTCTTAAGAGTTTACATGTCTCCTCTTCAGTCTAGTGTCTAAAGATTGTGTTTTAAGAATATATATACCATTAGAATGTTTGATGGAACTTAAATCATAGCGTGCATGCCTAATGTTTGATGAAATACCTTAAAGAAATAAAGTTTATGTTTTTAGCCAACCAACCCTAAATTTCTTTACATTTAAATTTTTAACAGCAATTTTTTTTTATTTCAAAGAATGCAATGTGTGCTTAATATGTTTGTGTTTGATGCATGATTTATTTATTCACTAATGTCTATAGAGATGTTGTTTTCTAACTAATTCAGTTGTTTAAAATGACTTGCTTACCCTATCTCAATGGTTGTACCTCTATGATCTTAAGGTTTAAAAGGCTTTGAATGTTGGTATTTCACATGATTGGCATTGTTTTTATTTATGTCCATTGCCATGTTCTTTTTAATAGCTAGAAGTTATGATTATTCAGGGTAGGAATAGGTTGTTTAGGATTATTTAGTCTAGGATACATCAAGGAAATTTTTATTTTAAGTTAAAGCATTGTTCTATTTTAGTACTTAGATTGCTTTTAATTACCTTGTTTGTGTTCTCAAAGCATGTCTAATCTTTTTATGCTGCATTTGTTGAATGATTTCCTTTCTTATGCCAACCTATTTAGTGTTGATCTCTAATATGCCTTTCCTTCATTTTTTATGATAAACTTGGCTCAGATAATGAGATGTTGTTGAAGTCTAAATGCATTTTCTTATTTTAAGGTAGTGGCACCAAAGAGGTCAAGAAAAGAGGTTGGTTCATCCTCCTCTGCTCCTTAAGAATCTACCAAGGTTAAGGCCCTATTCTGGGTTCAATCCGAATTCATGAAGATTGAGAAATATTTTCGTAGCTTGAGTACATTGCAACTCTGTACATTGATATGGATATCTTAGAGGACTTTAACATTTGAAATGAGGTAAAGAGATTGATTGATAATACGAGGTGGACTAAATTTATAAGTAGATGAGAGATAGTGCACCCACAGCTGACAAAGGATTTGTTGGCCATTGTCCATATCTAAATAAGAAAAAATAACCATGACTATGAAGGTCTGGTGAGCTTTTGGTTGCATAGGCATGAATATCGTATTAGCTTCAATGAATTTTCTACCTATTTAGGTTTTAACCCTGATGCTGTAAAAAGAATAGAGAACTTAAAAAAGCATGAAATTTGGAATGGCATTTCTGATGAGCAAGATCCAATAGAATCTGTGACTAGCAATATGAAGACACATCACCTATAGAGTAATCCATTAAGTATTTTACATCGCTACTTGGTTGTGGCAATCTTCACCCATCTCAGAGGACCCATAAATGTGAATCCAAATGAATCTATCATATTATGTGCAATGCAAAATTCCATCCCCTTAAATAAAGCAGTATTTATCGCTGTAAAAATTAATGAGTTAAAGAAATTCCTAACAAGGCAACCTAAGATCACCAGTAATAGCATAGTCACAATGTTAGGCAGAGCAATTAATCATGTATTTTTAGGCAAAGAAGTAGGTGACTCCATCCTCATTGATAATAAGATGCTGAGGAATATGTTAGTGCTAGTGGATGATCCCCGATTATTGAAGCAGAGATACCTTATGGTTTAGGATAGGAGAACTTATCAGGTGAACGTAGTCAAGATAAAGACATTACTTCTAGGAGCTGATGCTGGACCTATCACCTTATCATCATAGTAGTACAGGGAGATTACAAGCCACATAAATACACTAAAAGCTTTAATCATCATACATAGTAGCAGAACATGCTCAACTCAAAGATAGCATGGAACAGATCTTGACAATTTTCACCATCATACAGTCTAGACTTGACCATCATTTCCCCTCTCTACCTATATAAGAGTGAATTACTTTAGAGATTCCCTTAACCCTATTATTTTTGTGTTTATTATGGTATTTTGCTGAGGGCAGCAAAATCCAAAAGTGTGGGGTAGACACATTTTAAGAATGAATTTGTGGAACTTATTGAGAAGTGTAGGATTTTATGCTTGAACTTTAACACCATAGTAGTTTGTCTTTATGTTTTTACTTTTTAGTAGTTAATTAAGTGTCGTTTGAACTTTTTTTTTAATTTTAGTAGTTATGTGTTATGTTTTTATTTCTTATTCTTCTTTTATTGCTTTAATTTTAATCTCTTTAGTATATTATTATTATTTTTTCTTTAGTTTACTTTATGTTTCAGCTTTTGTTTTTATTTTGGTTTAGTTGTGCTTATTTTTAGTTTTTATCCATTGTTGCTATTAAGTACTTTACATCTCAGTTAGTTTGCCTTTATAGTGGTTCTTGTTGTGAATGAACTCTAACTTAGAGTTAGAAAAACTTATTTAGTTTAGTTTAAATAATGAGAGAGTAGTTAGTTGTTAAATGTATATTCTTTGTCAGTTAGTTGTTAAATGAATAATGAGAGTATAATATATATATATATATATATATATATATATATATATATATATTATGTTAAAAATATGACTTACATTGGGTATAGGGAGGATTAGATCCTTGAACAACACTTTTAGTGATAGTTTCACTCAGGTTTTTATATTTTTTATTGTTATTATTTGCTTTGTATTTTCAATTCATATTGCTTTAATTTTGGTTTTTTAAATTTAATAGTTGTAGTCCTAATCGACAAATAAATTTTGGTACTTCTTTACACATATTTACAATCAATTAAATTTTAATTACACAATCCAATTTCTAGGGTTCAATAATTTTTGAAGTCTTAAAATTACTCCATTATATTACTTGCTTATTCAGTATACTTGCTAAAGTCATGTCATTAATTAAATTGCTTATATATTCATATTTTTTTGGCTTTAATCAGAAATTGAATATAGTGTATTAGGTTTTATTAAACTCAATGCAGTGTATTAAGTTTTGAAAAAATTCAATACACTGTATTTAGTTTGAGCAAAAACTGAATATAGTGTACTAAGAGGCTACCAATTTGGGTTTTTTGGTTAATGCTTTGTTAATGTGTATCATAGAGTGTTATCATTAGTCATAGCCCTACAATCTTTATGCCGTACTAAACATTTCTTTTATCCTCATTGTTTCTTATGTTTACTTTGTTAATTCATTCACTATCTTGCTTGTTTGGGCAATTTGTTACTTTGGTATCGTTGAGAATTATCTTCAAAGTTAGAGCTTTTGATCGAGTTTTGGCAGTTGGTTTTTTGTGTTTGATAAAATTCCTAAAATAATTTGTTATTTTAAGGATTCATATTTTGGATTACGTGATTACACAAGATATACTCAAGACAGTGCCTCAATTTATGGTTTGGTTTTTGTAGATGATGATGTTTTTATTTGAGATAAATCCTCAGCGATACTTCGATTATAAGTGTTGATATTTCTTGATTTTCATTATGGTGAATGGCCATAAAAGATTTTTATACAGTGGTACATAGGTTATAAGATTGCTTTATGGGTATGTTTCAATTTTAGGATAATCTAGAACATGCTCTATAATGAGTTATTTATAGATGCTTCCATTCTATTGGTATTATTCCATCAACTGATATTTCCAGTGTTATAGCTAATCTTACTTTGAATATTTGAGAGAAAGCATTATCTTATCAAATTGAAAGTTGAAGAGGTAAAAGAACTTATATTATGATTATTTAAAAATCATTTGTAACCAAGATGGGGATTTTTGAAAGAGAAATTTTATAAAATGGTAGTTGTGAAATAAAAAATATAAAGAATAGTATTCAAGAAAGATGGAATATAGGAGAGTGCAAATATGGAATGCATCTTTCCTTTTTTGGCACATGTGAAAAATCCCTTTTTAATTAGTCTTTGGATTTGGCTTTATGGGCTATTTGTGTATGAGAACCAACCTGTGTGTTTAGTTTTGTTTAGTTAGTATGGACTTGGTCAATTCCTAAACTTGGGATTAGGAGTTTCACTTATTCTTTTGAGGAAATTATGCGAAATACCCTTCTTTTTTGGTTTGTTTTCAAAAATGCCATATTATTTTTTTACACTTTTCATGTTTTTATTTTCAATTTCAAATATAAACATTTTTAATTTAAAAAATTTATGTATATCAAAAATACCCACTCATTTCAATATCGTGTTTCCTTTTAACTTTTTAGGGTGATTTTTATTATAATTTTTGACGTATTTTTCTCTTTATCTAAGGGTTTTCTTCTTATCTTCAGAAATTTATGTGTTTTACTTCATTATTTATCGTCAAGTTGTTTGGTTGATATCAACAAGGTATTAGAGAGTTATTGCAATTCATCTAGTATTTATTTCAAGAAGTTTATTCTTATTTGATTCATCGCTAGTAATTATACCATTCTATATTTTTTACTTGATTATTGTTTCTTTTTTTATCAATATTTACAATCTTTTTAGTTTTTCTTACGATTATAGTGATTTATTGTTGGTGATTATTTATGTTATAACGATTGCTGTTGCGTTGATTTTTGGTTATGTTGATTTTTTTAGTTTTTTTCGATAATGTGTGATCAATCAATACATTTTTTTGGTTATCAAAAGTGATATTGATGAGATTTTTCATATATATTTTGGTTGTTTGTAAGTTGTACACATTGTGTGTTCTTAGGTAATTGTTTGTTCATAAAATCAATACAGTGTATTAGATTTGGAAATATTTAATTTCACTATATTAAAATCTTAGTAAAAATGGAGTAAATTGTATTAGGTTTTAGTAAAATTGATTATGTTCATTTGGAAATTACGAATTGGAATCATTGTATTAGGTTTTAGTAAGTTTAACACTATGTATTAGGTTTTGTACATAAATAAATACAATGTATTTTTTTTACAAAACTAAATACACTATATTTTCTTTTTAAAAAATTCAATGCACTGTATTTTATTAATAAAACTTAATACACTGTATTTTCTTTTCACAAAACTAAATAAACTATATTAGAGTTTATAATACTATATGCATTAGGTGTTATTAAACTAAATACAATATATTAGATTTTATTAAAATTAAATACATTGTATTTTCTTTTGAGTAAAAATGTATGCAATGTATTGTATTTAGTTTAAGTGAAGTATAATACATTTTATTGTTTCAGGTTTTAGTAAAACTGATTATATTTATTTGGAAATTATGTACTGGAAGCATTATATTAGGTTATAGTAAGTTTAGCAATATGTATTAGGTTTTGTACATAAATAAATACTGTATACTTTTTTTTGACAAAACTAAATACATAGTATTTTCTTTTTAGAAAACTCAATACACCATATCATATTAATAAAACTTAATAAATTGTATTTTCTTTTAACTAAAATGAATAAATTATGTTAGAGTTTATAATACTACATGTGTTAGGTGTTATTAAACTAAATACAGTATGTAAGCTTTTATTAAAATTCAATACACTGTATTTTATTTTTAAGTAAAAATGTATACAATGTATTGTATTTAGTTTAAATAAAGTATAATAAATTTTATTGCTTTAGGTTTTAGTAAAACATAATATATTTATTTAGAAATTATGTACCAAAAGCATTATATTAGGTTTTGTACATAAATAAATATAGTATTTTTTTAAAACTAAATACACTGTATTTTCTTTTAAAAAAACTCAATACATTGTATTTTATTAATAAAACTAAATACATTGTATTTTCTTTTCACAAAAATGAATAAATTGTATTAGAGTTTACAATACTATATGTATTAGGTGTTATTAAACTAAATAAAGTATATTAGGTTTTATTAAAATTAAATACTCTATACTTTGTTTTTGAGTAAAAATGTATACAGTGTATTGTATTCAGTTTAAGTAAAGTATAATACATTTTATTAATTTTAAGGGAAACTTAATACAGTATATCAGGTTTTATAAAAGTTAATATAGTGTTTGTTGTTTTTGTAAAGTTTAATATGGTGCATTGTCTTTTATGAAAAGAAAATTTAGTGTAATATGTTTTAGTAAAATTGGATACATTACATTATACACACACACACACACACACACACACACACACACAATGTGTTTGATTTGTCTTTTGTTTTATGTTTGTTGATTAAATTTTTTGGAATGAAATTGTAAATAGAATATATGTTATTGTTTGTAGTTAAATATGTCAACTTCTACATTCGTTCGATCTCACAAGTCTTCTCAATCTCGCAAGACAAGAGGTCATTGTGAAATATTAAAGAAAATGAAGAAGCCAACAGCATAATAAAAGCTTGGTGATGCATTCATTGATCCAAAAGACTATTGCAATAGAGAATGATGTTCCTAGACTAATTGTTAGAACATTAAACGAGTACCATAAGAAGATTTTTAGAGAATCCTATTTTACATATTTTTTGGACATGCCTAAGGTTGTGGCTCAAGGGCAAGTTGTAAATTTGCTATTGATGAGGGAGATTTGTGTGACTAATGATGAAGAATTATTAGTAAAGGCAAATGGAATTATTATGGCATTTGGGATAGCTAAATTTACTATTATTATTGGTTTAAAGTGTGTGGAGAGTTTGACTGGTTAAACTTATCCATTGATGGCAGTTGTTTAATTGATAACTATTTTCGTGGAAATGTCAAAATCTCAAAGGATTTGATAAGCACGGTCTTTTTAAGATCAAAGTTTAATTTGGATAAGGATGCAGTGAAAATTGCTATATTATTTTATGTTCACTGCTATCTATTGTCAAGCATATAGCCTAAGATGGTGAGCAAGGAGGAGATTACTATTATTGATAGTGGAGCATATAATGATTACCCTTGGGGAAAGGATGTATTCAGTATGATATTAAAAATTCTTAAAGGACAATTTCAAAATGTTTCATGCAGGAAAATGTACAGGCTAAAAGGATAACCATTAGCTTTTTTGGTATAGTTCTATAAGTGTTGTGATAAGATTGATGCAGATTTTAGCATATCTATTAGGGGTAGAATTTCTCGAATTTTGAGATGGACTATTTCTTAATTCTATTAGCAAAAGTACATTTAGACTAACCTTTTTAATAAAGAGGTAATTATTTTTTCAATTATTTTGTATTTTTTTAATATTTTACAACATGTTTATTCATTATATTTTCTTAAACTAAATACAGTGTATTAAGTTTTGGCAAAATTTAGTAACTATTTTTAGTTTAAGCAAAAATTGAATATATATATATATTGTGTGGTTTTTATTTTAATTATTATTTTTTATTTTTGGTTGTTTTACTTGAATGTAAAAATTATTCAACCAACATATGATGAGATTGAGTAGTATGATTTAAAGGTTGTGAGGTCGAATATAACAATGAATTACTTGATATGAATATAAGTAATGCGGAAGAAAATATTGAGTCAGATACTAAAAGAGGTTTAAGTAGTATTCCAACTCCTTCTTCTAGTGATATTTCAAAGCATACTTCTGATGTTCTAGACCTTACTAGTGATCATCTATGAACATTTAACCCTATGCCTTAGTGAAAAAGTTGTGTTTTTAAAAAGGATAAACCTCTTTTTGACATGAAGAAATAGATGGAATTATTTTTATCCAAGCAGTTGGAAATGATTGATGAGATTAAAAGCATAAAAGGAGATATATATATATATCATCTCAAAAATAATTTGAAGGTAGAAATTGCAAAGATTAATGAAGTAATTTCTAGAATTTCTTAAAAACTAATTTATGGTGCTAACACTTTGGTAATTTTTTTTGTATTTGATACATTTTATATGAATTTTTAAGTAATAATTATTAAATTATTTTAAATTATAAATTTTTAATGTCATCAAGATTTTGCTAGTTCCCTTTTTGAATAACAACAAAAAGATGAAGAGAATGAAAAATATGAACATCCTTTTCTAACAAAGAGAATGATATAGATGTTGAGGAAGATATTAATAATAACGAAACAAAAAAATAGATAAAGAAGATGTAAGAGAAGTAATTTTTATTTTTTTAGGTTTTTTTATATTTGTATAATATTTGAATTAGTTTATTAAATTGTATTTAGTTGTAAGAAAAGAAAATACAGTGTATTATCTTTTAATGAAATTCAATACATTGCATTAGAATTTATAAAAAATTGAAAATATTATTTATTTTGATGTATATGGAAAGAAAATATAGTTTATTATATTTTATGAAAAGAAAATACAGTGTATTTAGTTTAGGTAAAAGAAATACATTGTATTTTATTTATGTACAAAAGAAAATACATATCATTTTATTTTTTATAAAATTTAATACTGTCTATTTAGTTTGTATGAAATAAAATAAACTGTATTTAGTTTAGGTTAAAAATTTAATATTTTTTGTAAAGATTAGAAGATATTTGACTGAAATTAATACACTATTTTTAGTTTTATAAGGTTTATTAATTGAAATATTAAAATGATATTTTAATTATTTTTTTAGGATGTCATGGAAAAGAGGCAAAGGTCTAGTTTATTCATGAGGAATATGGATGATGAGACATTTGATTATATTGTTGAAGCAGGAATGATCAAACTTTGTATGCAATAAGATATCAAATATTAGTAAAATTAATTAAATATGTGTGTGTGTGTATAAATGTATGTCAATATGTATGTATGTATGTATGTATGTATGTATGTATTATTTATTTATTTATCATAGTTGTATATTAATTGAAATACAATATTTTTTACTTTGTTACAGGATTTAGATGAGATAAATAAATAGATTGTGTTGGTTTCAATGCCTCTTGATTATTCCTTTGAAGGAGTAAAAAGACAACAACAAGATGAAAAGCATGTGGATTATATTTATGAGGTAGAGATTGATATGCACATCGAGAAAGATGTTATTAATGATGAAGGAAAGAAAACAGAACAAGATATTGGAAAACTAGCTAATACAACTTTTTTCAGTGGTAATGGCATACTCAATAGCTAATAAATTTTTTTTTCCATGTATAGTGTAGTGAGTTTTGCAAAATTTTAATACACATATGTGTTTAGTTTGTATCAAAATTAATAAAATATAATTAGTTTAGGTTAAAAAATTAATATTGTATTTTGTTTTCATAAAGTTTACTATAGTGTATTTAATTTTATCAAAAGATTATACAATGTATTAAGTTTTTTGTAAAAAAATACAGTTTATTTAACAAAAGAAAATATACTGTATTTATTTCATGTATAAAAGACAACACACTCTTTTTAGTATTTATAAAGTTTAATACAATTTATTTAGTTTTTATGAAAAGCTTAAACATTGTATGTTTTGTTCTTTGAAATAGAAAATACATTGTTTTAGTAAAACTATAATGTAGTGTTTTGACTTTTTATCATAAGCTAATACAATGTATGTAGTTCATTTTAAAAAAATTAATAAGATGTATTACGTTTTATAAAGTATAATAAAGTTTATTGAGCTTTATAAAAAGAAAATACATTACATTTGTGTTTTATGAAAAGTCAATAAAGTGTATTAAAAATAGTATATTATAATTTCTAATATAGTTTATTCAGTTTTATGAAAATAAAATTCAATGTATTGGATTTTTTCAAAAGAAAATACAGTGTATTGGGTTTTGTCAAAATAAAAAAAATAGTGTATTGAGTTTTATAAGAAGAAAATACGGTGCATTTATTTATATATAAAAATTAATAGAATGTATATTAGTTTTTATTGTCTTTAATATAGTGTATTTTATACACTATATTGAGTTTTGTGAAAAGAAAATACAATGTATTGAATTTTGTCGAATCTTAATATATGTATTTATTTTAATAAAATCTAACACAATATAGCCCTAATATATTATATTTATTATTTTATAAAATGGAATTCAACATATTAAATTTTATTGAATTTTAATTTTTTTTTACAAGTTAAATTGGAAGAGGCATGAACGTTAAGTTCCTTCTTAAGGGATTTGAACGATGAGAAAATTGATCGCATTATTGAAGCTGTTAAGGTTAATCAAACATATATTTTATGTATTTATTTTTATTGTAACTATATATTAAATTAATCAAAATATTTTTTATATTGTTTCAGGATTTAGATGCACAACATGAAAATTTTGTTCTTGCACCAAAGCCCTTCAACTATTTTAGTGTGGATGATCACAAGAGGAGCATCAAACCATCCATGGTTATAAAATCTCCTTTTGTAAACAAGTTTGGGTCAGAGAGTGCTATAGAAAATAAGTATATTAATCATACATTTAACATTGGTGTTGAACAGAGTTTGTGTTAGTGTAAGCCCCTAGCCCCAATACATTATTATAAAACATTCAGATTAATAAATGAGGCATTTGTTTTATCTATTATATTCCTATGCATATAAAGTGATAGAACTATCTTAGAATGTTGTTTTAGTTTAAGTTATCATGTGTGAGGCACATGGTCGTAAGACCTTGAAACATTTGAGACTTCATTCTAAATATCCCTAGTCGGTCATTATTATGGAAATAACAAATGAATTAAGACTAGTATGCTCTCTCTGATAAGTTGAGTTCTTTCTTACGGATCATAAGGACTAAAGTGTCAGTCAGAGATCATAGATACATGTTTTGAACATGATATCTAGATTCGATCCGCTCATGAGAACATTACATGGTACAAGTCATAAGTATTTCTCAAATGCAAGTTTTGCATCTGAGTTCTTAGACCTAAAATCTCTATGAAACTCTTTATGAATTACTATGTACTTTGACATACATCTAATGTACTCGTAACAGAGTGACTAGTATGGGTATGCTTGGTCATGCGCTAATTCATGTTAGAGAGCATGAGAGAAGTAAAAGGGTTACCTCTCTTGATAAGAGAGAAATATCACCGGCCACTTTATCAGTAAACTAAGAAGTGTATGGCCATACCGAGATGAAATAATGAGCAATCATTATTTATTTAAGAGTTCAGTGTCACTGGAATATCAAGAAATGAATTAGTATATATAAGGATGATTAGTTCCATGCCTTATATTAATTCTGATATTTGTTAGTAAGAGACTATGCAAAATTGCATTAGATCACTAAATGCTCTTTGTATTTTTCATTTAATTTGGAATGCTATAATATCTTGCTAGAGAATATATATAGCCTTTGGATTATTTATTAATTCATTGCCAATATTAAATAAACCTATGGGATCACACACCAAGTATTGGGCCTAAAATATTTAAAATAGAGTATTGGACATTAATTTGGACTTTTATTTAAAGTCAAATTAATATGGATAATGGGTATTAAATTGCTAAATGGACTTTAGTCCATGAAGAGTGAAGAAAACGGCAAAAGGAATGGATAATTAATTATTTATTTATCTTTAGATAATTAAGTTAATTAAGTTTAAATTCCTATATGTATTTGAATCAAATTATACCACTTAATAAGGAAGTGATGGAGGCTGAAATTACTACCTAAAACCTAGTGGATTTCTACACCCATAAGGAAACCCTAAAGAAGTGATATAAAGTAATTAAAATTATTTTTGCCTTGTTAGGCTTTTTCTCTCTCATTATCGCAATTCTCAAGGGAAAAGAATTCTTTCTTCTTCTCTTATATTTTGGGTAGCCATTTGAAAAAAACTAGGAAGAACAAGATCAAATCTTGTGTCTTTATTCTATATCCATTGCCGAATACAAAAGATTAGAGCTAACACTTTCATTTTAGGCCGACTTTGCAAGTGTGTGTGAGAACATAGAGTGATGTGTCGCAAAGGTAGCACCTTTGGCATTGGTGATCGAGATCAAAGGTATATAAGTACATCTTATATATTGGTCATTGCAAAATCAAGCTTTGAAATGCATTCAAGGATGTTAGTTTAATCAAAAACCCTAAAATTGCATGTTTCGATTCTATATTGTATATTGCATGGCATGTATGATGAAAATTTTTAATTTTTCCACTACATGATCATCATATTTATGCCATGTGATATCCCATCAATGGTATCAGAGCCTATTCATGTTTGTTTTAATGCTTTGGATGTGTTACAACTTGATTAAAAATCGTTCGTTACATAAAACGTGATGTTGAAATTTTCTATTTTGAGTTTTTTGCATTGGTTGAGTGTAAAAATGATTTTTATTGGTTAATTAGATATTATAATAATTGTTACATGTTAATATATTTTCCTAAGATGTTATTATACCTATTGATGGTCTTTTTTAATTATATATACCTGATTGTACACGTTAATCATGAAACTAGGTGCTTGTTTGCATGATATGCATTTGTAAACAACTAGTTTCTCAAAATTAAATGTAAAAATGGGTTTGGCATGTTTGTAAGTGATTTTTAAATATTAATAGTAGGTATGGACATGTTTTAAAAATATTTTTAATTCTGGTCCACAACAATTTAATTGATTAATTTACAAATCACTTAAAACAATGACTAGTTTGTGTTTGTTGCATGTTTAATCAACATTGTTTGTTTGTTTTGATCAAAATGGAAAAAACACATTTAGATCAGATCTGAATAAAACCTTAATTCAATATTTATGACCTTATTTAAGTTATTAAATGGCTCATAAAATCATTTTAAGTGTTTGTGCATCATTTGTGCATTATATGAGCATTAAACAACTAGTTTAATGTTGTTTGTTAGTTTGTTATCAATGTCGAATGTAATATTTGTTCTTCATGAATTTTTATGTTTTGATTCATGTTGATTCATATTATTTGTATTTTTAATGTTTATGGGTTGTATGACATAATATTGAAAATGGCAAAATTGGAAATTACACTAGAGTTGATTTATGGCACAAATCTAACTAGTTTGTGTTTAGGCTTTTAAGAGAGCTTATTCAAATAAGTGGATTTAGTCCATTAGGCTTCGGCCTAGGCCCATCATAGGGTCTTCTTTTAAAAGTACAAGTACACAATTTCCATTAATGGGCTGGGCTTAATTAATTAAACTTGGACTTTGTTTTATCCATGGATATTATGGCACAAATATAACTAGTTTGTGTTTGGGCTTTTAAGAGAGCTTATCCATGTAAGTTGTAATAAAATGAATCCCTAAAATAGTAAGTCACATAGTTGCCTTCCTAATTCAAAACACATTAAGGCATCGATCATCGGTCAGATAGACTAGCAGTCCTAGATGCGCCTGATTATCTTTGTGAGGCATGGGTTATGAATGTAGGTTGGACTTAACATGGAAAGGGATGTCCGGACCTAGGCAACGAATAAATGGGTTTGTGCTATAACATCTTAAGATGTTAGCTCATTTGATCTAAGAGTTATGTACGAGACATGATTGGAGTTTTCTTACCTAAGTAACTTTAACTCTTTAGGTGTACAAGCTCAGCTTGACTAATGAGTTATTGTGAAAAGTGGATCTTAGCCCATATTAAATCACTAACATCAATTATTTAAAGGGATATTAATTCGGTTTGTAGGATTATATTAAGACCTCATTTAATCTTGCTAAGTTTATAAATTTGTGTAGATTGAAAAAATGGCTTCTTCAAACAACAAATTTTCATTGCGATCGGTCCTAGAAAAGGACAAAATTAATGGTACCAATTTCATAGACTAGTCTCGAAACTTGAGAATTGTTCTTAAGCAAGAGAAGAAGTCATATGATTTGGATGCACCCTTACTCGACAACTTGCTAGGAATGCCTTTGCAGTTCAAAGGAAAACCTTTGAGACTAAGAAGAGTGACTCCAATGATGTGACCTGTCTGATGCTAGCCACCATGGTGCTCAATTTACAAAAGCAATTCATGGACAAGAGGCCTATGCGATCATGGTGCACCTCAAGCAGATGTTCTAAGAACAAGCTGATCACGAGAGGTTCGTGACAACAAAGGCCTTGATTTCTTGTAAAATGCTATGGGTACTCCTATAAGAACCCATATACTTAAGATGAAAGGGTATCTTGATACTCTTGAGAAGCTTGAGGTACAAGTCCTAAAAGAATTGGCCACTGACTTAATCTTAGGTTCATTGACTGAGGATTATGATCCATTTGTTATGAATTATAACATGCATGCAATGAACAAGATAGTCACCGAGCTTCATAGGATGCTTAAGAATGCTAAAGAGAACATTCAAAAAACCAATCCCATACTTATTGTTCAAGGAGGCATTAAAAAAGGATCTACTAAGGGAAAGGAGAAGGTAAAGGTAAAACACAAGAATGACCAGGCACGACCTAAGTCTAGTGGGAATGCACCTCAGGCCCAACCCAAGCCCAAGGTGCAAAAGCTCAAAGAGAGTGAGAGCATGTGCTTCCATTGCAACAAGTTAAGGCATTAGAGGAAGAATTGTGCTCTCTTTAAGGAAAAACAAAAGAAGAATGGAGCCAAGGCATCCGGTTCTAGTATTTTTGTTGTTGAAATTAACCTTTCTATTTTTACCACTTGGGTATTGGATATCGGTTGTGGTTTTCACATTTGTTCAAATGTGCAGGGGTTAAGAAATAGGAGGTTATTAGGGAAGAGTAAAGTGAACCTCCATGTGAGGAATGGAGCACGAGTTGCGACCATGGAGATAGGCGACTATCGACTCACTTTACCTTTTGGATTATGTTTAGATTTAATGAATTGTTATTTTGTGCCTGTTATGAGCAGAAACATTATTTCAATTTCATGTTTGGATATAGAGGGATTTGACTTTGTTATTAATAATGGCAATATTCATATCCGTTGCTAAGGCATTTTATATGGTAATGTTATGTTACAAAATGGCCTTTATATCCTTGATCTACAAAACAAAAAGTCCATATACAACATTAATACAAAGAGGGTTAAATCAAACAAATTGAACCCTACTTACTTCTTGCATTATCGTTTAGGATATGCAAATGAAAAAATCATTTCAAGACTCCACAAATTTGGAGTGCTTGGGTCATTCGATTTGGAATCTTATGACACATACGTGCCATGTTTGCATGGAAAAATGACAAAGAGTCCTTTTAAAAAAAAGGTGAGAGGAGTAGTGACTTAGTGGGATTAATACACCCCGATGTATGTGTACCATTAAGTACACAGGCTAGAGGTGGTTTTAGTTACTTCATAACATTCACATATGACTTCAGTAGATATGGCTACATCTATCTAATGAAGCACAAGTCTGAAATTGTTAAAAAATTCAAAGAGCTTAAAATGAAGTAGAAAACCAACTTGGCAAAAGTATAAAAGCATTCGATCAGATCGAGGTGGCAAATACTTAAGCCAAGAGTTTGACAGTCATCTGAAGGAGTGTGGAATTATTTCACATCTCACTCCTCCTGGAACACCATAATGGAATGTTGTGTCCGAAAGGAGAAATTGAACTATGGTGGACATGGTTCAATCAATGATGAGTCAAGCTAATCTTTCTATCTCTTTTTGGGGTTATGCATTAGAAACTACTGCATTTCTACTAACCGTACTCCAACTAAAGTAGTTGAGAAAACACCATATGAGGTATGGACTGGGAAAGAGCCCAATATGTCATTTCTCAGGATTTGGAGCTGTGAAGCACATGTTAAGAAATTAACATTTGACAAACTAGAGTCCAAATCTACTGTTTGCTTATTTGTGGGTTATCCCAAAGAAACAAAGGGATACTACTCTTACTCATAAGTCGAGAACAAAGTGTTTGTTACTCGCAAAGCTATTTTCTTGGAAAGGAATTCCTTCTTAAGAAAGATATTGGGAGCAAAGTAGAACTTGGAGAAATTCAAGAGCCACAAACTCCTGTAGAGGATGAGTTAGAAATGGGATCAAGTTCATAACTAGTTGTGGAACAAGATTCCATTGCACAAGAACCTATAAGGTTCGATAGGGTACGATGGGAGATTGAGAGATACAGATTTCTAATCACCGATAGTGACACTATTGAGTTAGTGGATCATGAGGATCCAACTACCTACCGAAAAGCTATTGAGAGCCTTGACTCGAAAAATTGGCTTGGAGCCATGAAATTCGAGATGCAATCAATGTACGATAACCATGTTTGGACCTTGGTTGATCCATCCGAAGGTGCTAAGGTAATTGAATGCAAGTAGCTATTTAAAATCAAAGCTAAAAAGACCTACAAACGTACACTAGTAGCAAAAGGTTTTCGGCAAACTCATGATGTAGACTATGATGAGACCTTTTCACATGTAGTCATGCTTAAATCCATTAGGATCTTGCTTGCCATAGCAGCATATCATGACTATGAGATATGGCAAATGGATGTCAAAATAGCTTTCTTTAACGGGAATATCCTGGAGGATGTGTATATGACACAACTTGAGGGTTTTGTTAATCTCAAACATCCCAATAAGTTTTGCAAGCTTTAAAAATCCATTTATGGATTGAAGCATGCCTTCCAGAGTTGAAATCTCCATTTTGATGAAGCAGTCAAAGAATTTGATTTCATCAAAAATGAAGATGAGCCTTGTGTGTACAAAAAGGTTAGTAGGAGCATAATAGTATTTCTGGTCCTATATGTAAATGACATCATTCTCATTGGGAATGACATCCCAACATTGCAAAAGGTTAAGCAATGGTTAGGGAAGTGTTTCTTAATGAAAGACTTAGGTGAAGCCAAGACAATACTTGGTATTCAGATCTATAGAGATAGATTGCATTAGCTTTTAGTAGTAAATCAAGAAAAGTACATAGACAAAGTACTAAAGCATTTTAGTATGCGAGACTCAAAGAAAGGGTACATACCTTTGGCTTTAGGAGTTCCTTTAACTAAAGAATAGTGTCCTAAAACCAAAGAGGAGAGGTACGATATGAGTAGAATTCCATATGCATTTGCTATTGGATCAATCATGTATGCTATGTTGTTTACTAGGTTGGATGTTGCTCATGTACTAAGTATAACCAGTAGGTTTTAGTAAAACCCTGGTGAGAAGCACTGGTCTGCTGTGAAAGGGATTCTAAAGTACATGCAAAGGACTAAGGATCACTTCTTAGTGTATGGTGGTCAAGAAGAGCTCATCGTACAAGGTTATGTAAATGCTACTTTTTAGACCAGCACTCAGGACTCAAGATCCCAATCTGGTTTTATTTTTATTTTGAACGGTGTAGCTGTCAGCTAGAGAAGCTCAAAGCAAGACATCATTGCCCACTCAACTACAAAATCTAAGTGTATTACAGTGAGTGAGACTGCAAAGGAGGCTGTTTGGATTAGAAATTTCATTTATGGATTAGGAGTGGTCCCAAGCATCCTAGATCCATTAAAAATTTTATGTGATAATAACAGGGCCATCATATAGGCAAAGGAGCCTTGTCACACCAGAAATTCAAACACATACTTAGGAGGTACCACCTGATCAGAGAGATCATTGACCGTGGGGACGTCAAGATTAGCAAGATAGTGAGTGAAGATAATGTAGTAGATCCATTGACGAAATAGTTGCGTCCAAATCTGCACGAAGCTCATTTGAGAGCATTCGATCTTAGGGCTATGCCCAATTAGGACTGGTGCTAGTGGAAGATTGTTAGTGTAAGCCTTAGCCCTAATGGATTGTTATAAAATATTTAAGTTAATAATTGAGGCATTTATTTTATCTATTATATTCTTGTTCATATAAAGTGATAGAACTATCCTAGAATGTTGTTTTATTTTAAGTTATCATGTGTGAGGCACATGGTCGTAAGACCTTGAAACATTTGAGACTTCATTCTAAATATCCCTAGGCAGTCATTGTTATAGGAATAACAAATGAATTAAAACTAGTATGCTCTCTCTGATAAGTTGAGTTCTATCTTATGGATCATAAGGATTAAAGTGTCAATCAAAGATCATAGATACATGTTTAGAATATGGTATCTGGATTCGATTCGCTCATGAGAACACTACATGGTACAAGTCATAAGTGTTTCTCAATTACAAGTTTTTCATCGGAGTTCTTAGACCTAAAATCTCTATGAAACTCTTTATGAATTACTGTGTACTTTGACATATACCTAACATACTCATAACAGTGACTAGTATGGGTATGCTTGGGCATGCACTAATTCATGTTAAAGAGCATAATAGAAGTAAAAGGGATTACCCCTCTCGATAAGAGAGAAAATATCAATGGCCATTTGATCAGTGAACTGAGAAATGTATGGCCATTCCAAGATGAAATAATGAGCAATCATTATTTATCTGAAAGTTCAGTGTCACTGGAATATCAAAAAAGGAATTAGTATATATAAGGATGACTAGTTCCATGCCTTATATTAATTCTGATATTTATGGGTAAAGGACTATGCAAAATTGCATTAGGTCACTAAATGCCATTTTCATTTTTCATTTAATTTAGAATGCTATAATATCTTGCTAGAGAATATATATAGCCTTTAGATTATTTATTAATTCATTGCCAATATTAAATGAACCTATACGATCACACATAAAGCATTGGGCCTAAAATATTTAAAATAAAGTATTGGACATTAATTTAGGCTTTTATTTAAAGTCAAACTAATGTGGATAATGGGTATTAAATTGCTAAATGGACTTTAGTCTATGAAGAGTGAAAAAAAGGGCAAAAGGAATGGATTATTAATTATTTATTTATCTTTACATAATTAATTATTTATCTTTAGATAATTAAGTTAATTGAGTTTAAATTCATATATGTAGCACCCCTTATGCAAATACCCTATTATCACATGTATCATGAATACTATTAATCATGCTCATACTACATGTTCAATTAACCATCACTTAGCCATTAATCATGCCATACGATTTCATATACTATTATTTATGCCACCTGTCTGTTCCTGTTTTTCATTTCATGCTTAGTATCATGCATACTAACTATATGGATATTTCTTCATGCATATCACATGCACACATGTTCTTTCGTAGCTTTACTACTAGTGAGTTACATTATCCCACATAGGTTATATACATATCAAAATATGACTGGCCATTATACAAAACATATGATAGCTGTATTACAAAAAAAAAACATCATACATCAAGGTTATAAGTCGATGGTTGGCCCTTCCTGATGCAGAGAACGTCCCTGAGCAAAAGTCTTTCTAGAAGGTACCTACACGGATAAATAACCCGTGCTAAGCTATAAAGCTTAGTGGGGAATATCTACAGATGGATGGCCATACACAAGGCCATCAAAACATACATATACAATATGTTCATATACTATAATCAACATGTCCAACATAACATGGCAACAATAACATATACTTTAAAGCATAAGCATATTCTCATGTACAAAAGCATTGTACCCAAGAGAGAGAAACACATATTTCTTTTTCCATAATTCATATAGATGGCAATATTCCATGTGAACATATTCAATTGAAGCATAATTCCTGTGGTAAACCAACAATATAAGCCACATATCAATCTTTAGTCAAATAACTTTAACTGTTTACTTTTAATCATTACTATGAATAACGTTTAGCCTGCCTTAGCTTTATCAGTGGATGCGGGAACTATGGATACACAATGGTATCAAATGAGGGATATCCGAAGATATCGAATCTATAGACCCAAACGGGGCCAACTGTACTATGGACCGGTCAAGCATACCCAAACGGGGTAGCCTATCAACCCAAACGGGGCTGATCATGATCCAAACGGGATCATAAACTATGGACCCAAATGGGCCAACTATGGCAGCTGCAATTTCCCTATAGGCACCTATCTATCCACATCTAAAACTCTATCGCAGGCGGAACTATATTCGTGTTCAATTCACATTTTAATACTGTATTCATAGTATACTGTTTGCACATATGCATAGTCTTATCAACCTGTGAATTCTCTGGTGCATAATCAGATACATGCACATTTCATATGCCAAGATATATATATCTGGCTCATCTATATCTGTATGACTGTATTATTTGCATCATATCATATAAGCATGACGTATAATCATCATATCATAGACTTGATCATGCCCTCATTAAGCATTTCACATGTTCATAGTCATGCTAATTCATCTTCTATCTCATAGGCAAATACATGCTCATATACTCATATACATAATCATAAATGTACATACCTGTGGGTACATTCGCATATAGTCGATTTATTCTTATGAGCATGTTTCCAACACATATATATATATACCTTTATCATCATCCAAGTCATGTGCTATACAAAATATCAACATGTTTTCATATGGCATATACACATGCCAAGGTCATGCTATTATTCTCTTTTTCATATCACAAGTGCATATAAAAAGGTGCACTTACATGTCATAAGATTTACATGTATGGGTTCGATAATTCCTTTCTAGTCTTTATTCATATTCGCAAATGAACGCATGTGTATGCATACAATTCCTTCATTGATAGTCATATTACATGCCTTATTCATTTAACTTTCTATCACATAAGCAATTTGCTGTCTCAATCAATTTAAGAATCATATTATCAAGTGTAGCAACAATCTGTTCATACTAGCAATTTCTGTTACATAGAGTAGTCTAGAAAACTAGTCCGCATTCAACTATAGATTACATGTACATAGAGATAGATTTAAGCTTAGGTTTCTTCATGTGAAATATAGGTATGGAAGTCTATTTTTCAATGCAAAAAGAATCACTCAATTTGCTGTTCTATAGCTCAACTTATGAGCAAAACATTCAAGACAGGTCATTCAGTCGTGAAGAGGAGTTCGACTCGTGAAGGGATTCACGAGTGAAGCAAATAAGGTGATTCTCACGACTCGTGAAGGAATTCACGAGTGGAGAAGGAACTACACTTCACGACTCGTGAAGTGGCTCACGAGTGAGGAAGAAAAGCTGAACTTCACGACTCGTGAAGAAGCTCACGAGTGAAGAAGAAAGACTCGACTTCACGACTCGTGAAGAGCTTCACGAGTCAGACTGATGTTCACGACTCGTGAAGTCATTCACGACTTGGCAAGTCTGTCTTCTTCAACCTTTCAACGATAAACTTCCAGAAAAACGTAAATTCAATTCTGTAAATTCTATTCACTTCCAGTAATCCATTTTTACATGCAATATGAATGGCCTAAATTCCCATACCTTGGCTGATAAACCCAATGTCTTCAACCTCTATCAATTCCCTTTCCTTTGATCCTTCTTCCTTCCTCTTCTCCTTTATAAATACCATCACCATGAACATACATTTCCAACAAATGACATTCTCAGTCAACAGAAAATGAAGAAGAAGATAGTGATGATGAAGTGTTAAAATGAGAGTTTAATTACCTTAGCTTAGAGCCTTAAACACTTGATTAACCACATGCACCATTAACATCTAAATGCTTGAGATAAATCTATGGAAATCAAAGAGGAGGAAGAAGATGAATTTCTGGTTTTGCTCTCAACAAATGCCGATTCTCACAATCAAATTCTCTAACCCAAGCCTTTTATACCCACATGACAATCTCCTCTTTAGTCCTTCATCATTTTTCATGTCACACAAATGCCACAAGCCTTTATGCATGTTAGACTTTAACCCCTCCACTAATTCTTTTCCAAACTTTAACCTATCCATTTAAGCATTCTTTCAATTTAACCTTGAATTAAATGCTTCTTTACACAATTGGTCACCAAAATGCCAAAAATACCAATTAACCCCAAATTAATACCTTTATCCTCAATTGCATCCTTAATTAACATTAAACCATACTCTTTTATTATATTTTCATGCAATTAACATAATAACATGTTAATTTACCCCCTTACTTAATTACAATAATATGCAAATTAAATTAGGGTCATGTTAGGGGCCTTACAATATATATATTTGAATCAAATTATACCACTTAATGAGGAAGTGATGGAGGTTGAAATTACTACCTAAAAACTAGTGGATTTTGGCACCCATAAGGAAACCCTAAAGATGTGATATAAAGTGATTAAAATTGTTTTTGCCTTGTTAGGTTTTTTTCTCTCTCATTGTCGCAATTGTCAAGGGAAAAAAAATTCTTTTTTATTTTGTATTTTAGGCAGCCATTTGAAAAACCCTAGAGAGAATAGGATCAAATCTTGTGTCTTTATTCTATACCCATTGCCGAATACAAAAGATTAGAACTAGCACTCTCGTTTTAGGCTGACTTTGCAAGTGTGTGTGAGAACATAGAGCGGTGTGTGCAAAGGAAGCATCGTTGGCATTGGTGATCGAGATCAAAGGTATAAAAGTCCATCTTATATGCTGGTCATTGCAAAATCATGCTTTGAAGTGCATTCAAGTATGTAAGTTTAATCAAAAACCCTAAAATTGAATGTTTTGATTCTATATTGTATATTGCATGGCATGTATGATAAAAATTTTTAATTTTTCCATTGAATGATTATCATATTTATGCCATGTGATATCCCATCAGTTTGGATCGTGAAAAGTTAATTGATTTTTTTTAAGTTGGTTTGCTTAAGAAGAGCACTAAGTAATTCATTAAGAATTTTGATACTTATATTTAAAGTTTTTCTTTGTGTTTTTTTTATTTAGAAATAATTTATTTTTGTTTGTTTATTGTTAGGGATAAAGAGCAAGTTCACACCAAAAAGTATGCTACTTTAGACGATCATTTTCATTTTGGTATTGCAATTATAAAGGACAAAAGATGGTGGTATGATTTGGAGTATAGTGAAAAAGAGCTTACTAATTTAGTATGTATATGTGTATATTTATATAAATATATATTTAGTTTTTGATCAAAAATAAATATTGTGTACTAAGTTTTTGACAAAACTGTCAATAATGTATTTAGTTTTACCAAAAGTAAATACATTGTATTCAATGTAATTATACATAATATCTTTTGTTTAATATTTTATTAAGTATAAATAAATATTAATATATAAGCAATTTAAATATAATAATTTAAATATATGAATATTTGTATGTTAACTATATTTTTTATACTTTTTATTTTGTTGATTTATATATTAATTATATTTTGTCTTTTTTTATTTTTTAGCATTTAAATGTATTTTTTTTTACTAAATGAGAAAGAGGGCAAATGTTAATAATAATGTACAATGTTCATTTACCATAACTGATAGCCTTTTTAACCAAACTATACAAAAGAGTTACAGAATGTACAATGAGAATAGCAAGGACATTTCTTTTGCAAATATTGGGCACATGCTTGCTGAATACATTATTGAGACTAGGAGTTTCATGGGGTATAATACACTATAGTTGGAAGTAAACAATGTATTTTTTCCAATAAATGTAGCTAAATTCTATTGGATTTTTGGAAGGTTGTTAGTGAAGGAGAGAAAATTATTTATATATGACTCATTGTGTTCGGCACAGAGGAAGTCAGATACTGAGTGGATAGTTAATGAATATAGCATTTTGATATCATATTTCTTTGATTGTTTGGAATTTTATGTGGGAATAAGTGATACACAAACAAAGGACAATAGAAAAGAAATCATTTGATCAAGGTTGTGTATGTTGAAAACCTTCCTACTCAAACAAACAAGTATGTGTCGATGTGCGCTCTCTTTTTTTCCATCGACACCTAAATTAACCCCCGAAACCAATGGATCATCGAGCTCGAGTGAGGAAACCTTTGTTCATTAATTGTTTAATCCCACTTTTAGGGTTCGACCAGGTTAAGTTTTCCATCCCAGTTCGACGGTAGCTTCGCGATAGGAAAGAGACTCGGCTCGACTTGCCAAATCTTAAGCCTCAAAAGGTATGGATTGCACACTGAGATGTCCCTATCCTATCACTAACAATCGATAGCAAGAGGCATCTTGTTGGGCACCATAAGGCTGATAGTAAAGAGTTGCCACCCAATAAAATGTTAGGAGAAAGGGTGTTCCGACCTTGTGAGGCCAAAAACCCATAGATGGTTACGAACTCTGCTCTTATTTTTACCTTTGATAAATGTGACATAACGGCTTTCAAATTAATTATGTTATCCCTTTTCTTTCATGCAAAGATTAAAGTAAATATAGAAATTAAAGGTGCACCTAATCACATAGGAAAGCAGAAAATCATGGCATAGAATAAAATGATAAATATATCTATAAATCGAGCAATTCATTGTGACCTTTTAGATGAGAACTTTGGTCATTGCATGTGGATTATTGAAGAAGCATTTCATTGTGAAAGTTTGAAGACAGGGACTTTCCAATCCAAGTTTTATTTAAGAAACATCCTGTGTTATTTAATTATATACAAAATCATTTCCTTTATTAAAGCTAATATTTACTTGTGAATTTCCAAGGAAAAATGTAGAGATTGGTCCGATTTTATTAATGAAACATCCTAATTCTTTACTATAAATATTTTTGTGACATTTTCCATTAATGATCAAAAAAGTCTTTTACAGTAAAGAGAAAGGATCATGAACTTACCTAGAGCGCTTGCCTAATTATGCTTAAAAAAAAGGTTACTCATAGGAACAATAATAACAAAAATATTGGTAATAATAAAAAAATTTAAAAGAGAATATATTTAAGAAAATTAAGTGAAATAAATAAATAAAGATAAAAACTACAATCCAGCGTGTATGTCGAAAATGCACGGGAGTGCAATCGACAACATACGGTTGACTCTTTTACCTTAAAAAGCAAAAAAACATATTGCAGGTTGCACATCATTTAATGCATGGGTTTGCATCAAGCAATGCACGGCCATATCAGCTTAATAATAGCTAGTTTTCTTTTCCCTATTTAAAATAAAATCCTTATCAGCAACAGATCCAAAATCGATTAAGAAAAGAACAAAAATAACTTTTAAAAATCAAAGTTTCTAAAAAATTGACTTTAAAATTGACAAAAGGTAATTTAAAGGCGAAAACCTAATAATTTCTATCACACAGCAATACCCCTAAAAAAGTTTTTTGAACCTAAATCTAAACGAGGACAGATCTTTGACAATGATAGTCAATAAATAAGCAAATAAAAATTATAACATTTGCACTGATGAATATATAGATTTTATACTATTGGAAACTAAATTAAGAAAAAAAGAAATTTTATATTACTTTCAGTGTACTTACTCAATCAGGCTATTGAACATCGAATATATGGACCCTTTATTATGTTGGAACAATAAAAAATAATTTAAAAATCAAGAACAAAATGCCAAATATCACTTTTTTGCTTAAAACTCTTCGAAAGCTTTTGGAAGCTTTCAAAAAACCTTCAATAAAGCAACCCAAGCATTTGCACTCCCAATTTCCAAATTGACCAACCTCCTTAAGAGTTTCTGAGCAAAAGCTTTTATAAGGGTGAGTGTAAGAGTGTACACATGGGTGTGTACAAGTGTACAGTCAAGCGGTGCTCCACTTGCCTATTTGCATTATCAAAAAATCCACCTACTTTTAAGTGTACATCTGTACCTTCATAAGTGTATGGATGTACACTTAAAAAGTTTGACAACTTACCTAAAAAGGTAAGATTCTTTGAAATTCATGGGTTTACACTCTTTGTGCAAGGCTGTACAGTGCCAAAAAAGGGTAAAATCTGACATTAGGTTAAATAATGAGATTCTTCTTAGTGTACAAGGGCGTATGGGCCATAAATACATAGGTGTGCGGTCTCATAAACCTTCGTAACTTGATTTTAAATCCCTAATTAAGGGTATTTCTCATCTTTTAACCTTTTATGTTGCTCGACTATTCAAATCAAGTACAAAATACCTTAAAACATTTTTCAAAAATAGTTTTTAACATAAAAAGGATACATCGTCCTTAATTCACTATCTTTAAAGGAGTAATTTTCCTCATTAGGTAATCCTAACAAAAGCCTTCTTAAGAACCAGTGCTTACAGTTGCCCCTAACTTTAGAAAGACTAGTACAAACAAGAGTCTAGACAAGCCAAAGTTTATAGTAGGATAGAGAGATACTTACTTGAGGAGGTGATCTCCCTAATTGCTTCTTAAGAAAGCTTGGTTGAGATTAAAGACACATACCATTTGAGGTAGTGAATCTCTAAATGGGTCATTATTGTCAGTTTTTTGACTTCTTGACCCTTATTTGGGTCGTTACCATCAGGTTGTCAATGTGTTAACCCTTGACAAAAGCCACATACCATCTGGGGCAGTTAATCTCTAGATGGGTCATTACCATTAGTTTATCGACATGTTAACCCTCAATTGGATTGTTACCATCAGTTTATCGATGTGTTAACCCTTGATAAAAGACACATACCATTTGAGGTAGTGGATCTCTAAATGGGTCGTTATCGTCAATTTATCGATATGTTAATCCTTGGTTGGGTCGTTACCATTAGTTTGTTGATGTGTTATCCCTAAGGAGGCTATCTCTTTATTTGCTTCTTAAGAAGGCCTGTTTGGTTAGCAATTCTAGCCCATTTCATGTTTTTTAGTTCAAAGGTGATTCTACTTTTGCAGCTGTACCTTGATTCGCAAAAATTTTGGATGGGGTATCTTGGATTTGGAAATAACTCCCATAAAAATTTACCCCTTGTAGTGGAGGGAGTGCCATCACAGGTGGAGCTCGTAAGGTTGTATTGGTCATTTTGTTGTGTAACCAGTTATATCTTATTTATCCTGCATTTGTAATGTTGAAAAGTTAGGTTAAGGTTAGTTGCCCGCTGCATGGTTCACTAAAATAATTATTCATTTTTATTTTTACATTCATTTTCATTGCATATGTCTATTTTTTCCTCTTTCTTTTAGCAAGATGACATGTAAATTTTGTTGAATTCACTGCCTGTTTTGAATTGTAACTGACATTTCATTATCAACCGATTACTTTTGTCCTGTAAAAGGGACATCTTAAAAGAATGTTTAACCTATTAACAAGCAATATTAATTTATAGCATGATGCATCTCATAATCTAGTAAATAACCTATGTCAATAATGACAAATGCATAATAAACTCAAACCAAATTCAGAAGAATAATGCTGATAAATTAAGGCAAATATCCAAACTGTAAAAGATAATATAAATATCCAAAATGTAACAAAAAGATAAAATAAAAAAACCATAACAAATGTTCAAATTTGTAAATGTGTGTGGCATATGTGTAAATAGATCATCTCCGTAAAATCCCTAAGCCTTAATGCAAGTCATAGTCTATAGGACCCTTCGACAGAGAACGAAATCTAGAACGGTGCCTGTAATGTGGTGGGTTCGATGCCTAAGAAGTGGATGGGCCTTAGTGGCAAGACAATGATAGAATGGAGGAATTCATTAATATATTCCACAAAGCGATCTATCTCACCTTGAATACCTTCCATCACAATCGTCTGTGCCGTTAGAATACCCGTAACTATCCCATCTATAGCCATCACATATGCCCTAAAGTCAACATCTAGCTTGTCTATTCTCTTCTCCATCTCACCCTTAGCTTTCTTAACGGTCTTATTGGCAATAAGGAGAGCAGTCTCTAAAGCCATGATGCGCTCTATGGTCTATTTCACATGCTTGTCCACATTATCAACCCTTATCCCAATTTTAGTTAGATCAGCTACAAACTATGGCTGGAGGGCATCAAAATCACTGAATCTCTTTATGTATGCCTCATGTTACCAAGCCTGCTCTTGGCATATCGCATGTATATTAGCTGCCATGGTGATCTGAGTCACTGTTAAACCCAAAAATGTCCTCCATCTGCTAATCATTGCCAGGTTCCTGCTCGTGATGTGGGGGTTATAGCTTACACTCCGATACCTCCTTACCTAAATGGAAAGCTATGACTATCACCTCTAAAGTCATCAACCTAATCTCATCAAGCATGACATCATACTCTCTAGCCATATGCATGTCATACACAGCCTCTCTGTCCAAGTATATACCATCTCCAACAGATGGCCCCATTATAGCCTCTGGCATGTCCTTCGCTAAAAGTAGACTAGTGAAAAACCCTCTAATGATTGTTGCATCACCTGGGTGGTGCTGAGTTGCTCAGATATGCTCTAAGATGGCATGACTCATATCTATCTACCTACCTCCCACCATACCCTACAAACCATACGTCTTTGATACCATAATGGAATTCGAGCTGCCCATTTTTAGTAAGTTGAAGCAGGAAATGACCCTGTGTAAATAACGTAATAGTTAAGATCATAGCATAGTAGACTTTTTCATTGTCCTCACATACAGGACCTCTGGTTATGTGATAATTGCCCATATCTCTATTTTAGCAGACCTCATAGGCCTAGTCACATTCTCCCCTATAGGTAGCCCCAATATCTAGGTAAAATGGTTGCATGTCATTGAAATTGGGTGACCCTAGATGCGATAGGTAATAACCCCCTCCTTAGCATCTAGTCTTTAATTCTCCAAGTACTTGAACATGGCTAAAAATTACCTCGTCATTTCTGGATAGGTCCTGTAGGCCCCTACATAAAAGTGTGTCCGCTCTGCTCATGCAATCAATGTATTAGCCTTATCTATCAACCCCAACTATGTTAGTAGATGCCTAGATATGAATCAACTAGGCAATATACAAACCACTCCTAAAAGTCAATAAAGGGTGGCCTCCTTGTGTGTCATCTATATTGGGTACTAAGGGTCTATATCCTACATAATGTAAAATTTCATAGTTTAGTCATAATGTATTATCTAAATTTTTATTAGATATTATAGCAATTTATGCCAAGATTTCGGTAGCATAATGGCTTAGAAAAACTAGGCTCAATCCTACACAAAACTCGTTCACAAAGCTATAGTGGCTAATTAACATCCCATTTCTCCTAACTCAACATCGAGCATCTAGCAATCATGCCTAAGCAATGTGTATACATCAATCAAATCAAGTTACTTGAGAATCATCATCTACACATATTCATCACCATTATTTTTATTTACACACGAGCAACCAGTATCATCGCATATATTCTTTTCAAAGAAAGGTCCTGGTTTAGTTTAAAGCACATAACTTTCATTATTCCCTTCTATCTATTTCTTTTATCTCATCATCATTTACAAGTTATTTATATCATCTTATCACTACACTAACATGCATATTATCTCTTATTTATTCATTATTGCTCAAAAAAGAAAAAGAAAGTCCCATATACATTTCCTATTAGTTCACATTTTTTTATGCATCTTACAAATACAATGAGCATCACTAAATATGTACCTATTAATATTATTTCCATCATTATTGCATTATTATTCTTATGTATACATCTTATGTTTGCACGTACACATTTTCATTTTTGATTTCATACAAGGTATGCGTACTACCTATATACATATATCTTACTAAAATAAGTCAATAAATTATACTAAATAACTATATATATATATATATAACCAAAAGGCAAATTCAAGTGCAATAACCAAACCTCACATATCTATTCAAATTTTTTCAAAATAAAAATAAAACAATCATTAATAATTCATCTCTTATACTCATAATAACTCATAATACCAATCTCATATAATTTTGAACTCATTTAGACTATAAATATGAGTTAAACAATATCAAATGTACCTTTTTCGTTTAAGAGTCAAAACTTGATAAAAACAATTGGCAAAACTAGTATCTAAAGGTGCATAATGTGAAACCCCAATAGTGTATCAGATTGGAATTGTAAAATATTTCCTTTATATATTGAGAAAATGGTAAAAAATCGAGAGATGCCCCTTTTGGAATCATTAAAGAAGAGAGAAGAAAGAAAGAAGAAGAAAAGAGAAAGAAGAAAGATGAAAAGTAAAAGAAATTAACTATATTTAAGTATTTGGGGAGTGTATGGCCACTCCTTACAATGCAAGGCTGTATGCTGGAGATGCAAGGATGTATACTCAAAAAAATCCAATTTCAAAAAGTTTTTTAATACAAAATGTTCCCAACATGCAAAATGCTATATGAATAGCAATTTCACATGGGTTTTTACCCAAACTTATGCAAAATAACCCCAAATTTTTTCCAAAATAACTCTAAAAATTTAAAATTTTTGAATTTATTGACTTAACCAAGCAGGAATTAGTTTATTTACAATTTATTCACAAGATTGTCTTTGTATATAAAACTCTCCTTAATTACCTTGTTAATCATGACTTTCATGACCATCTTTCCTGTTATTGGACACTTAAATTATTTTGATTATGCGCACATTTTTCCCTTTTTTTCTTTTTCTTTTTTTCTTTAAAGTTACATTTGGCCATTGCATTTCCTATGCCTTTGTCCTTGTGCATGTGCAAAGAATATTTCCTTGGATTATCTGATGAATGTTATAATTTTGAATTGTGAGCTAGACTTGAAATGTGAATTATAGATAGATACCTATAAAATTTTATGCTTGAGGCATGCATGTTTTGGTTGAAGTGATGCGGGATAAGGTGTATGACATGCAATGCTATTTTTACTATTTATTTTCACCAAGTGATTACTGAACTGGGTGCACGGGCATGCAATATGAATGTACGGTTGTACAAACCAACTTATAAGTAACGTCTCTAGATTTTCAGCTGGCTTTTGCTCCCCATTTAAAATTTCTTCGTCTCTATTTGTATTTCTAATTGCTTTGCTTGGTGCCACAGCTTATCCAACATGACTTCCTTTCCTGAATGGCTTGCCTTATTATTAGATGACTGCTCTACTAAAATTTATGGTCCCTTTATAGGGAAGAACTAGATGCATATCTATTAGTGGCTTTAACTCATTACTGGGATCCCCACTTTCATATGTTTCACTTCAATAATGTAGAAATTTGCCCTCGCAAAGAGGAATTGGTAGCCATTCTGAATGTGCCTTTTACCCAAGATACTCTTTTATGTATGCCTAACTGTGTGCCTAACTATCCTCAAACAGTCATTTGTGCACTAGGAATCAGCCCTTTTGATGTCAGGGTCTTTGTTGAACCTTTTAAGCCTATAGTGCTTAATATATTGTTCGACAGTTTGTATTACTTCAATGGAAATGATACTTACATCATGGGTTCCATCCTTTTCATATGTTTGGCCCATTATGTATGTATCACCAATGAGCTTAGCACCTTGGGAGACTATCCGCTGTTTGATGTTGTTAATGGCATATGTGAAGGACCCACCACATTTCCACTAATCCTGGCAAAGACCTTACTAGGGTTGGACACTATGTATACTGACCCCACTACCCTATTTACTGGCAGCCCTCTTCTACTCTAGGTACATATAGTCATTTATTTTAAAATAGCGTGCCTTTTATGGGTTTTCACTTTAGCTTTTTTTTACAAGACATGCATCTTTTTTTATAGATTTTCACATGACCTTATGCTTAATTTTTACCTAAGAAGGATGCCAAACCATCCCAATAGCTTTTATATTAATTTTTGTTATTTTTTCTTCTTTTTTATTTTTTCATCATTTTTCTAGATTTGGTTGCAGGAGAAACTTAAGATGCTGGTCGAACCTCCCTCTTACATCATGAATGTATATTCCTTAAGGTTTTTTGGGGTACGCATGTGATGGTATTGGATTGGCTCTATAGAAGAAGGTGCTATGTGGCTTAGTACGTGCCTTTTTACAGTCTTTATAGGGCTACTTTCTGCATCATTTCTCGTTATACTCAACAATTTGCCCTTAGGCAGGAAATAGTGCACGCACACCTAAACTTTGGTGGAGGAGACCTATCTGATGTCTTTATCATAGGATACCATTACCTCTGGAGGTGCTTATCAATGAGGACTAACATTTAGCTAGCGAATACCTATAGCTTTGAAACTAGTGTAAATTATCACTTATAGGTCATGGAGGCACTTGACCCAGGTGTTCCTTCTGAGGCACCCTAGGTAGAGGAGGTCATAATGGTGGTGGCACCACTTGATGGACTTTTTTTGGGCATAGACTGACTGCTGCTATTATTTCCACTTCTCATTCTAGATATTTACTATATTGCAGCGATAGTTGTTTTTACACGTATTTGGTGTGGTTGTTTTTTTTTATGTGCCTACAGGATTTGGCGCTTTAGTGTTGTGGCTATTGTTTAGGTAATGTCTTGTTTGCTTTGATTTTCCTTGGAATGTTGCAACTTTTTATTATAAATAAATAATACATATTTGTTCATGTCATTTATAATACACAACTTAGATTATTTATGAGTGTTCATATAATCACAACATTGTAAAGATAATAATCATGATATGATAATTAATTCAAAACACAATCTACATTTAATCTTGAAGGATGGTATCTTATATACATCTAACTCTTGTTGCCAATCAGCCCTCATAGGTTTTTTTGATTGGCTATTTTCTCTCTACCCTTAAATTTTGCCATCAGGTGCCTTTTTTTATTTTTACCTTAGCAAGGTGCCCCATTTTAGTAAGGCCATCTTTTTTTCAAATTTTAACCCGTGGGCTTATTATTTTTTTCTTTTCTCTTGTTTTTCTTCTCTTTATCTTTCTTTTTTTTAATCATTGAACCTTTTTAGTCTGACGATGTTGACTGGCTCTTTGAACTCATTCTTATCACTATCTGTGAGGATAGTAGCTCCTTTAGAAAATATTTCCTTCAAAATAAAAGGGCCATCCCAATTGGGTCTGAAATTTCTAGTCATGTATTCTACTTTGAATTCTTGTAAGAGCCGTAGCTAGCTTTCCATTTTGCTTAGTAGGGATGGTGCAGACTAGAGGTATTTAAGCAGGTTCTGCTTGGCGATTACTTAGATCTTCCAAGAATGAAAGTAGTACCTTAAATTTTTGAGGCCTATATCACTACCAAATAGATCTTCTCCATATTTGTATACTTAGCCTCATATGTAGAAACTTTTTGGTCAAAATAATACACATCGAATTCAGCTTTAGCATCATCTTCTTAAGACAACATAGCTCCTAATGAACTCTATTCCACAGCTATGTATAAAATCAAAGGTTTTGATGGTTTAGGTGGCTGGAGAACTGAAGGATGTAACAAGTATTGCTTGATGGTGTTGAAAGCCTTCTGACAATTGTCATTCCATTTAATTGGCTGATCTTTTCTCAAAAGTTTGAAAATTAGCTCAAATATGGAAGTGAGCTTAGTAATGAACCAGCTGATGTATTGTATCTACCTTAAGAACCCTCTAATCTCTTTTTTTTCTTAAACACTGGAATCTCCTAAATGGCTTTCACCTTATTTAGATCCACCTCTATTTCTTTTTGACTAACTACATGCCATAATAGTTTAATAGAGGTCACCTAAAATACACACTTCTTCGGGTTAAGACAAAGATTGTACTTATCAATCCATTGGAAAAACTTCTCTAAAGGCCCAAAATGCCCCTCCCTTATAGCTAACTTAATCATTATGTCATTAACATGCACTTTGACTTCTTTGTGGATTAAGTCACCAAGGATCATGGTAGCCATTCTCTAGTCGGTAACCCCTGCATTTTTCAATTCAAATGGCATAACCTTATACGCATAAGTCCCCCATTCTATAATAAAGGCTATTTTTACTCTATCTATTATCCTATTTAAGATTTGATTGTACCCTGCA
Source organism: Excoecaria agallocha (assembly GCA_037975025.1). NCBI lineage: Eukaryota > Viridiplantae > Streptophyta > Magnoliopsida > Malpighiales > Euphorbiaceae > Excoecaria > Excoecaria agallocha. The sequence goes on from CM075806.1 coordinate 42,509,439, forward strand.
TAAATGAAAATTTAGTTAAAGAAACTAATTTATTGCCTTTAGCAATAGTCTGGTAGGTAATCTAGTACGGGATATAGTTGGCTAGCCATAGGGACACCTTACCGCGGTGTGAGTTATGGCAACTCACTATAGTAGGCCAGTGATGGTCTATTAAATGAAATATTAAATGTTAAAATGTAAATGAAATGTAAATGTTCGAGTGGCCCACTAGTTCACTTTTAAGTGTCGTGGATATGTGGGGTTCAAATCCCATGTATCCAGTCTATAGATTCTTGCTGGAATGATACTAGGGGCAATAAGATAAAAAGAGTGAAACTAAAATTTAAATGAGTAAATGAGAACTAAAAAAAGAAAATTATAGGGAAAATTGACTTAATTGATAGAAAATGAAAGTTTAAAGGTAATATTGGTAATTGTTATTAAGTTTAAATTTAAAGTGATAAAAATAAGCAAATGAATAATTAAATAATAAAAATGTAAAATAGCAAAATGATAGGGAATAAAGTGTAAAAATATAATAATGTGACTAATGTAAGGACTAAATTGTAATTAGAGTATAAATGTGATAAATAAGTGCAAATTGTAGCACCTTTATTCTATAATCTATACATATCACTTTATCCATCGCATTACACATGCTTTACTGTGCAACATAAACATATATCAACTATACAGAGAACTGATATTCACACTTAATCCATAAGTGTGCTATACTATTAAGACTTCACAAAATACATTAGAGTCTCTTTACAAAATATAACAACTGATTAACATCTTACAAAATAGTTGTACTTTTATAAGATTTCCAACACAACATAAAATCCTCGAAATACAAAAAGGAACCAAAAAGAAGACTATATACTTTATAATCTTTAAAGACTTGTGTTGGCCAGCCTGCTATAGATATCAATCCTGAGAGAAAGTCCTAGCCTTGCAACCTACACGGATGAAACACTTGTGCTAATCTATAAAGCTTAGTGGGGAACTAAATCATGATAAACGACCACTCACAGTGATCGTCAACAAGCACCCAACATGCTTCAAATATAACAATTATTTATTTCAAGAAATGAAAGAAATTAAACATCTACATTCACTTATAGAAATCATAAAGTTCAACAATTGATAATATTATTATTTTATTAATCAATGCTTAATCATAAGAGTATAGTTATCTATTTCTAGATTCATAAACAATTTTCACAAGTGTTGAAATTATCTTACTTCTATTCTTGTATGTCTAGGATATACACACATTAGAATTATACAACAATTCAACACTTCCAATTAACATGAGATTATAATATTACTATAGGCTTACTTTATATTCCATAAGTTATCCATGTTATAACATACTAGATGAATCATAAGAATAAGAATATCAACCAAACATAACAAATACAAGTTAAAGAAATGTGTACATGCAATAATGGGAACACATATATAAGCATAGGAAAACACATATTTCAAAAACAATGGGTGTTATAGCATAATTCATACATTGTCATACACATAAAAATAAAGGCATATATATATAGAGAGAACATTTAACAATCAGCATGCATTTTTTGATACTAGTAGTATAGATACATAAACTATTGGGCATTTTTTTAGACATGGTTTTTGTATGCAACAAAAGGAATTTCATATGTAGAATAGTATAAAGTCAACTAAGAATTTGCATGCCTTAATAAACTTTTCTTAACCTTTGATAATAAAGCCTGCACTATTCTAAAGAGGTGGATAACGGGTTATACTATAGCACCCGAAGGTACAAGATTGTTGATTATAATGGTGGCATCCGAAGGTATAAATAAGATACCCGGAGGTATTAAAAGGTGATCCCTTGTAGGGATAAAACTGTATGATAAATTGGTGGATCTAAATGGGGTCAATCAAATAACATGGACCGGTCAAGCGGACCCAAATGGGGTCGGCTACAACCCACATGAGGGTTGTTTAAATTAACTTTAACTTTTAAACCTAAACAGGGTCACTATACTTTTAAATTCAAGTGGACCTAAAAAGGTTAAAATGTTCAGAAGTAGTTGCAAGGTACCCTTATAGGCATGCCTACCTCTCCACTTCCTAAACTCAATGCTGGCATTAAAATCTATTTACTTTATCTTTCATTTATTCATTTATATACATGTATACACATGTATACTCTTATATAACTATATACAAGGTAATCATATACATGCTCACGTATAACTTTCTGTAAACATGTGATCATATGCACTATTCGATATTGCTATTCTGTACTTTACTCTATTCTCATCATAGACATATTGATGTTCATACATATATATTCATATATATATATACGAGCATGGTGTCATAGATATAAACGTATAAATTTTCTATAAACATGTTATCTCGAGCACAATTAAGTATTACTACTCTTTAATTACAAAGAGAACAAGGCATGTATCTCTATATGAACAACATTTATCATCATATTATATTGAGTGTCTCTAGTCACAATATACCTAATTATATTTTTTTATTATTACACTAAAACATAATTAAATGCAAATGCATGTACATATCTTTGTTATGATTACACATTTCACTTTAAACATATTCTTTGAATTATTACTCTAAAACATCTTTCAAAACTCAAATCCAATCATGTAAGATCATATTATTTATATACATATGTATATATGTTCACATATAATCTACAAATCACATTGCTTCTTTATACAAGTAAAGTTGACATTTCAAACTATAAGTATCGTAGTAACTTCAAGAGATCATTAAAAATCGTGTATAATCATTTAGACATTTACACATATATATACATTTATATATATATATATATATATATATATATATATATATATATATATATATATATATATTACATTTATGTAATCATATGATAATCTTATATTATAAACTTTCATTTATCCCATTTAAACATTTCTTAACTTCATAGTATACATGAATGCATCAAATAAACATTTACTCCATTATTAAAAATATGTACATGAAAGCATAATTGCACACAACAACCATGTACATAAGTTTGATCACACATGAATATTTTTATATCATCACCAACAATCCTTACTTATGTACAAATATAATTGTTATGTAAACCTTTATCAACAATCATATTATATGCCATACTTAATTCAATGTTTTTCCATGTAACAATGAATTTATCATAACAACATGTAGTTAAACTATACATATGTAATCATAACTTGATTTACATCCTTAGATACATGTATTTTTATGTTAGAAATTGGTTAATGATAATTGAGCATATATCATCATTATATATATATATATATATATATATACTTTAATACAAATTTATATACACACGAGTCTATAACCCTCATATACTTGCATTCAAGGCCTATTTTGCTCAATTATATGTGTATCACTTGGGGGTAGCCTAATTTACTGATAAAGGGGAATAAAAAGAAAATTTATGGGCAAAAATAATGGTGTCACACTGGTGACAAGTTTCGTACTCGCAACAGTCTATTTGGCCCTATGAATTTTCACCCTGTTCCCAAAATCCTGCAAATTGCTTAACAAACTCATTTTACTTCATTTTTGACACACTAAACGACCTTTTTAGAAAACGTGGTCTTCTACAAAGTTGTCGATATACATTTCTAGTTTCTATAACATGAAACCTTGTCTCAATATAAGTTCTAAATTAAAAGATATCGTCCAAATACTAAGTACCGTTCATGAACACAAGACTGCACACTTATATGATTTTCAAGCTAGGTTATGACCCATTTAGAAATAGAATTAGAATGTGATTTCTTCTTATGAAATCTTTGTCTATAAGTCTAATTTAACACCCAATTTGAATCATCTAATTATCTATTCTCAAAATCAAAATATTATCAAATGAATACAACTAGGTCCAGTGAACCTAAACCCAGAATTTTCAAACTTACATGCATGTTCTTTTAAACATCAAAGATTGATGTTTTATTTCAAGTTACTCATCAAATATAATTTCATACATTATATTATAAATTTTCTATATTAACATCACTTTAAAATAAACTCAAATCAAGATTTTAACAATTTATTTATCCTAGCTATATCAAATAACACATGCAAAGTAAAAATCTTACATTTATATCTCTAAAAACCATTTCACCCACTAAAAATGCATCTCTCCCATATATAAGTCCACAAATCCAGCAACAATAGCCTCATTCAACAAGAGTAATATTTGCAAACATCACACTATATCCATATTCCAATACAAATAATACATGCAAGAAGAGAAATATGTTCCCAAACCTGAACATGCAACTTAAATTCTTCACAAATACTTTAATTTCTTTCTCTTTCTTCTTCTCCAATCTTCTAAATCCCCTCTACCCTTGTAATATTATTTAGTTTTTCCTTTCCTCCATGCATATAACTTGAAATAAGAGAGTTTTACTTGAGGAAGGTGGTTGGATTTTACAAGAGAAGAGGATGAATGTTTTTACCAATTTTATTAAAAAAAAGAGAAGCTAAATTTCCAGATTTTGTAAAGAGAAAAGGAAAAAGGTTTTTCTTTTTATTTTCCTTAATGTATGGCCGGCTGCAACATTCTTTATATACAACTCTTGCATGGAGACTTAAGTGGAAGATGACATCTTTAAGGCCCCACCAAAATTAACTTTGAGTCTTCCAATAATTTGCATGTTACACCAAAAAACACCATTTCTTTGCATGTTATAATTTGTCCCCACCATTTAATCTATTCCATAAATTAACCCCACCATTTATTCATTTCCTTAAATTGGCCTCTCAATTATTCATTTATTCACATTTCCCCTTAAAGATGCCATAATTATAAATTTACCCCAAATTAATACTTTTTTACTTCAATTACACCCTTGAATATTATTAAACCACAATAATAATTTAATTATGATCTTATAAAATTCATACCATATAATTTACACATTTATCACATAATTAATGATAACTTAATAACATTTTTGCCTCAATTAATATCTTAACTCTTAATAATTCATCCGATAATATTCAATTAAACTTTAATAACATGTAATTTTTCTTGAATTTTACTAGGGCCTATTTTGGGTCCATACACAAATACTAAGAATTTAAAGACCCAGTGACTAAATAAGTTAATTAAGATAAAATTATAATTAACTAAATTATTTGTTATTAAACTAAATGTTTTAAATGGACATTTAAGGAAAAAAAAATAGTAAGAATTAATATTAATAGTAATAATAATAGTACACATGATAATACCAATAATGGTAAAATTAAGTATTGAAATGGAGAACAAGTGGTAATAAAAGAAAGAAAAAGGTATTGACATGTTTAAATAAGTAACGAACGACTAGGAAATTAATCATTTAGTCAAGTGTAGTAATTGAGTATATATAATATGCTAGATAATTAATTATGCTTGGATGTATGTGTAAAGACTACCTTATATCTTCTTGTTACCTGCCATCTTTTATACTCTTTTGCATATGATAAACTATTAGCTCTATTTTTATGTTGGTTCATATTATTTATACATATGCATACATCAACATATAGTGAAAAATTATATAGACAAAACTATCAGATACATTACACTGCTAGCTACATAGTTCATTACATTATATCTTTATTAGTACAATACAATAATTACAAGGATAAAAGAAATATAACTTCCTACTATAACTTCTTCTATCTCTAGTATTGGCCTTAAGGTAGCAAATTTTATCCTTTCAGAATGAATCCTAGCTTCATGTACCTACATGGATAAACACCCGTTCTAAGCTTGCTAGATCAATAAGGAACAAAGTAAAATTATGGAGATGACCTTTCATAGAAGTCATCGATAATACACACACATATGAATATATAATTTGGCATATAATAAGATAGTATCCATAACAAATGGTATGCTTATCACATTGGAAAGCATTATGCAACTTACTTTAGCATGCTCAGTTCTTATTCCCTTATTAAGATTTCAGCCCATTTAATAATCACATGCTTCTTCTATTAAATTGCCTAGCAAAATAATTATTTAAGTGAACATAATTATATAGGCTAATCTATGTACATATTGGTTATACTTACAAATTTCCCTAACATTGGTATAAATAGTGCTCAAAATTAATTTTATCATTATTTACTAACTCGCTAAGTCATTTGACTCCTTATTGCCTTTGTGTTCACTCATGTAGCTTTTATGTGAATAGTTATATTCATTCATTTTACTTGGCTCCTATTAAGATTTCTAGTGAGTTGCGTTATAGTTCTATTCTATTAATAGCCTTAATTTCATTATCATTATCATGTCATTATTTTATCTCTTACATGCTATTTCTAGTATATTGATATTGTAATACCCTAATCCACTAACGATGGACAATCATAAATCATCACCATAAATACGGTAAAGATCAGGCATAAATAATAAATAATAAGACAGACCCTAATTACATGCCACAATATAAATAAATCAAACTTATAAATAAAGAATCATAACATAAGTGGCCATCTAAACATGTTGAAATCATCAAAGGAAATCATAGTTTGCCAGATCTTTTCTTCAATGGTGGTCAAGCCACTATAGATATCGATCCACTGAAGCTTATCCTGAAACTTACACGGATAAACAAACCCGTGCTAAGCTATAAAGCTTAGTGGGGAACATAACTCTATAGATAACATCTTTCTATAATTCATCTTATAATATACAACTTCCTATATAACACAGAATAACATATGAGTCTATTGTATGGATCATTTCATAATGAACATTTTGGGGAAGTCCTCAAACTTAATAAGAATACCATATTTACTAATGTCTAGAGCATTCTATAAATTATCTTATTTCAAAACTTTTCAATTTATTATCATCATCATCATACTTCTTTTCTTTCTTTAAACTAGCTTGATTCATACCCTTCCTAATCCTAATTACTTCAGAATTCAGACATCCAGATTATTGATAGTACAAAACTTTAACTTAATGCATTAATCACATTATTACATAAGTTATACATTTAACATTAAATCCATACACACGGGAGTGCTTATGGCATGTAACAACCATAGAGCTATTGTTAGATATGATTTCTTCATATATCTTTATACAATTCTCATTTCAGGTTCATATACACCTATCCCTTACTGCTATCTTATCATTGCAATTTAAACATCATATTATATCATATTTTGCACTTCGATTTATATCAGATTCATACATATTCATATACATGTGTAAATGTTCATATACATACTAACGGGTTTACATGCCATTTCAATGAATAGGTATTACATATCATGATTAACAGATAAAGTCTTCATACCATATGCAAACATGTCATAACTTCCATATACATGAAGATCATTATGTGTACTATGGTTCATCTAATTTTTAATATAATATTGTAAGCTTATGGCCCAAATAGCCTAACTATTCACCGTGGAACCCATTAGTGGAACTAACTAGCACCGACACTCACACGGGAACCTTCCTCATAAAAGATACAAGATATCAAAATCATATCATAATGAACATAGCATTTCAATTAATAGAGACAATTTTATAGCCAAAGGGGAATTTAAGATAAACAACACAATAGGCCATTCATCGTGTTTACCTTACATAAGTGAAGAAAATAATGCATATTTTACTTTATCTTATGTACATTTTATCATCTTTAATAGACTGCCTAAGTATTAGTTCAAAGGGTGGATAACAGGAGCAATGGATACCTAAATGTATCAAATTATGGATATCCAAAGATATCAAACAATAGACCCAAATAAAGTCGAGAAATGGTTCCAGCAAGGAACAACTATGGACCCAAACAGGGTCAAGCAATGGTTCCATTAAGGAACAAGACCCAAACAAGGTCAACTATGGTAGCTACGACTGTATCCCTCTAGGCATGCCTATCTAATCAATAATTGAACTGAGACCCGTAGGCTTAACCCTTTAAGAACATCTTTGATTCATCATATTCTTCTTTACTTAATACATTATTTGTCTTCAAGCCACAATTTATAAAAGAATGCATATCATTCTCATCCTACATCAATGTTGAGCTTTAGGCTTCATTACACATGGAGGTAGGTCATATAGTCTCGTAGTTTCATTAACATTTCTTCATAGTTAGTATTAAGTATAATTCTAATGAAGCAATATGAAAGTGCAGATCTTTTTACTAAAAGCCTTCGTAAAATCATATGCATGTCCCCACACACATATATATACATATACATAAATGCATCTTGAATCATGGCAATACATTCTTTTATTTCTCATACTTGTTCGCATATTAAATCCAGCTACCCATCATAGCATGTTCATATCAACTATACAATATAAAAACTTACAAAGCTCATGGATGGTTTTTAATGATGTACCTTGTTATTGCTTACCGTGAACAGCTTTCACACATTATCATAGTTCACACCAATACATAACTACTTTAAACAATACTTATGCATTTACAATCCACATAATAGTATGATTAGGTTCTTTTTAGATTAAGGTAAACACTTATTCATCGTTAGCCCCTTAAGTTCACTTTATAGTCTAGTACATTATAGACGAAAAGGTAATCTTCCTTAATATTATAACATATGCCTCAGTCAACTTACTTGTACTTTTTATCTTATAACATTTAACCCAGTTAAGCTTACATAAGATTATTTCATCTCTTGTAACTTAAACATGTACATTGCAACTATCTTCCCATCAATACTAGGCTAAATCATAGTATTTTATACCGTTGCAAAGGATTATCAATATATGGTATTGGGGTAAAATTATTTGTTTTGGTATAATACATACCTTATACCATACTATAGAGCGTATTAAATAGCCTAGAATCTTGTGATCATTATATTTCTTCTTAGTTTTAGGCTATTAAGCACTAAAACACATTCTAGCAATCTAATTATTTTAGTGTTATCACATGCAAGTCTTTCTAATTTAGAGTTCAAATGGACTCCAAATCATAACCTTATAGGATTATTGTCCTAAAGCTATTCACTCTACTCTATGTATCTCAATATATATATTTATATATAGAGAGAGAGGTTTTTCATATTAAGTGATCATGCTTTATTTACCTCACATGTGACTTTGGATAAATTACTGCTTAATTCAATCTTCTTCCTCTTATAATAGCATTTATATCTTTTAAAATTCTATAATAATTCATCTTATATTCATGCCTTTCTAAACTATATCTTTATGGACTGTAGGATTAGAGAGAGACTTTCATAGTCTATTAATCCATTGATATCAATTCGCACAACAATCATCACTTAATAACCATTTATCATTAGTTTTACTTACTATAATCAATTCACCTCAAATCTCGTTCGCTTAATAATCTTATGGACCATATAATACTATTTTCAATATCTAATTACATGGCTTAATATTGGGGTGAGAGCTAGCTCGAATGAATCAAAGGAGTACTTATAGCCATAAAAAGGAAAGGAGAAAAACATGCTTGACCATACATCAATAGGCCTTACTTGGTCGTGCAAGGAGAGGAGGAAAGGCCATAAGTAACTGTGCATCCAAAGAGAAAAGGCCATAAGTGGGTGTGCAACCAAAGAGAAAAGGGCCATAAGTGGTCGTGCATTTCACAAGCTAAATGGCCAAGTGGTCGTGCAGTCTAAGAGAAAAATGATTAAGTGGTCATGCATTCAAAGGAGGAAAAGGCATAAGTGGTCGTGCACACTCAAGGAAGAAAAACCATGAGTGGTTGTGCACTTCAAGGAGAAAAATACATGAGTGGCCATACACTTCATAGGAAGTGATAACCGCAGAAATTACATCTTTAAAGGCCCAGTCATTTCATCCCAACGGTATTTGAGACGACCCAAATCTACTAACAGGAAAGAGTAGCATGAGCTAGAAGATAACACATGGAAGCATGATGTCCGATCGAACTAATGGAACGTCCTATCCTGTCAGCCCACTGGCATAAGCCAATGCCTACACTCTCCACCTACTTCTAGTCACATCGTCGCTCACCTACTCTGACTGATGGTTATCATCTCCCCAAGGCACTCAAGTACCCCTTCCCCAAAAGATCTCCTATAAATAGCCAAAAACACGATGTCACCAGGTATTAAACTCCTGAGACTCTCTCTCCTTTCAGCACTTACTCCCAAGTTACTAACTTAAGCTTTGGAGTGCTTACGCCCAGGTCCGATCGAGCACCCTCTTTTTTTATAGGTTCAGTTGCTCGATCGATCATACCACCGCCAACTCTTCTTCTTAACAGGATAAAGGCATTTTGAGCTTTATCATTTGGTGCTTTCATTGAGAGTAAATGGTGAGTTCAAGATCTAATGAGCGTGAAACTTCAGGGGAATGTAACCGTCATAGCTAGGGCAGATCTAGGCCCTCGAAGAGAAGAGAAGGGTCTCCCAGGTCCCCTATTAGAGGCGACCTTCTCCCAAAATTCAATAATGCAGCCATGCGGCAGCCAGAAGATACCCCCGTCACCATCAGGGACATGCGCACCATCCTTAGTGACTTCACCAAAAGTATAGTCCAAACTCTAAAAAAGGGGAAGATGCCCAAGATTTATGAAAGAAGTCATGAAATGGATTTTATGACTGAAGAACTCGGGAGAAGGAAGAACAAGAGGATCTCCCTTAATGAACCAAGAACCCACGATAGCAGGAGAGCAAGAGCCAACACTCCAAGAAGATATGATAAAGTGAAAGGCTCAAGCAGGGATTCCTCCTACATCCCCAGCAGAAAATCCACTTCGTCCATTGGAGATGATTTGTCTTTCATGTGCACCCCCAATCATAGCCACACGAGGGGACGAAGGGATGAACTTGTCCTAGATGCCATGAGCAAGGAGGATAGGTGTTTCAAACAAAAACTCAAGCAGTTCGGGCTGGCAGGCTCCAAGAAGGGAATATTCAAAGATCACACCTGCGGTGATACGGCCTCGCCATTTTACAGGTAAATCACTGAATCGGAGCTACCTCCCAGATGGCGGGATGTGATAATGGATCGGTATACAGGTAAAACTGACCCCTCTACGCATCTTGCAAAATATCTAACAAAAGTGCAGGTATACACCTACGATGAAAGGATCGCCTGTAGGATATTCCCCACCATGTTAGGAGGAGACGCTCTCACGTGGTTCCACGAGCTCCCACAGGGGTCGATTACTTCTTTCAGACAACTGAATGAGCTGTTCATCACCCGATTCATTGCGCAAATGAGGGCCCCAAAATCCGTGAGTGATCCGTGTAATCTCTATCAGAGGATAGATGAAAGCATCTAAGACTACATCGATAGATTCCAAGCCACAATGTTAGAGGTAAGGAATGTAAGCGTGGAAATGGCACCTACTACTTTTGCCAATGGCACCGCTGATAGGCCATTGTTTGAATCAATCACAACAAGGCCGGCGACCAACTTCTTTGACCTGATGGAAAGGGCAAGACAGCACATTCAGCTGGATGACGCCCTGAGATCCAATCGAGGCAAAAGAAGTAATGTCTTGGATAGGCTACAGCACCCGGATGGACGGGCGTTCAACCAAGCTCTGACTTCAGAATGGTTTGTAAGAAGTCCCGAACGGGCCTCTACTTCGAGGAATCTTGAAAAAAGAAAGGAGGCGGACCGGTCAAGGTCTGATCGGGGGACTGGTTTGCACTCTTGACCCTTTACTCCACTTAACACCAATCCCGTGCAAGTGTTGATGTGGATTAAGGAGAACCACCAAAGGGTGAACTGGCCCAGAAGGATGGATGAGAAGACTAGACAAACCCGAAATCATAGTAAATATTACAAGTTTCATAGGGACGTTGGTCAAACAACCGATGAGTATCACCAGTTGAAGGAAGAAATTGAACGGCTGGTGCAAAGGGGCTCCCTCAAGAGGTTTGTGGGTCCAGCTTAAGAAGCAAGTCCCTGTAAACAAATAGACCGTAGGAGGGACGACTCCGATGACGACAATGATGACGAATGGCGAAAGCCAAAAAATGCAGATCCTCATCGGCCTTATGCTGGTGTTATAAATATGATCACCAACGGATCGCCCTATGGGGAAGATCTCTCTAAGAAAAGAAAGGGCAGAGGCGTATATTTCTCCCAAACTTCGAAATGATCGGTCCCAGTCACCATATCCTGTGAAGATTCCCGGGATGTAATGTTCCCTTACAAAGACGCCCTTATCGTCAGGGCACGGATCAATAATTTTGATGTAAAAAGGATATTGGTGGATAACAGGAGTGCAGTGAACGTACTTTCATTGCAAGCTTATAGAGCGATGGGGTTGTCGGTCCAGGAGCTCAAATCGAATGCCACACCACTAATCGGCCTGGGTAATGCCACGGTGCTGGTAGCAGGGTCGGTTGAGTTGTATGTTGAGCTCGGTAAGGAAGCTCTTGCCCACACCTGTAAGGTAATATTTATGGTTATTGATATGGTTTTTGCTTACAATGCCATTTTCGACAGACCTCTATTGTTTCAAACAGGGGCTGTCACCAGCATCCGCTACATAGTAATGAAAATCCCGACCAGAGGCGGCATCGCCATCTTGAGAGGCGACAAAAAAGTATCAAAGAAAGCTTATATAGCCATGATCAAGCATCATAAGGAGGCTATGCTGGTAGAACCAGGCGTAGAATTATTTGAGCAGGCGAAAGAACCAAGAATGGATCCTGCAGAAGAAGTCAAGACTAGGATGCTCGCGAAAGGAAAAGCTATCCAAATTGGCACTAGCATGAGCGCGGAGGTCAAAGAAGCAGTCATGCAAATATTAATGATCAACCAGGCTTTTTTTACTTGGAAGCCGGAAGATATCATGAGGATCGACCCCAACGTGATTACCCACAATTTCAAATTATCCATAAAAATAGGTATGTGATCAAGCAAATTTATTTTTCCTTAACTTTTTGCATTATGTTAAATATAAGTTTTGAGTACAAATTGTGTAATTGGTGAATTAGTATTAAAGATGAATTTTACATGTGATTAATTTTCAGCTTAAGGTTTAATAGGTATACTTTATAATTAGTAAAAATTGTGTATGCATTGAAATAATTAATATAAGTATAATAATGCTTTAATTGGATTAAAATAATGTTGTATAGCCATTATATCCCTAAATTTTTGAAGCAACAATTGAAAATTTGTTGGAAAAATACTTTATGTTGAAAGTAAGAAGCATAATTATGAAATTGTGTACCAATGGAATGCATGATTAAAGCTTTGACTTTGACACTAAGTCCGAATTAAACAACATGATTATGTAAATAATTTTTTAATTTATTTCATTTGCCCTTAGTAAAATTAGACAGGAACTGAAAAAATAGGATAAGATTGGCATGCCAATTAGGGACGTTTAGCAGTATTGCACTTTGATTTGGACACCAGATTGAATGGCTCCACGAGCTCTTCTGGTGGGTTTGATTAATTTGAAATTGTGGGATGAATGGATCTGCTAGCTCTATCCACATAAGTATAAATATAAAAGTACGTATATATATGTATAATAATATAATAATAAATTTAAATGTCAATATTAAGGAAATTGAGATTAAAGGACCGTATAGTTTCAATGAACTCGGTCCCACGTTTATTACCGTTATTCCCATTTATCCTGCTCGATGCGGTTCCACTTAATTTTACTTAGGGAAAATACCAAGTTTAATTATTAAGCCTTTATTTTAAAGTAAAATTAAATTTTTTGTTTCATTGAGAAAGTTAATTATATTTTTTTAGAAAATATAGTAGTTAAAGTTTGATTTAAGGTAAGCAGTTAGTTATGTTAATATTGTGAATTTCAATTATATTTATTTTTTTATATGGCATGGTTGGAAAAATAGAATTGCTTGAACACCACTAAGTGTTATGCTTACACTATAAGAAAATTGCCAAATAGCAATGGAATTCATTTCGTTGCTAATTTAGCAATGGAATAGCAATTTCGTTGCTATTTAGCAACGAAAATAAATTTTGTTGCTAAAATTGGTTGAAGTTTTACGGATTTAGCAACGGAATACAAAATGATTGTATTCCGTTGCTAAAAAGGAGGGATATTTTAGTGCCAAAATATAGCAACAAAAATTAGCAACGAAAAATAATTTCCTTTGCTAAAAATGGCGGCACTTGACAACGGGAAATATTTGGGATGAAAATTAGCAACGGAAATTAATTTCATTGCTAAAATAGCAATGGAATTTATATTCCGTTGCTATTTTTGGTAAAATAGCAATGGAATATAAATTCCATTGCTATTTTATGTCGAATTTAGTGAAGGTATAAATAATAGCAACGGAATTTTTATTCCGTTGCTAAAATAGCAATGGAATTTATGTTCCGTTGCTAAAATAGCAACGAAATATAAATTTCGGTTGCTATTTTATGTCAAATTTAGTGAAGGTATAAATAATAGCAACGGAATTATTTTCGTTGCTAAAATAGCAAAGCAATATTTTTTCGTTGCTAAATTAAGTGCCAGGATGTGATGCTAAAATTTTAGGGAAAAATTTAGCAACGGAATTTTATTTCCATTGCTAAAATTTTGGGGCAAAATTTATCAACGGATTTCCATTTCCATTGCTAAATTAAGATTATTCGAGAAAAAATTTTTGTTCCAAAAAATAGCAACGGAATTCATTTATCGTTGCTAATTTGAAAAATAGCAACGGTATTCATTTTCATTGCTAAATTAAGATCATTCGAAAAAACATTTGTCCCAAAAAATAGCAATGGAACTCATTTTCCGTTGCTAATTTGAAAATAGCAACGGAATTCATTTTCCGTTGCTAAATTAAGATCATTCGAGAAAAATTTTGGTCACAAAAAATAGCAACGAAATTCCATTTTCATTGCTAAATTAAGATTATTTGAGAAAAAAATTTTGTTCCAAAGAATAGCAACGGAATTCATTTTTCGTTGCTAATTTGAAAATAGCAACGGAATTCCATTTTCGTTGCTAAATTAAGATCATTTGAGAAAAAAATTTTGTTCCAAAGAATAGCAACGGAATTCATTTTTCGTTGCTAATTTGAAAATAGCAACGGAATTCCATTTTCATTGCTAAATTAAGATCATTCAAGAAAAAAATTTTGTTCCAAAGAATAGCAATGGAACTCATTTTCCGTTGCTAATTTGAAAAATAGCAACGGAATTCATTTTCCGTTGCTATTTTAGCAACGAAAATCTAATTCCATTGCTAATTTGAAAAAATAGCTACAATTTTCTTAACCCTAAGTATAAAAGCTGCGATTTTCTTTAGCTCTACATTTTTCTGCCTCAAGCCTCTCTTTCTCTCTCTCTCTCTCTCTCTCTCTCTCTCTCTCTCTCTTTCTTTGCATCAAGGCCTCTTTCAATCTCATCAAAAGGTACTTATTTTTCTCCTAATTTTTCTTTTTTTTGTTATTTTCTTTTTCTTGATTTCCTTTGATTTGATAATTTTATTTATCTTTAATTTTCGTTTTTGCTTCTTTGTTGTTTATTTGGGGTTAGGTCTCCCAATCTAAGACTTACTTGACTCATTGTAAAGGGTAAAAGTGGGTTTGTCTCTAATGGAGTTTTGGGTTTGTCTGTTTCTCTTCTTTTGTGGATCTAAAGAATCTAAATTTCAAAGGTACGTTCTAACTCATATCTCTTTTTCCTCTTGGTTTGATTTTGTTTGATTTAATTTTGGATATTTGGATGCAAGTTTTGAATTGATTTTGAATCTTTGTATGATTTTTGCTTTTGAATTAATTTTGATGAATTGAGAGGTGTCCTATTGTAGTTGAAAAAAGGAAAAGGGGCTGCTGTTTCGGCTCTACAAATTTAGTTAATTTTTTGCTGCTTGAGATCTTATGGGCCATATTTATTTTATTTTTTTTATAGTTACAATTTCTAAAAATAGAGTGAAAATTAATTTCATTTGTATTACGTGTGATTACCACAAATATTTGATTTAGTTCGTAATCTTCTATCACAATCTAAGTTCAAAATTTTTTGAGATCTTATGGGCCACAAATAGAAAAAATGAAAGTAATTTTGTAAATAATTAACAATATTTTAGTGACGAAAGAGCGACGAAAATTTCGTCGCATTTTGTTTATAATACTGGCTGAAAATAGCAACGGAAATTATTTTCCATTGCTAAAAATTGCAATAAAAATTATTTTTCGTTGCTATTTTGATAATTTCACCTAATCTTACACTGGTTGGAATTAGCAACGGAATTCAAATTTCGTTGCTAGAATCATTTCCGTTGCTAAAAATAGCAACCGATTTTTTAGTTGCTAATTTCCGTTGCTAATTAAAATTAGCAATGAAAAATCAACAATTTCCGTTGCTATTTCAAAATTTTCTTGTAGTGTTAGCGCGTGGTTTTCTTAAGTGTAGGTTGAAGAAATTTTTGAGGAAAAGTTATGAGTGAATCTGCATCAAAATTTAGATCGCGACAGAGAAGAAATTTTGAGGTGGATGCACCATAGCTTTTCATGAATATTTTATTATATTTTGGCATGCTGTTAAATTTTGGACATGTAATATGATGTACATATTTCTAGACAATTGGTATTGTAAATTAAGTGAGAATATAATAATTTAGTGTTGTGTATGGTTTTATTTTGTAGGCTTATGAATTATTGGAGGAAGGGAAATAATTGCTTGTTAGAGTTTGAATGGAAAATGGATGGTAGGATGAGTTTAAATAGAAGTATTTTGGATGAATTTTTCAGGGGGTTATCTTGAATTTTAGGGGAGACTCTATCGAAATTTTTTATCAAATAAATAGGAATTTTTGGAATATAATTGTTTTTGGATAAAAGTATATTTTTAACCTTCATTAAAAAAGCCTAAACTCGAATGCTACATCCGGTATCCAGGTCTTTAACTAACCAGGTATAGGATGCTACATTTAATGGTATCAGAGCTTGATTTAGGCTATTCTGGACTAGCAATTAAGTGGTTAAAAAGAAAAAAGAGAAAAGAATTAGGATGCATGCTAAGAGGAAGGTATATGTGAATGTGTTGTGATTCTGATGTGAAATTATCATTATTGTTTGTTATAGATCAAAGAATGGAATCGAGCTCAAGGAGAAGCACCAAGGAAATTGAAAGCCATGCATTAGCTAGTAATGCAGATGGGGTGCAGAGTAGCAACCAGCTCAGCCGGTACTACCACCTGTAGTTTAGCAAATGCCAAATCTGGCAGATTTCTTTGCAATAATGATGGAGCTTATGAAACAACAAATAATTGCTGCACCACCTATTCAGCCATAGCCTCAGCCTCCCCTACCATCACAAAGGCTTACACTGGAAAATGCAAAGAAATTGGGAGTAGAAGACTTCAAGGGAGAGTCAACAGTTACTGCCTCAGATGTTGAATTCTTGTTGATCAAGATAAAGAGAATTTTTTTATCTCTTGCATCTCACATCAGAAGAGAGATTAAAGTGTACAGATGGATTGCTTCAAGGATCAGCATACCGGTGATGGGAATCTACAAAAAGATTTGTTGTGCCATAGAATCTTAATTAGGAGTACTTCATATCTCAGTTCAGAGACAAATATATGGGAGAAGCATATATGGAAGAGATGAGAGATGCTTTCCTCCATCTGAAGCAAAGACTCAGATTAATGGCAGTGTATGAGAAGGAATTTGACAGATTAAGTGTCTATATATAATGGTTTATTCCAACCATGGCTGACAGATGTCAGAGATTTGAGGCAGATCTCAATCATGAGATTAAGAAATTGCTAGTAATATCACCAATTAGAGTTTATGGTGGCCTGGTGAAGGTAGCTTTGAGAATTGAAAAGGCCAATCTAAAGGAGCAAAAATGGAGGAACAGAGGCCAATGGAAAAGAGGTCAAGGTAAAGCTGGTTCATCTTCTACAGCAAATAAAAAGCATAAAAGGGCAGGATCCCAGACTCAAGACCATCCCAGACATCCTCCTGTCAGTCAGGGTAGGGTCAAAGATCGACCTCCAGGTCAGAGCAGCTAGCCTCATCTATGGCCAGCACAACAATAGGATCAGGTAGAGGAGAGACCCCCTTATGTGACCATTGTGGGAAGAAACACGGAGTTCGGTGCTGGAGAAAGATAGGAGCTTATCTTTGATGTGGCTTTATGGAGCACTTTCAGAAAGATTATCCTGGCACATAAAATCCATCAGCCACTCAACCAGAGAGATCAGTTCCTGGAGCTTCTTGGCGCAGAGGCAGAGGCAGAGAAGCTAGTTCTGGTACCAGTGGTCAAAGGGCTCCATCAGAGACAGTAGAGAGGCCTGACACCCGCACATCAGTACGTGCTTATGCCATGCAAGCTTGGGATGATGTGGATGCTCTAGATGTGATTGTGGGTACTTTTACTATTTTTGATATATTTGTTCATGCTTTGATTGATCCAGGATTTACACATTCATATATATGTATTCCTCTGCCTAATGATAAAAGATTGCATGTTAATTTCCTTGAACATGAAATTTTGGTCACTAATCTTTTGGGTCATAGCATAGTGGTAAATAAAGTTTATCAAAACTGTCCAATTAAAATTCAAGGTTATGAATTTTTGGGGGATTTGATTGGGTTACCTTTTCATAAATTTGTTGTAATTCTTGGTATGGATTGGCTATTTAGGC
This sequence comes from Excoecaria agallocha, assembly GCA_037975025.1. Classification (NCBI taxonomy): domain Eukaryota; kingdom Viridiplantae; phylum Streptophyta; class Magnoliopsida; order Malpighiales; family Euphorbiaceae; genus Excoecaria; species Excoecaria agallocha. The sequence goes on from CM075806.1 coordinate 42,528,050, forward strand.
ATTATGAGATAGTAGATTGTCATTTGAAGAGAATAACTCTTAAAACACCTAATAATGTTGTGATTATAGTTATGGGTGATAATTCAAATCTTCTTTCTAATGTTATATTAGTCACAATAGCAAAAAGGCTTGTTAGGAAGGGGTGTACAGATTATTTAGCATGCATACTTGAACTAAAGAAAGACAAACCTAAAATTCAAGATATACCGAACGTGTGTGAATTCCAGGATATTTTTTCTAATGAGTTACCAGGGTTACCTCGAGAAAAAGAAATGAAATTTTCCATTGACTTACTGCCTGGTACTGCACCAATCTCGATTGCACCATACCGAATGACACCTATAGAACTCAAGGAATTAAAGATTAACCTGTAAAAAATTCTTGAAAAGGGTTTTATATGCCCTAGTGTGTCTCCTTGGGGTGCACTAGTATTGTTTGTTAAAAAGAAGGATGGGTCTCTCAGACTTTGCATAGACTACAAGTAATTAAACAATGTGACAGTGAAAAATAAATACCCATTGCCTAAAATAGACGACTTGTTTGATCAACTTGTAGGTGCAGGTGTTTTCTCCAAAATTGATTTGAAGTTGGGATATTATCAACTAGGGGTAAGAGAAGCAGATGTACCTAAAACAGCTTTCAGAACCCGATATGGGCATTATGAATTTTTAGTGATGCTTTTTGGGCTCACAAATGCCCCAACAGTATTTATAGACCTCATGAATCACATCTTTCATCCTTATCTGGATTCGTTTTTTTTTTTTGTCTTCATTGATGATATCTTGATTTATTTAAAGGATCGGGCAGAGCATAATGTGCATTTGAGGATTGTCCCACGGACTTTAAAAGAGAAGCATCTTTATGCTAAATTTAGCAAATGTGAATTTTGGCTTGATAAAGTTTCATTCCTTGGTCATGTGATATCAGCTGATGGGATTAGAGTTGATCCCAAGAAGATAAAACCAATCCTATAGTGTAAACCACCTAAGAATGTTACAGAGATTAGAAGTTTCTTAGGGTTGGCTGGATACTATAGAAGATTTGTGCTAGGGTTTTCCATTATTGCAGCACCTATGACTAAACTACTTCAGAAGAATGTGAAATTTGTATGGGATGATAGTGATGGAATATGACATGGCATTTATATGATGATCATGCAGTAGAAAAATAATAAAATCGATCATACAAGCCACTCAATCCATAAACTAGAATAAAAAAACATGCAATTTTAGGATTTTAAAACTTACAACTTTAGATGCACTTCAAGATTTGATTTTGATGATGACCAGCAATCAAGAAGGATATATTTGCCATAGATCTTCACCACCAATTCCAAAGGAACAACCTTTATCCCACTCCTCTCTATGTTCACACACACAATTGTAATAACGGCTTAAAATCGAGATTGCTAGCTCTCTGTTTAAGTATTGTGTAATGGCAAAGGATTGAAGTTACAAGATTTGATCTTGCACTTCTTTTAGGTTGCTATTACTGCCCAAGAACATAAGAGAACAAGGAACAATCCTTTTCTCCTTGTGAATTCAACCAAGAAAATTTTTGTGAGAGAACAAGTTCACACCTTAGGGTTTTCTAATTTATTTCATTCAATATATATCACTTATTTTCTTAAGTGATAATGCTGAGATTCTCATCCATTTAGGTAGTGAATTCATTCTTAATCACTTCCTTAAAATAAGTAATATATATTGATTCAAACTCTTTTGAATTAATTTGAAATAAATGTAAGACTTTTAATCAAATAATATCACTTAATATAAGTAATATACATGTGCCGAAATTCCCTTGATTTTTATCTTGGAATTTTTGTCACTCCATCTCATATGTAAGTGATTTAATTTGATTAAAATTCTTTTAGGCTTTAATACTTAATTAATTAAATTAATACAAGATAATTAATTAAATGAAATTAAACCTTGTGGGCTGAATTTCTCTCTCTCATGGACCAAGGTCCAATAGCAATTTTAATACCCATTACATACATTAATTTGACTTTAATTAAAAGTCCAAATTAATGCCCAATACTTTATTTAAATATTTTAAGCCCAATGCTTTGTGTGCGATCCTATAGGTCCATTTAATATTGGCAATGAATTAATGAATTAATTCAAAAGCTATATATATTCTCTAGCAAGATATTATAACATTCCAAATTAAATGAAAATGCAAATGGCATTTAGTGACCTAATGCAATTTTGCATAGTCCCTTATCCATAAATATTAGAATTAATATAAGGCATGGAACTAGTCATCCTTATATACATTAATTCCTTTCTTGATATTTCAGTGACATTGAACTCTCAGATAAATAATGATTACTCATTATTTCATCTTGGTATGGCCATACACTTCTCAATTCACTGATCAAGTGGCCGATGATATTTTCTCTTTTATTAAGAGGGGTAATCCCTTTACTTCTCTCATGTTCTCTAACATGAATCAATGCATACCCATACTTGTCACTTTGTTACGAGCACGTTAGGTGTATGTCAAAGTACACACTAATTTATAAAGAGTTTCATAGAGATTTTAGGTCTAAGAACTCCGATGCAAAACTTGCATATGAGAAACACGTATGACTTGTGCCATGTAGTGTTCTCATGAATGGATCAAATCCAAATACCATGTTCTAAACATGTATCTATAGAGATTGACACTCTTGTCCTTATGATCTGTAAGACAGAACTCAACTTATCAAAGAGAGCATACTAGCCTTAATTCATTTGTTATTCCCATAACAATGACTGACTCGGGATATTTAGAATGAAGTCTCTATTTTTTCAAGGTCTTACAACCATGTGCCTCACACATTATAACTTAAACTGAAACAACATTCTTGGATAGTTCTATCAATTGATATGAACAGGAATACAATGGATAAAACAAATGCCTCATTTAATAACTAAAGTGTTTTATTACAATGTATTGGGGCTAGGGCTTTGATGGAGAAGTTGTTACTCAAGCTGGGCCGGACTCACTTGGGCCTGGGAAGCTGCTGGCTTATGCTCATAGGGAGAAGAAGAAAGGGCAGCTGGAAGTCAAGGATGCAAAAACACAGCAAAGGCAATGAGGGGGTTTGGTTGAAATAAAACGGTTAGGGGCAGGAGAGAGAAAAAGGTGCCAACCTCGTGTCCAGCTGGGCACCTAGAGAGAAAAACATTTTTTATCTTTTGCTATGTTTGGTTATAAAAGCTAGGAAGAGAGGGAGGGGAGATTATCTTTTGGAATCATTTGTAATTTACTACTATTCCAGCAGGGCTCCAGTTCCTAGAGAGGGAAGATCATCTTCCTGGGGATTGTAATTTTGTAATTACAGTCATTGATTAATGTAATTTACCCCTTCTTTTACCTTTTTCTCTTTTTAATTCATGGTTGGATTGATTTGTTAATTTTCTAGAAATTGTTCTCTATCAGGCTTACATTGACAATCTCCCACTAACACTAGTCCCAATTGGGTATAGCTCTAAGACTGAATGCTCTCAAATGAGCTTCGTGCAAATTTGGATGCAACTATTTCGTCAAAGGATCTGCTACATTATCTTCACTTGCTATCTTGCTAACCTTGACGTCCCCATGATCAATGATCTCTCTGATTAGGTGGTACCTCCTGAATATGTGTTTGGATTTCTGGTGTGATTGGGGCTCCTTGGCCTGTGCGATGGCCCCGTTGTTGTCACAAAAAATTTCTAATGGATCTAGGATGTTTGGGACCACTCCTAATCCATAAATGAAATTTCTAATCCAAATAGCCTCTTTTACAGCCTCACTCGCTACAATATACTTAGATTCTATAGTTGAGTCGGCAATGATCTCTTGCTTCAAGCTTCTCCAGCTGACAGCACCACCATTCAAAACAAAAACAAATCCAGATTGTGATCTTGAGTCTTGAGTGCTAGTTTGAAAAGCAGCATCGGTATAACCTTGTATGATGAGCTCTTCTTGACCACCATACACCAAGAAGTGATCCTTAGTCCTTCGTAGGTACTTTAGAATCCCCTTTATAGTAGAACAGTGCTTCTCACCAAAGTCTTGCTGAAACCTACTGATTATACTAAGTGTATGAGCAACATCCAACCTAGTACATAACATAGCGTACATGATAGATCCAATAACAAATGCATATGGGATTCTACTCATGTCGTCCCTTTCTTCTTTGGTTTTAGGGCACTGTTCTTTAGTTAAAGGAACTCCCAAAGCCAAAGGTATGTACCCTTTCTTTGAGTCTCCCATACTAAAATGCTTTAGTACTTTGTCTATGTACTTTTCTTGACTTAGTCCCAAAAGCCGATTTGATCTATCTCTATAGATCCGAATACCAAGTATTGTCTCAGCTTCACCTAAGTCTTTCATTGAGAAACATTTTCCCAACCATTGCTTAACCTTTTGCAATGTTGGAATATCATTTCCAATGAGAAGGATGTCGTCCACATATAGGACTAGAAATACTATTATGCTCCAACTAACCTTCTTATGCACACAAGGCTCATCTTCATTCTTGATGAATTCAAATTCTTTGATTGCCTCATCAAAACAAAGATTCCAACTTTGGGATGCTTGCTTTAATCCATAAATCGATTGTTGAAGCTTGCAAACCTTCTTAGGATGCTAGGGATTGACAAAACCCTCAAGTTGTGTCATATACACATCCTCAAGTAAATTTTCGTTGAGGAAAGCAGTTTTGACATCTATTTGCCATATCTCATAATCATGATATGCAACTATGGCAAGCAAGATCCTAATGGACTTGAGCATGACTACAGGCGAAAAGGTCTCATCATAGTCTACTCCATGAGTTTGTCAAAAACCTTTTGCTACTAGTCACCTTTATAAGTCTTATCAGCTTTGAGTTTAAATAGCCACTTGCATTCAATTACCTTAGCACCTTTCGGTGGATCAACCAAGGTCCAAACCTGGTTACCGTACATTGATTGCATCTCAGATTTCATGGCTTTAAGCCAATTTTTTGAGTCTGGGCTTTCAATAGCTTCTCGGTAGGTAGTAGGATCCTCACGATCTACTAACTCAATAGTGTTACTGTCAGTGATTAGAAATCCATATCTCTCAATCACCTGACGTACCCTACCGGACCTTCTAGGTTCTTGTGTAATGGGTTCTTATTCCATAACTGGTTGTGAACTTGATCCCATTTTTAACTCATCCTCTATAAGAGTTTGTGGCACTTGAATTTCTCCAAGTTTAACTTTACTCCCACTGTCTTTCTTGAGAAGGAACTCCTTTTCCAAGAAAACAACTTTACGAGCGACAAATACTATGTTCTCGGCTTGTGAGTAAACGTAGTATCCCTTTGTTTCTTTGGGATAACCCATAAACAAGCAGACAGTGGATTTGAACTCTAGTTTGTTAGATGTCAATTTCTTAACATGTGCTTCACAGCCTCAAATCCTGAGAAATGACATATTGGGTTCTTTTCCAGTCCATACCTCGTATGGTGTCTTCTCAACTGCTTTAGTTAGAGTATGGTTTAGTAGAAATGCAGCAGTTTCTAATGCATAACCCCAAAAAGAGACAGAAAGATTTGCTGGACTCATCATAGATCGAACCATGTCCAATAGAGTTTGATTTCTCCTTTCAGACACACCATTCCATTGTGGCATTCCGGGAGAAGTGAGCTATGAAATAATACCACACTCCTTTAGATGACTGTCAAACTCTTGGCTTAAGTATTCACCACCTCAATTTGATCGAATGGCTTTTATACTTTTGCCAAGTTGGTTTTCTACTTCGTTCTTAAACTCTTTGAATTTCTCAAAAGTTTTAGACTTGTACTTCATTAGATACGTAGCCATATCTACTGAAGTCATCTATGAACGTCACGAAATATCTAAAACCACCTCTAGCTTGTGTAATTAATGGTCCACATACATCGGTATGTATTAGTTCCAATAAGTCATTAGTCCTCTCACCTTTCTTGTTAAAAGGACTCTTTGTCATTTTTCCATGCAAACATGGCTTGCATGTATCATAAGACTCTAAGTCGAATGACCCAAGCACTCCAATTTTGTGGAGTCTTGAAATGTGTTTTTCATTTGCATGCCTTATATGACAATGCTAGAAGTAAGTAGGGTTCAATTCGTTTGATTTAACCCTCTTTGTATTAATTTTGTATATGGACTCTTTGTTTTGTAGATCAAGGATATAAAGGCCATTTTGTAACATAGCATTGCCATATGAAATGCCTTGGTGACGAATGTGAGCATAGCCATTTTTAATAACAAAATCAAATTCATCCAAATCCAAACAAGAAACTAAAATAATGTTTCTGCTCATAGCAGGAACATAATAACAATTTTTTAACACTAAACAAAGTCTGAAAGGTAAAGTGAGTTGATAGTTGCCTATCTCCATGGCAGCAACTCGTGCTCCATTCCCCACACGGAGGTCCACTTCATTCTTCCCAAGTAACTGCCCATTTCTTAGCCCCTGCACATTTGAACAAATGTGAGAACCACAACCGGTATCCAGTACCCAAGTGGTAGAAATAGAAAGGTTAATTTCAACAACAAAAATACCAGAACTGGATGCCTTGGCTCCATTCTTCTTTTGTTCTTCCTTGAAGAGAGTGCAATTCTTCCTCCAATGCCCTATTTTGTTATAGTGGAAGCAAGTGCTCTCACTCTCTTTGAGCTTTTATGCCTTGGGCTTGGATTGGGCCTGAGGTGCACTCCCATTTGACTTGAACCGAGCCAGGTCATTCTTGGGTTTTGCCTTTCCCTTTCCCTTTCTCTTAGCAGGTCCTTTCTTAATTCCCCCTTGAACCATTAGTACGGGATTGGTCTTTTGAATGTTTTCTTCAGCATTCTTAAGCATCCCATAAAGCTCAATGATTGTCTTGTTCATTGCATGCATGTTATAATTCATAATAAATGGATCATAATAACCAATCAATGAACCTAAGATTAAGTCAGTGGCTCATTCCTTTGGCACTTGTACCTCAAGCTTCTCAAGAATACCAAGATACCCTTTCATCTTGAGTACATGGGTACTAACAGGAGTACCTACAGCCATCTTACAAGAAATTAAGGCCTTTGTTGTCACGAACCTCTCGTGACGAGCTTGCTCTTGGAACATCTCCTTGAGGTGCACCATGATCGCATAAGCCTCTTGGTCCATGAATTGCTTTTGCAAGTCAGGCACAATAGTGGCTAGCATTAGATAGGTCACATCATTAGAGTCGCTCTTCTTGGTCTCAAAAGTTTCCTTTTGAACCACAGAGGTGTTCCTACCAGGTTCTTCAGGCAAGGGTACATCCAAAACATACAACTTTTTCTCTTGCTTAAGAACTATTCTTAAGTTTTGAGACCAATCTATGAAATTGGTGCCATTCAATTTATCCTTTTCAAGGACCGATCGCAATGAGAAATTGTTGTTTGAAGATGCCATTTTTAATTTACAATAATAAAATTTAGCAAGATTAAATAAGGTCTTATTAATCCCATAAATGAATTAATATCCCTTTAAATAATTCGCATTAGTGATTTAATGTGGGCCAAGATCCACTTTTCACAACAACTTATTAGTCAAGCTGAGCTTGTACACCCAACAAGTTACGTTACTTAGGTAGAAAAACTCCAATCATGTCTTGTACATGACTCTTGGATCAAATGGGCTAACATTTTAAGATGTTATAGCACAAACCCATTTATTTGTTACCTAGGTCTAGGCATCCCTTTCTATGTTAAGTCCAACCTACATTCACAACCCATGCCTCACAAAGATAATTGGGCACATCTAGGACTCCTAGTCTATATGAACGATGATTGATGCCTTGACATGTTTCGAATTAGGAAGACAACTTTGTGACTTACTATTTTTAGGGATTCATTTTATTACGGCTTAAATGGCATACTCTTTGTTATCCATTCATAGCATGCATATATATATAATTGCATAAAGTAAAGCGTGACAAACATGGACCCAAAAACCTACAACTAAGATTCTATACTATTACATAAGAATCTTCGAGTTGGGCTTCTCCACTCCGGTGCGCTTCGTCTTGATTTACAAAGTCTTCAAATAAATTCTATTCTAAGAAATAAATGAAACTTTTACAATAATACATAATGGCACGCAGGCCATATTTAATTACAAAAACCTAGGGCCCATGAATGCAGCATGCATATCCATTCATCAAACCAAACAAGCAAATAAATATACATAACATTCATAGATCAAACAAAGTCCAATTTTGATTAATTTAGCCAAGCCCATTAATGGAAATTGTGTACTTGAACCTTTAAGAGAAGACCCCATGATGGGCTTGGGCCAAAGCCCAATGGACTAAATCCTCTTATTGAATAAGTTCTCTTAAAAGCCCAAAACACAAACTAGTTAGATTTGTGCCATAAATCAACTCTAGTATACTTTCCAATTTTGCCATTTTTAATTATATGTCATACAGCCCATAAACATTAAAAATAAATATAATATGTACAAACATGAATTAAAACATAAAATCATGAAGAACATATATATCATACATGGCATTTATACCAAACAAACAAACAACAATGAAACTAGTTGTTTAGTGCTCATATAATGACACAAAAATGCACAAATACTTAAAACAATTTTATGAGTCATTTAATAAATTAAATAAGGTCATAAATATTGATTTAATATTATGTACCAATCTGATCTAAATGTTTTTTTACCATTTTAATCAAAACAAAACAAACAATGTTGATTAAACATGTAACAAACACAAACTAGTCATAGTTTTAAGTGATTTTAAAATTAATCAATTAAATTGTCATGGACCAGAATTAAAACCAAATTTAAAATATGTCTAGACCTGATATTTAATCTTTAAAAATCACTTACAAACATGCCAAAATCATTTTTACATTTAATTTTGAAAACTAGTTGTTAAACACACACTTAACATGCCAACTAACACCTAGTTTCAAGATTAATATGTACCATCAGGTATTAACAATTAAATCCGACCATTAACAGCTCTAAGAACACCTTATGACAGTATATTAACATGTCAAATTAATTATAATACCTATCTAATCATTTAAAACTGTTTTTATACCAAAACAATGTAGAAAACTCAAAGCAGAAAATTTCAGCATTGCATGTTTTTAAACGAACGATTTTTTATTAATTATTTCATGCATCTAAAGCACAAAAATAAGCATGTTTAGGCTCTGATACCACTGATGGAATACGACATGGAATTTATATGATGATCATGCAGCAGAAAAATAATAAAATGGATCATACAAGCCACTCAATCTATAAACTAGAATCGAAAACATGCAATTTTAGGGTTTTAAAACTTACAACTTTAGATGCACTTCAAGCTTTGATTTTGATGATTACCAGCAATCAAGAAGGATATATTTGCCTTAGATCTTCACCACCAATGCCAAAGGAACAACCTTTATGCCAATCCTCTCTATGTTCACACACACAATTGCAATGACGGCTTAAAATTAAGATTGCTAGCTCTCTGTTTAAGTATTGTGTAATGGCAAAGGATTGAAGCTATAAGATTTGATCTTGCACTTCTTTTAGGTTGCTATTACTGCCCAAGAACATAAGAGAACAAGGAACAATCCTTTTCTCTTTGTGAATTCGGCCAAGAAAATTTTTGTGAGAGAGAGAACAAGTTCATGCCTTAGGGTTTTCTAATTTATTTCATTCAATATATATCACTTATTTTCTGAAGTGATAATACCGAGATTCTCATCCATTTAGGTAGTGAATTCATTCTTAATCACTTCCTTAAATTAAGTAATATACATTGACTCAAACTCTTTTGAATTAATTTGAAATAAATGTAAGACATTTAATCAAATAATATCACTTAATATAAGTAATATACATGTGCCAAAATTCCCTTGATTTTTATCTTGGAATTTTGGTCACTCCATCTCATATTTAAGTGATTTAATTTGATTAAAATTCTTTTAGGCTTTAATACTCAATTAATTAAATTAATACAAGATAATTAATTAATTAAAATTAAATCTTGTGGGCTAAATTTCTCTCTCTCATAGACCAAGGTCCAATAGCAATTTTAATACCCATTACATACATTAATTTGACTTCAATTAAAAGCCCAAATTAATGCCCAATACTTTATTTAAATATTTTAAGCCCAATGCTTTGTGTGCGATCCTATAGGTCCATTTAATATTAGCAATTAATTAATGAATTAATTCAAAAGCTATATATAGTCTCTAGTAAGATATTATAGCATTCCAAATTAAATGAAAATACAAATGACATTTAGTGACCTAATGTAATTTTTCATAGTCCCTTACCCATAAATATCAGAATTAATATAAGGCATGGAACTAGTCATCCTTATATATATTAATTCCTTTCTTGATATTTCAGTGACACTGAACTCTCAGATAAATAATGATTACTCATTATTTCTTTAAGGCCTCTAACATGACCCTAATTTAATATGCATTTTTAATGGGATTTTTAAGTAATTAAGATTAAATTAAATGAGAATTTTGTATAAGTAAGGGTTAAGGGGGTAAATTATCATGTTATTATGTTATTTGCATGAGAATAAAATTTTAAAGCATGGTTTAATATTAATTATGGGTGAAATGAAGTAAAAAGTATTAATTTGGGGTAAACTTATAGTTTCGAAAACTCAAGGGTCAAATGTGGATAGAAATTTATGTTTAAAGGTCAATTTGAGAGAAGGAATAAATTGATAGGTTAATGTTTGAAAGGAATTAAATGGAGAGGTTAAAGTTTAACATGCGAAGATTAGCTAGGTTATTTTGTGGCATGCAAAAGGTTAAAGGACTAAAAAGGGAATTATCCCTTGCTATTATAAAAAGCCAACTTTGAAGAGAGAGAAGAAAGAGTGGGACGGCATTCCTTCAAGAAAATGCAGAAATGTTTTTCTTTCTCTCTCTTTTATGATTCAAAGTTGATTTCTTAAGTAATCTTGAAGAGGAAATTGTGCATGTTGGTTAATCAAGAGTTTAAGGCATTAAACTAAGGTAATTAATCTATTAATGAGCCCTTTAGCATCTTCTTCTTCTTCTTTTCATTTTGATTGAGGAAAACGTTAACTAAGTGCTAGAAATTTGAATGACGGTGATATTTGTGAAGGAGAAAAGAAAGGAAGGAAGAGCAAAGGAAAGGGTATTGCTAGAGGTTGAAGACATAGGGATTTTCAGCCAAGGTATGGGAATTTAGGCTATTCATATTACATGTGGAATTAATTGCTAGAATTGGTTATGATTTACAGAAATTTAAAGTTATGTTTTGTTGGATTTTTAACGATGTGAGGTTGAAGAACAGAATAGGTTTTTTTCGAGTCGTGAATATCTTCACGATTCATGATTTATTGTTCGATTCGTGAAGCTCTTCACAAGTTGTGCATCTATTTCTTCTGAGTCATTCGTGATTGTTGATTCTCACTCGTGAATACCTTCACGAGTCGTGAATTTTAGTCCAAATCATGAGCCTCTTCATGAGTCGTGATGTGAGACTTCTTCTCCATTCGTGAACCCTTTCACTAGACGTGAGTTTTGGCCTTTTAGCTTCACTCGTAAATCTCTTCACAAGTCAAACACTTCGTCATGACTGAATGACCTATCTGGATTGTTTTGCTCATAAGTTGAGCTATCGAATAGAAAATTGAATGATTTTTTTGAATTGGAAAATAAACTTCTATACCTATATTTCATATGAAGGAACCTAGACTTAAATCTGCCTTTAATTACATGGAATTTAGGGTTGAATCCGGACTAGTCCCCAAGACTAGACACAAAAATAGAATTTACAATAATGGGCATATCTTTTAGTAGAGATGTTGAAATGTTACAAAATAAAATTATAGTAAAATTAGAGACATGAAAGTCTAACATTGATGAAGAAATGTTGGTTTAAATCCTTCTAAATTTTACATTATAAATTGTTCTAAATGACAGTCCACACTATTTGGTTTTAAAAACAGCCTATAGTATTTTTCAAATAACTCAAGCTATAGGTCAGATATTGAGATGAATTTTGATGCTTTGGAAACTAGACACATAGGGGGACAAAATTGTGGAAGATCATTTTGACTAAAAATGACATTTTCCTTTCCAATTATGGCTCACAAGTCGAGTCCGGAATGCTGCCCTGTACAGATTGATGTTGCACTTGATTTTATGATTACTAAATAAATTGAGACAAATAGTTGTTTTTGTGATAGTAAAATAAATTGGTTAGGGCATGTAATATGACTATCAATGAAGGAGTTATATACATACATATACATTTGTTTGTGTATATGGATAAGGATTAGTGATGAAATATCTAACCTATACATGTAATTAGACTTGTACATGATTGTCATATGCCAAATTGATGTATGCATATGTTATCCTATGACATGATCTGAATGATGATAAAGGCATATGTATTGGTAAACATGCTTATAAGAATAAGCCTATAATATGCGAATGTACCTACAGGTATGTGCATTTACGATTATGTATATGAGTGTATGAGCATGTAATTGCCCTATGAGATGAAGATGCTTTAGCATGACTATGAACATGTGAGATGATTAATGAGAACATGATCAAGTATATGATATTATATGTCATCCCTATATGTCATGATGCAAATTTATAGTCACACGAATTGGATGAGCTAATTGTATAACTTGGCATATGAAATGTGCATATATCTATTTATACACCAAAGAATCTCATAGTTTTACAAGACTCTGTATATGTTCAAATAGTATACTCAAAATACAGTCTTATATGTGAATTGAACATGAATATAGTTCTACCTGCAATAGAGTTTCAGATGTGGATAGATAGGCGCCTATAGGGAAATTGCAGCTACCATAGTCTAGCCCAATTGGGTCTAAAGTATGTTTGGTCCCGTTTGGATCATGAACAGCCACGTTTGGGTTGATAGGCGACCCCGTTTGGGTCTGTTTGACCAGTCTACAGTATAATTTGGCCCCGTTTGGGTCTATAGATTTGATATCTTCAGATATTCTTCATTTTGATACCAAAGTGTATCGATAGTTCCCGTTATCCAGTGATAAAGCTAAGGCAAGCTAAACTTTATTTATAGTAATGATCAAAATTAAACAGTTAAAGTTTCTCTAACTAAAGATTGATATTGTGGTTTATATTGTTGGTTTTCCTATAGAAATTATGTTTCATTTGAATATGTTCACATGGAAAATTGTTGTCTATATGAATTATGAATATGAGAATATTTGTCACTCTCTTGGGTACAATGTTTATGTATATGAGGATATGTTTTATGTTTTAAAGTTTTTGTTATTATTGTCATGTTATTTTGTACATGTTATTTATAGTACATGTTGTATGTATATTTTGATGACCGTTGTGAGTGGTCATCCATCTGTAGATATTCCCCACTAAGCTTTATAGCTTAGCACGGGTTATTTATCCATGTAGGTACGGTTAGCAAGACTTTTGTTGAGGGACGATCTCTACATCAGGAAGGGCCAACCATCGATTGTTAATCTTAATGTAGGATATTTTTGTACTACTATTATCATATGTTTTGCTTTTTGGCCAGTTATCTTATAAAAGGTGTATAACCGATGTGAAGTATTGTAACTCACTAGTAGTAAAGCTAAGAAACAGTATGTGTGCATGTGATATACATAAAGTAATATTCATATAGTATAGTATGCAATGCAATACAAGAATAGACTTGTAGCATATACATAAGTATATGAAACCGTATGACATTATTAATGGTAAAATGATAGTTAAACGAATATATTTTATAAGCATGATTAATAGTATTTAAATTATCAGATAAATAGGGTTTTTGCATAGGGGGTGCTACAATTTCATCTCGGTATGGCCATACACTTCTCAATTCACTGATCAAGTGGTCGATGATATTTTCTCTCTTATTGAGAGGGGTAATCCCTTTACTTCTCTTATGCTCTCTAACATGAATCAATGCATACCCATACTTGTCACTCTGTTACGAGCACGTTAGGTGTATGTCAAAGTACACACTAATTCATAAAGAGTTTCATAGAGATTTTAGGTCTAAGAACTTCGATGCAAAGCTTGCATATGAGAAACACTTATGACTTGTACCATGTAGTGTTCTCATGAACGGATCGAATTCAGATACCTTGTTCTAAACATGTATCTATGATCTCTGATTGACACTCTTGTCCTTATGATCCATAAGACAGAACTCAACTTATCAGAGAGAGCATACTAGCCTTAATTTATTTGTTATTCCCATGACAATGACTAACTAGGGATATTTAGAATGAAGTCTCTATTGTTTCAAGGTCTTACAACCATGTGCCTCACACATGATAACTTAAACTGAAACAACATTCTTGGATAGTTCTATCAACTGATATGCACAAGAATACAATGGATAAAACAAATGCCTCATTTATTAACTAAAGTGTTTTATTACAATGTATTAGGGCTAGGGCTTACACTAATAGATAGATGTCAGGAAAGTTTTGAGAAGTTAAAAGCTATGTTGATTGAAACGCCAGTTCTTACACAATTGGAGCCTGGTAAAGACTTTGTGATTTATAGTGATGCCTCGCATAATGGACTTGGTTGTGTACTTTTGCAAGAGGGGAAGGTAATTGCATATGCATCTAGATAACTTAAGCCCCATGAAAAAAATTACCCAACCCACGATCTTGAGTTAACAACCATAGTCTTTGCCTTAAAAATTTGGAGGCATTATTTGTTAGTGTAAGCCCTAGCCCAATGCATTGTTATAAAACACTTATGTTAATAAATGAGGCATTTGTTTTATTTATTGTATTCATGTGCATATCAATTGATAGAACTATCCAAGAATGTTCTTTCATTTTAAGTTATCATGTGTGAGGCACATGGTTGTAAGACCTTGAAACAAATGAGATTTGATTCTAAATATTCCTAGTCAATCATTGTTATAGGAATAACAAATAAATTAAGACTAGTATGCTCTCTCTAATAATTTGAGTTCTATCTTATGGATCATAAGGACTGGAGTGTCAATCAGAGATCATAGATACATGTCTAGAATATGGTATCTGGATTTGATCCGTTCATGAAAATACTATATGGTATAAGTCATAAGTGTTTCTCATATGCAAGTTTTGCATCGGAGTTCTTAGACCTAAAATCTCTATGAAACTCTTTATGAATTATTGTGTACTTTGACATACACCTAACATGCTCGTAACAGGGTGACAAGTATGGTATGCTTGGGTATGCACTGATCCATGTTAGAGAGCATCAGAGAAGTCAATGGATTACCCCTCTTGATAAGAGAGAAAATATCATTGGCCACTTGATCAGTGAACTGAGAAGTGTATGGCCATACCGAGATGAAATAATGAGTAATCATTATTTATCTAAGAGTTCACTGTCACTGCAATATCAAGAAAGGAATTAATATATATAAGGATGACTAGTTCCATGCCTTATATTAATTCTGATATTTAAGGGTAAGGGACTATGCAAAATTGCATTAGGTCACTAAATGCCATTTGCATTTTCATTTAATTTGGAATGTTATAATATCTTGCTAGAGAATATATATAGCCTTTGAATTAATTTATTAATTCATTGCCAATATTAAATGGACCTATAGGATTGTACACACAGCATTGGGCTTAAAATATTTAAATAGTGTATGGGGAATTAATTTGGGCTTTTATTTAAAGTCAAATTAATGTATGCAATGGGTAAGCATATTTTTGCCTAAAATAGCAATATGTTAAACAGATTTTTTTCCTATTGTTTAATCAATATTGTTTGTTATGTTTGTGCATTGTTTGTAGCATTATATGAGCATTAAACAACTAGTTTCATTATTGTTTGTTTGTTTTAGTATCTATGCTGTGTATGATATATGTTCTTTATGATTTTTATGTTTTAATTCATGTTGGTACATATTATATGCATTTTTAATGTTTATGGGCTGTATGACATAATATTAAAAAATGGCAAAATTGGAAATTATACTAGAGTTGATTTATAGCACAAATCTAACTAGTTTGTGTTTTGCATTTTAAGAGAGCTTATTCAATAAGTGGATTTAGTCCATTGGGCTTCGGCCCAGGCCATCATAGGGTCTTCTCTTAAAATTTCAAGTACACAATTTCCATTAATGGCCTTGGCTAAATTAATTAAAATTGGACTTTGTTTTATCTATGAATGTTATGTATATTTATTTACTTGTTTGGTGTGATGAATGGATATGCATGGTGCATTCATGGGCCCTGGATTTTTGTAATTAAATATGGCCTGCATGCCATTATGGATTACTGTAAAATTTTCATTTATTTCTTAGTATATAATTTATTTGAAGACTTTGTAAATCAAGACGAAGCCCACCGGAGTATAGAAGCCTAACTTGAAGATTCTTATGTAATAGTGTAGAATCTTAGTTGTAGGTTTTTGGGCCCATGTTTGTCACGCTTTACTTTATGCAATTATATATATATATCTATGTATGTAATGAATGGATGACAAAGCGTATGCCATGTAAGCTGTAATAAAATGAATCCCTAAAATAGTAAGTCACAAAGTTGCCTTCCTAATTCGAAACATGTCAAAGTATCGATCATCGGTCACATAGACTAGGAGTCCTAGATGCAGCCGATTATCTTTGTAAGGCATGGATTGTGAATGTAGGTTGGACTTAACATGAAAAAGGATACCCGAACCTAGGAGACTAATAAATGGTATCTGGATTTGAACCGTTCATAAAAACACTACATGGTACAAGTCATAAGTGTTTCTCATGTGCAAGTTTTGCATCGGAGTTCTTAGACCTAAAATCTCTATGAAACTCTTTATGAATTACTGTGTACTTTGACATACACCTAACGTGCTCGTAACAGGGTGACAAGTATGGGTATGCTTGGGTATGCATTGATCCATGTTAGAGAGCATCAGAAAAGTAAAGGGATTACCCCTCTGGATAAGAGAGAAAATATCATCGGCCACTTGATTAGTGAACTGAGAAGTGTATGGCCATATTGAGATGAAATAATGAGTAATCATTATTTATCTGAGAGTTCAGTGTCACTGAAATATCCAGAAAGAAATTAGTATATATAAGGATGACTAGTTCGATGCCTTATATTAATTCTGATATTTAAGGGTGAGGGACTATGCAAAATTGCATAAGGTTACTAAATGCCATTTGCATTTTCATTTAATTTGGAATGCTATAATATCTTGCTAGAGAATATATATAGCCTTTAAATTAATTTATTAATTCATTGCCAATATTAAATGGACCTATAGGATCACACGCAAAGCATTGGGCTTAAAATATTTAAATAGTGTAATGGAAATAAATTTGTGCTTGTATTCAAAGTCAGATTAATGTATTCAATGGGTAAATAGATTTTTGCCTAAAACAGGTTGTTGTTTTAGGCAAATATGTTAAACAGATTTTTTGCCTAAAACAGCAAATCTATCAAGCTGTTATTTTGCCTCTGTTCAGCTCCGATTTTGCCTTAAATAGCTAGTTGTTTAAGGAAAATCTATAAAACAAGGTTTTTGCTTGTTGAACTATTATTTTTCCTTAAACTGCTAGCTATTTAAGGCAAATATGTTAACAATTATTACACGAGGAAATTTATTAGCATGTGCTAGTTTTAATTTCAATTAATTAATTATCTATGTATAATTAAGTTAATGGAGTATTAAATCCTTAATTGTATTTAATCAAAATATAATACTTGAGTGGGAATTAATGTGGCCAAAATTCAAGCTAGAAATCCTAGTTGAATTCGGCAACAAATTAATTCAAAAATAAGTAAATTTATTTTGATTAAATGACAAATGCCATTTAAATTTGAAACCTAATAGAGTTTGAATTAATTTAAATCACTTAATTAGGAAGTGATGGAGGCTGAAAATATTCCTAATTCTAATGGATTTCGGTATTACCTATCTTTCCTAAATTAATGATATAAATTAATTAATTCTATTTTTAACCTAAGTGATAATTTCTCTCCTTTAGTGCTGCCACTCTCAAGAGAAAGAATTCTTTCTTCATCTCTTGTGTTCTTGGGCAACAATAGAAACCTAAAGGAAGAACAAGATTAGATCTTGTGGCTTCAAACCATTCCCATTGCCAAATACACAATCATAGAGCTAGCACTCTTGATTTTAAGTTATCTTTGCAAGTGTGTGTGTGTGTGAGTATAGAGTGGTGTGGTGTAAAGGCTGCTCCTTTGGCATTGGTGTTCCAGATCTGAAGTGTATAAGTCTATCTTATACATTTCCCATTGCAAAATCAAAGTTTTAAAGGGTATCCAAGCTTGTAAGTTTTTAAAACTCTAAAATTGCATGTTTCGATTCTATATCATATATTACGTGGCATGAATGATCAATATTTTTATTTTTTTTCCGCTGCGTGATCTTCATGTATATGCCATGTGATATCCCTTCATTATTTATATGGAGAAAAATGCTACATCTATACAAATCATAAAAGTATTAAGTATTTGCCTACCCAGAAAGAATTGAATCTAAGGCAAAGGAGGTGGATGGAGTTGATAAAAGATTATGACTGTATCAATGATTATAGCCCAGGTAAAGCTAATGTGGTGGCAGATGCCCTTAGTAGGATATCATTATCAGGTACGTCTTAAATGATTAAATTAAGTTATTAAATGTATTTTTTCAATAAAGTAAGTGTGGATAACAATCTTAAATGTTTTTCCTCAGCTTTAAGAGCTATGAATGTCAAATTTTTCATAGCTAATAATGGTGCTCTAATGGATGAATTGAGACTAAGACCTACTTTAAGGCAACAAATTAAGGAAGTCCAGGCATGAGATGAAAAGTTAACCTCCATTGTTACACAAATCCAAAAAGGGAAGGACAATAAATATGTAATTAAAGATGATGGTTGTTTATACTTTAAAGATAGAATTGGCGTCTCTAATGTTGAGAAATTGAAGCAAAACATTATGAAGGAAGCTCATAGCAGCTCGTATGCTATGCATCCAGGGAGCACAAAGATGTATCAAGACTTAAAGACACATTATTGGTGGCCAGGTATGAAGAGAGATATTATAGAATATGTCTCTAAATGTCTAACATGTCAATAGGTTAAGGCAAAACATCAAGTTCCAGTGGGGTTGCTTTAACCTATAGCAATACCAAAGTGGAAATGGGATCAAATCATAATGGATTTTGTAGTTGGGTTACCGCAAACTAGAAAATGGTATAATGCTATCTGGGTAATTGTGGACAAATTGACTATCAACTTTTAAGGTTAGCAGAATTGTATATCAACGAGATAGTATGGTTACACGATGTTCCATCTTTTATTATATCTGATCGGGATCCAAAATTTACTTCAGCATTTTGGAAGAAGCTTCAAAAAGCCTTGGGCACCACATGCAAATATAGCACAGCCTTTCATCCTTAGACGGACGGACAATTTGAAAGGGTAATTCAAGTATTAGAAGATATGATAAGAAGTTGTGTCATTGATTTTGAAGGAAGTTGGGATAGACATCTTCCATTTATCAAATTTGCATACAATAATAACTATCAAGCTAGTATACATATGGCACCCTATGAAGTACTTTATGGTAGGAAGTGTAGGACACCTTTATACTGGACAAAACTCAGAGAGATCAAACTTTTAGGCCCCGGTCTTATAAAGGAAACAGAGGATAAAGTGAAGATCATTAAAGAAAGATTAAAAGCTGTCTCCGATCGTCAAAAATCATATGCAGATTTAAAGAGAAAAGACATTGAATATGCAATTAGTGATAAAGTTTTCTTAAAGGTTTCTCTATGAAAGAAGGTACTTTGGTTTGGTAAAAGGGTAAATTAGCTCCAAGGTTTATTGGTCCTTTTGAAATTATTGAGCGAGTATGGCCAGTAGCCTATAGGTTAAATTTATCACGAGAATTGGAAAAAATTCATAATGTCTTCCACGTGTTGATGTTAAGAAGATACCGATCTGATCCATCACATATCGTGTCATTGAAGGATATTGAAGTTCAGTCGGATTTGACTTATGAAGAGAAACAAGTGCAAATCCTAGCAAGAGAAACCAAGCAGCTGAGAAATAATTAAGTGCCATTGATAAAATTCTTGTGGAGAAATCACAAAGTAGAAGAAGCTACTTGGTAACCAGTGGACAACACAATGAGAAAGAATTATCCAGAGTTATTTAATACAGGTAAATTTCGAGGACAAAATTTTATTTTTGGAGGGAAGGAATTGTAACATCCCGATTTTTAAATTAACCCAAATCATATATAAAATTGGAAATAAAATATATATAAAATAATTTTGGGTGGAATTATAATTGAATTTTGGGTGTTATTGCATAAAATAAAAAGTTTTGGGGTGTTCGTGTTGTGAAGACGTGCTCTACACCAATTCTTCACGAGACGTGAATCTATGTCCGACTCGTGAACATTTTCACTAGTGCCCAAAAAGGACCTTCTTCACAAGTCATTTTTGATGTGGTGTCTGCATACTCGAAAATCTGTTTCTTGGTCTTATTGAATTTTCAATCAATTATTGCAATGTGTTGGTATCCAGAGTCTCCTATCACCCATGGACATGTCATATCTGCTATTGCTAGAGGTCTTGATATTGATTTGTGTACTTATGATCCCGTCCTTCCATGTTTATTTTTTTCTAAACATCTTTTTGTTCGGGGTGAAATTGTCAATAATTCCTTTCAATTTCTTCCACCGCTTTCACGATCTTGTTGGAAGGATCTTGCAGGACCATCAATTCTACAAGAAGCTACTATGGAGAGCACTTTCGATGAGCCAATGCAAGAGGAGCAAGGGCATTATGATGATATCATGGCTGATGTCCCTGGTGAAGAGGCTCCTATTTTGCCTGTTGTTGGATCACCTACGACTCAATTCATGTTCAACCAATTGCTGCACAATCAATCTGCCATTCAGCATCAATTACAATCTTTGGAGCAGGTTACATCAAATTTGGTTCGCCGTCAATGCCGCTTTGAGCATAAGGAGGATACCTTCATTGCCCAAGCGGGCTATCTGGTGCCCTCTCCTCCGCCTTTACCATGATCTTTAAGGGAGTTTTCTTTCCTCTATTTTCTTTAGTTGTTTCTTTTTGTTTTTTTTTTTGTTTTGTTTTTTCACATTAAGGACAATGAGTGTTCTAAGTGTGAGGGAGCATATGTTCTGTGTTGTATGTTTAGCTTCACATTGTTATGTTTGTTTGGTTGTGCCTCATTTTCTTTATTTAGACTAAACTTTTTAGTAAGTTTTATTATAAGTATTGCTCATATTGTATATAATATAGGTTTTTATGAAGACTCATTTTCCTTTTATGCTCATTTAATTAGTTTTTCAAGGCTTTTGGCATGTGTATTATGTTTTCAAGTGATCTCTTTTTACTTCTTCCAACATTTTAGGTTATTTAGTCTCTTTACTAACTATGCTTTAAGGTTAGAATATGCTCATTTAGTTTAAGATTTTAGAATTTTTGTTGCCACATGGAAACTATAGCCATAATACTTACCTTTACCTTTCAATAATTGATGAGGGCTAGCAAAAAGAAAACAAATGATGAAATAAAATAAACAAAGCAAGATGTATACTTAAAAGTTTAATAAAGTATGGGATGGAGCTTAAAACGTACCCATTACTACATTTTCTTGCTACTCTAAGTACACAGGATAAAGCTTTAAAGAATTCCCATGCTAAAAGAAAAAAAATGCAGTCTAAAAATGCCCATGAGATTGGTTTAAAGGTATGTGTGCTTGTAAATTGTCCTAAAAGGCAACTATAGTCTTAGAATCTTAAGGTTTATGATCAATATTCTCTTTTGAGCATGGTTAGTTTTCAGATATTTTAAGTGTTGGGTTTAGTAAACTTAGAAGACTTGGTAACTTAGAATATATGTCTTAAGATTTGATTTACTGATATTTTGAGTATTTAAAGTATTTGACTTCATTTCAATCTTGTTTAAAGTGAATATTGAGCAATGCTTTATAGTATAACTTACTTAGTTTAACTTGGAATTAAATTTTCTCATTCTCCTCTTGCTTGAGGACAAGCAAGGTTTAAGTGTGGGAGAATTTGATAACATGTAAAATGTCTACTATTTAGTGTGTATTTTCTTTTATTTAAGTAGTTAAGTATGTAATATTATGTGTATTTTATGTGTTTATGTTTAGTTTATGTGTTTATTTGTGTTTTTAGGTCAAAGTTGGTGCAAATGTGAAGTGAAGTAGTGAAATGGTAAATGATTCAAATGAAGCTCACAAGTCGGACTGAAGTGCATGAGATGTGAAGAGGATCACGAGTGACATAGATGCAACATGCTCACGAGTCATGAAGAAGCTCATGAGTCAGACTGAAGTGCACGAGATGTGAAGAATATCATGAGTGACACAGAGGTGACATGTTGATGAGTCGTAAAGGCATTCACGACTCAACAAGCGAAGCTGAAGAAGTTCACGGGTCGGAGGCTGTTTATGAGTAAGGAAGGCCTGATGGAGTTCACAAATCGTGAAGACATTCACGAGTCGAACAAGGCACCTATTTGCAAGCGATGCAACTTTTCTGCAATTGATTTTTCAGCCAACCATCAAGACTTTTCAGGGCAGCTTTTCATGATTTACAACCATTCTGAAGGGACATGTTTGTAGAGTTAATCTCTATAAATATGGAAGTGAAGATATGAAAAAGGATCGAAGGAAATTCCTTAGTTTACTTAGAATATTTTTAGTTATTTTTGAACAACTCTCTTTACTTAGTTTTTAGATGATGACAAAAGAGCAAAGTCAAAGAAATAAGAGATTTATCAGAAGGTATTATTAGAAAGTAAACCCTGTGGAGTGATGATGTTTCTTTTCTCTTATTCCTTTTCATTTCAATTGTGTATTTGGCTTAGTTCTTTTGTACATTATAACTATGCAATATAATTTGTTTGGACATATTTTATTCTCTTTATGTTTGAAGTATGATTTAAGTTTATTTGGGTGCATTGATTTGATTATTATGCTTGATCACCATAATTAGCATATTAGTCAATTAATTCACAATGAGAATTGAAATTGTTTTATGGAAAGACAAATAAATTTACTTGAAGCATTGAATTCACTTAGAGATAAGGAATTCACTTTAAGGGGTTAAAGTATTGGCATAGAACTTCATAGTTTTTATTTATCTCTATAATGTCATGAGAATGCTTATAGACTCTAAGTAAAAACACCTTTAATGACAATGAAAATTACTTTAAAGAAACTTGGCTAAATTCTCCAATCATATCATTCATACAATTATTTAAATGGTTCATAGATGAAATTGTTTCACTTAGTTATAATGTATGTTTACACCATCTTTTAAGTTATCTATTATCCAAAATTAACTTAATATATTTTAAGTAGTTTAATTATTACATTAATTGCATGATTCCAATTGAATTTGTTACCTATCCATCTACATATTGTTATTTCAATACAAAATTACTCTGTTCCCTTTGGAACGATACCCTACTCACCCTATATGCAGTCTAGTGAGACTAAGGGTTCAATTAAATCCCCATCAATTAAACAACATGATTATGTAAATAATTTTGTAATTTATTTCATTTGTCCTTGGTAAAATTAGACAAAAACTGGAGAAATAGGATAAGGTTGGCATGCCAATTAGGGACGTTTAGCAGTATTGCACTTTGATTTGGACACCGGATTATATGGCTCCGCGAGCTCTTCCGGTGGGTTTAATTAATTTGAAATTATGGGCTGAATGGCTCCGCAAGCTCTGTCCACATAAGTATAAATATAAAAGTACGTATATATATGTATAATAACATAATAATAAATTTGAATGTCAATATTAAGGAAATTGAGATTAAAACACCGTATGGTTTCGATGAACTCGATCCCATTTTTATTACCGCTATTCGCATTTATCCTGCTCGTTGCGGTTCCACTTAATTTTACTTGGGAAAAATACCAAGTTTAATTATTAAGCCTTTATTTTAAAGTAAAATTAAATTTTCTGTTTCATTGAGAAAGTTAATTAATTTTTTTTAGAAAATATAATAGTCAAAGTTTGATTAAGGTAAGCAGTTAGTTATGTTAATATTGTGAATTTCAATTATGTTTATTTTTTTATATGGTATGGTTGGAAAAATAGAATTTCTTGAACACCACTAAGCGTTATGCTTAACGCGTGGTTTTCTTTTTGTATGTAGGTTGAAGAAATTTTTGATAAAAAGCTGTGAGTGAATCTGCATCAAAATTTAGATCACAACAGAGAAGAAATTTTGAGGTGGATGCACCATAGCTCTTCATGAAGATTTTATTATATTTTGGTATTCTGTTAAATTTTGGACATGTAATATGATGTATATATTTCTGGACAATTGGTATTGTAAATTAAGTGAGAATATCGTAATTTAGTGCTACGTATGGTTTTATTTTGTTGGCTTATGAATTATTGGAGGAAGGACAATAATTGCTTGTTGGATTTTAAATGGAGAATGGATGGGAGGATGAGCTTAAATAGAAGTGTTTTGGATGAATTTTTTAGGGGGTTATCTTGAATTTTAGGGGAGACTCTATCAAAATTTTTATCAAATAAATAGTAATTTTTGGAATATAATTGTTTTCGGATAAAAGTATATTTTTAACCTTTATTAAAGAAGCATAAACCCAAATACTACATCTAATATCCAGGTCTTTAACTGACCGGGTATAGATTGTTACATTTAGTGGTATTAGAGCTAGATTTAGGCGATTCTAGACTAGTAATTAAGTGGTCAAAAAGAGAAAAAGAAAAGAATTGGAATGCATGCTAAGAGGAAGGTATATGTGAATGTGTTGTGATTATAATGTAAAATTATCATTATTGTTTGTTATAGATCAAAGAATGGAATTGAACTCATGGGGAAGCACCGAGGAAATTGAAAGCCACGCGTCGGCTAGTAATGCAGACAGGAGTGTAATTCCCAAAATATCATTATACACTGTAATCTCCTAAATTTTCATTTCTTATAATTTAACCCCAAGACTTCTAATTTAAATTCAATTACATACTTCCTTAAAATTACAACTCGCTCATACTCAAATGCATACATGCTGAAATTATCAAAATACTCATTTTGGGACGCAACCTCGATAATTGCAAAATAATCCAATTTTACCTTAATTAATTATAATCCTCATTAATCAACAATAATTTGATTAGGGTCATGATTAGGGCCTCACAAATATACTAGGATAGTAGTTTGTATCTTTCTCATAACTTAATTCAACTTATATACTTAGGTTGAAAATTCATATTTTAAAAGTCTATTTATTCAATAAGTGTTATAATCTTAAATTAGGCATAGTTCACATATCAATTATTCAAAATCAAGCATGCAATATTATAACTATAAAGAACATTTATTCATAGCATAATTAGTATTAAACCATTAAATAATCATAAGTGTTCATATATAAAATTTTCGATTTTAAATGTCGAAAGCATTATGTATTTACAACAACAAATTCTTGCCTGTGATACTATAATACTATAAAGTTACTTGTTTTATAGATATCTTTAATAAACTCTTGTGTCTACCATTGGCTATACAAATATTATATTATCTTTATCATATTGCTTTTCATGATACTCTACTTATCCCTTGTAACAAGCTTGCACTTTTCTAAGGGTATGGACAACAGGTTATACTATACTATAGTACCCGAAGGTGTGAAAAGATACCCTAAGGTATTAAATTATAAATCTAAATAAGGTCAAACTATACTATATACCGGTCCGAGTCCAAATGGGGCTGGCAAGTTACCTAAATGGGATCAAATTCATAGAAACCTAAATAGGGTCAAACATGTAGCAACTATAATATACCCATATAAGCATGCCTAACTACCCACTACTTAGATATAAAAGTTGGCAACTATAACTCTTTACTCTAACTTCTTTATCTTTCTCTTTTATGTCTTATTTATCTGTAACTCATTTGCACGAACATATCTAGGAACAAGGGGTCATATGCAAATTCATTCATTTTTATATACTCTTATAGTTAAGTGTATCTTATTTTCATGTATTAGAATCAACTATGCAATTGTAAGATCATTAATGTATCATATTATTGGAACATCTACACATTATTACATATTAACACTCATATGTCATCATTCAACTCTTGTATTCTAGTACATTAACATATATTCATGGAATAAATATGAAAATCTAATAAACATAACTAACCTTCTTTCAAGCTTATATATGTCTTTATTTGTTTGAAAATCCATAACTAACCTTATAAATATGAAAATCCATGTTATTTCATTCTTTACATGTACGCTTTATCATATTGCATAATTTCACGAGTAATTGTTCAAAACAAATATAATAATGTACTTTGATTATTATCTTATTTTATGTTTATAATCTCTTATAAAACAATAATATGATCTAGCTTTGCCTTGGTACACCTATATAAGTATTATACTTTGACTTAGTTCCTATATGATAACTTAGTCCTTTCACATTTAGTGCCATACTTTATGCTCATTTTTATGTCTAATGTACTTTAAAAGTACTAGAGGGAGTCCGAGTAAGTTTCAGTGACATTCCAAAACCTAAAAATCAAGCATAAGTTAAATAGAGGGACATATGGCTAAGATAAATTAGTCTTAACCATGTACAAATGGTTGCAAATGACGCAGAAGGGTCCACATGGTTGAGACCAAATGGTCTTGGCCGAGTGCACCATTCTACCTCATAAATTCTGCAGATAACTTTCTTGGGGTAAATTGCACATCATTTTAGACCGACCAACATGACATTTTCAGGCAAAATTGTCTTCCAGAAATTTGTTTCTATTCATTTTTAGTTTCTAAAACATTAAAAATAACTCCATTTAGACCTTTAAAGCTTCATATATGCACTGAACAAATAGGACTGCTCCCAATAACAGGGCAGCAAATATAGTCCAAGTTCAAGCTTAATTTTCATCATTTCATAGGGGGAATTAGACTTTGAATTCTTCATATGAAATATAGACATGTAAATATAGTTTCCAAAAAAATTAGAATCATGTGATTTCAAGATCTATAACTCATTTTATAAACAAAATAATGTGGCTAGTTCTAGTGAAACCTAGAACAAAGTTTTTCTATTTTGAAGGTAACTTCTTCTATTTTTATTTTCTCATGCCTTCAACCATCTTAATCATATTCCCATCTTCAAAACACCTCCAAAACACTATCACAATGTACAAATAAAAGTAACCACACACACACATGGTTTAGGGGTTCCCATACCTTATTTAGCCATTTATGTTTCTTCCTACCACATCTTCCTTCATCTTGCTATTTTCTCCTTCTAATACAATAGTTTATACATATAAAAATTTAATCTTTATATCCATTGTAATTCTCCATATGTAAATCAAGAAAGAAAAGACAAATAGAGGAAAAATATTACCTTAAAACACCTAAACATTAACTTTCTCTCTCTTCTCCAATTTGAAATTGAATAAGTGATTTTTGTGTAAGAAAAAGAGAGTATTTTCAATGAAAATTTTTTGAGTTTTATTCCTTTGAGTTAGCCAGCCACTTTACCTCCTTTAACTCATATGAAATCTCTTTCAACTTTAAAAGATTTCTAGAATTATGCTTGTCAAATTGTTATTAGTCACTTGTTGACCATAGCAAAAATTGCCCTTTACTCCCCCTTTTCCCCCTTAATTCCCCAATTTACAACTTAATTACTTTAATTCCCATATTTGACATGACTTATGATTCAAATTTCAATTAAGTTCTCATTTCACATCTTCCTAAATATACACACATTAATTTACCATTTTACCCTTAACCTTTTAAATTAATTCCATTTGGGTCCTATATCTTCATATTATCTCCATTAGACATCCTAGACATACCTGATTACAACTAGGATATAATTTGAAGCCTCAAAATATGTGTATAATGGAAATCTTTAGACTTGTAACCACCATTGAGCATAATCAATGCTTAGCATTTAGTTTATTTACTGCATATAGGTACCCTTAAGCAACAAATGGGAGCAAGCATGCATTAATTTAGAAGTTGTATATGTAAATATAAGGAAAGCTTATGGATATGTAAGGACTCAAGTATTTCATTTTGAATTAGTTATGTCATGCGTTGGATGGTTATTGTGAATGAATGTGGAAATGATGAGAATGCTTAAATGAATGGTTGTTTGAAATTTCAGGAAAGACAATACAATATTTAAGCCGTTGCGATGCTGAAATTTTCTAAAAAAATATGCTTGGATAGTTATAGGCCATAAATGATGTGGCAATACGGGATATTGTTCAACTTACAATGGGCATAATTTGTAATAATCATACGTGTGAATAGGATGTATGTATACAATAACGTATAAAAGTGTTATAGTACTAGTATCATTAAAACATAAATCAAGCCACTGAATGCTGGTTGCTCACTTTTAATTACTGCAACTTCAATTGGTATTGTGTTTGAGCAATCACCTAATGCAAAAATAAAAAAAAAATTCAATTAAAAAAGTAAAAAATGATAATAAACTATATTGATTATTTTGAGTATTAATTGAAATCTAATATATAAATATAATATATTTAGATATTGAATAAATGAATTTAAGAATGAAAATGAAAAATTAAAAGTATTTGTTTGATATATTACCTAGGATAATGTTTCGCAGAACTGCGATGCACAAAGGATAAGTTGTGAAGTCTAGTTCTTTCTTTTTTAGTTCCATGTTAAATAGAACAGACATGTCATCATTAACTTTTAGGGGTTGATATCCTGCCGTTAGTTTATAATTTATATCAAAAATGTTGTATTCTACATTTATATTTATCTGTTTTGATATAATTTCCAATAGTTGTTCGTAGTTGCAAGTCGAAGGATGTAAATTGCTTTTCATTTCAAAATTCTCATATTCTTGATTCAAATTCTAGTGCCCCCATGTTGAATTAATATTGTTATCATGTTTATATTGATATTATATCGCTATTATCTGCACATGAATGTAAAATAAATCAGAAAATAATTTTTTTTGAAAATATAAAAATATTATATTGTATAATATATAATAAAATGTACCAACTTTTATTTAAGTGTAATAGACTCTATTGATTTTTGTACATCGGCTAAATACAGTGTATTATTGTTTTACAAATTTTCATACACTATATTTTATTATCACAAAACTCAATGCATTGTATTATTTTTGATAAAACTCTATACAATGTAATAAACTTTCTAAAAATTAAATACAGTGTATTGCATTTTGTAATGAAATAAATAAAGTGTATTTTATTTTCACAAAACTAAATACACTGTATTTTCTTTTCACAAAACACAATAAAGCTTACTTTTCTTTTAACAAAACTCAAAGCACAGTGTATTATTTTTTGATAAAGCTAAATAAACTACATTAAACTTGATAAAAATTAAATACATTGTATTATATTTTGCAATGAAATAAATAAAGTGTATTTTATTTTCACAAAACTAAATATATTGTATTTTCTTTTAAAAAACACAATAAAGGTTACTTTTCTTTTAACAAAACACAGTGTATTATTTTTTGATACAAACTAAATACATAATATTAAACTTTATGAAAATTAAATATAGTGTATGGTATTTTAATTTGTAATGAAATAAATAGAATGTATTTTCTTTTTATGAAACTCAATACAATATATTTTCTTCTTACAAATTACAATAACGTATATTTTATTTTAACAAAACTAAAAATAGTGTATTAGCTTTGATACAAACTAAATACATTGCATTAAACTTTATAAAAATTAAATACAGTGTATTGCATTTTGTAATGAAATAAATAGAGTGTATTTTCTTTTCACAAAACTCAATACAATATATTTTCTTTCCATAAAACATAATAAATTGCATATTCTTTTAACAAAACTAAAAATATAGTGTATTAGCTTTTGATAAAAACTAAATACAGTGCATTAAACTTTATAAAAATTCAATACAACGTATTGCATTTTGTCACAAAACTAAATACACTATATTTTTTCACAAAATACAATAAAATGTATGTTCTTTGAACAAAACTAAAACGATAGTGTATAGCTTTTGATACAAATTAAATACACTATATTAAACTTTAGAAAAATTAAATACAGTTTATTGCATTTTGTAATGAAATAAATAGATTGTATTTTTTTTACAAAACTAAATACACTGTTTTTTTTTCGCAAAACACAATAAAGTGTATATTCTTTTAACGAAACTCAAAACATAATGTATTAACTTTTGATACAAACTAAATGTATTGCATTGAACTTTATAAAAATTAAATACAGTGTTTTTACATTTTTAATGAAATAAATATAGTGTATTTTCTTTTCGCAAGACTAAAGACACTATATTTTCTTTTTACAAAACACAATAAAAGTGTATGTTCTTTGAACAAAACTCAAAACACAGTGTATTAGATTTTGATACAAACTAAACATACCACATTAAACTTTATAAAAATTAAATATAATGTATTACATTTTGTAATAAAATAAATAGAGTGTATTTTTTTTCACAAAACTAAATACATTGTATTTTCTTTTCACAAAATACAATAAAGTGTATGTTCTTTTAATAAAACTCAAAACACAGTGTTTTAGCTTTTCATACAAACTAAATACACTATTTTAAACTTTATAAAAATTAAATACTATGTATTGCATTTTGTAATAAAATAAATAGTGTATTTTCTTTTGACAAAACTAAATACAATGTATTTTCTTTTCACAAAATATAATAAAAGTATATGTTCTTTTAAAAAAAGTCAAAACACATTGTATTAGCTTTTGATACAAAATAAATACAATGTGTTAAACTTTAGAAAAATTAAATACAGTGTATTGCATTTTGTAATGAAATAAATAGAGTATGTTTTCTTTTGACAAAACTGAATACAATATATTTTCTTTTCCCAAAACACAATAAAATGTA
This sequence comes from Excoecaria agallocha, assembly GCA_037975025.1. Classification (NCBI taxonomy): domain Eukaryota; kingdom Viridiplantae; phylum Streptophyta; class Magnoliopsida; order Malpighiales; family Euphorbiaceae; genus Excoecaria; species Excoecaria agallocha. Next base: position 42,559,055 of record CM075806.1, read on the forward strand.
TGTTCTTTTAACAAAACTCAAAACACACAATATTAAGTTTTGACACAAACTAAATACACTGTATATTACTTTCATAAAAGTAAATACACTATATCTTTTTCACAAAAATCGATACACTGTATATTATTTTAATAAAACTCAATAAAATGTATTACACTTTCCAAAACTGAATAACATCAAATCATATAGTGTAGTATCTTTTGATAAAAGTAAATAAAATGTGTTTTCTATTTAATATGCATTATACTAATTTTTGAATTTAATCTAAATATAGTGTATTATAAGATACATTATTTTTACACGACATATGCAGTATACATGATATTTGTAATCGGGAAAAGATAATAAACGACATGCAAAATACTTATTTAGAAATTTAAGTAAATTGAAAGGGAAGTATGAATGCTTGCAAGTTTTGTATTAAGGAAAATAGATAAAAACATATTGCAAAATATGCATTACGTATATTCAATTCAAGCAAATGCTATTATTTCAAAATTTAGGTAAAGAGAACGAGAGAAGAGAATCAGTAGTAATTTCAGATTATCTGGATCGCAGAAAGAAGATAAAACTTATACTGATCGCAGTTATTTCTGAAGTTGGAGATATTATGAAATCGAAGTGCTCTAAATTTACAATCTTTCAGAAATAATTGGAGGACAAATAATTTGAATCTTTGTATATTGATCGATGAGAACGATCATTTATTTTTATTTTTTGAGAAAAAATCCTATTTGAATTATATATGTTCAACAAAAAAGTTAAAAAAAATTCGTTTGGGATTTATTTGAAAGAGAAATTTTGAAAACCTAGCAGTTGTGAAATAAAAAATTTAAATTTGGATTTTATAGAAAGTTGAAAATGTGTGCGGATATTAATGATATTTTTTTATGATATTTGTATAAAAACTCTCTTTTTTATAAATAAATGCATCCTTAAAATTTCGAATTTCGTTTTCCTTTTTCTTTTCTCCTGATCTTTTGTAAGCAAAGAAAGAGTAATATGCAACTACGGTATTTGGAAAATGGAATTACGGATCGATTTAGTAAATTAGGATAACTTATCTAAATAAAAATTAATTACGTTATTATTGTAAATAAAGAGAAATGTAATGGCTAAATAATGAGAAGAAATCAAATAGGAGAAAGCGTCGAGGTTTGGAGGCAAACCATGGTAGCATTGGCCGTTTGAAAGGGACCCATATAGGTGTAAGTGGGGTCCACGAATTCTCTTTCTTTGTCCTTCTTTATATTCCAAGGATTCCCTCTTCTCTCTAACCCCGATTTTCGATTTCTTCTTCTTCATCGTCTTCAACTCCGTCTCAAAAGCTCCATCACTATATCTGGTAAGAATTTTCTCTTTGCTTTTCTTTTCCATATCTGTTATTTGTTTCCCCTTTTTTTTTTTCTTTTTGATTTTTGATTCATATAACAGTAAGTGAAATTTTGTGTTTCTGTGTTGATCATCTCTTTAGCGATCATGATCTTGTGTATCTGATTCATATCTCATGAATCCTTTCCTTATCCTTTAACAGTGTTTCATCTTTACTAACAGTTCACATCATGATGATCATTCTCTTACCAATATTTTATCTCTTCTTGATGCTTCTAATTTTGAATTTATTTTATGCATGCACTGTGCTTGTCAATTATAGATGCTAAAAAACTAATATTTCTACTAATTTTTATTTAATTGTTGTGATCAAAAGAAGCCATGGTTTATGACAGATGATTGACAAGTACATCTAGAAATGTTAATGGAGAAAAAAAAATAAAGAAAAAGGAATTAAGCTTTTCCCCGGGTTAGGTGTGGATTTAAAACAGGGCATTTAGAGTCTAGCTAGAAATTCTGTATTGTCTAATAAAAAAATTCATTTACATAAAAAATTTAAATATTTCTTTAAATACTTTACTGAAGTTAAATTAAAAAATAAAAAGTTAAAATTAAAAGAATGCGTTTTAATTTTTTCTTAATAGGGAGAGTCAATTAAAAAAAAAAGTTTTTAGAATCCTCATATACCCATATCATTGATTTAAATAAGCTATTTGGTAATTACAGAGCTTCATTTGCTATATATATATAAAATCAATGAGCACACAATCTGTGCATGTCAAATTTTACAGAAAAAAAAAAAAAAACGAATTGTCAATTTTTATTAAGTTCTACTTACAGCTATAAAATTATAGTTGGTTGGTGAGTTCAAGTTGAAATTAGTAATCCATGACTTGGAAAAAATAATTTGACTTCAAATAGAAATTAGTAATCTATGAATTTGAAAAATAAAATGACCACAATTGTTTAATTTTCTGAACAGACTAATAGCAATTATAATCACACGGGTTTAAAAGAACATACATGCGTTATTTGACTAGTTGGTTCAAGTGTTAGGTTTAATATTTAGTTATATGATTTAGTTAAGGTGGAAATTTAATCGAGCTTGCTTTCTAATGAATTGCTGGAAGATAACAAAAATCTTTTGTTTATAACTTTTTTTTTTTTTTACTTCAATCTTCAAAGAGATAAGAAGTGTTCATCCCCCAAGGGAAAGCATCTATCTTTATATTCGTTTTGGAAATTTCTTTTTCAAATTGGATCAATGATAATGTTCGTAAACCAAACTATATCTATAAGTATTTGTATATTTTTTTACATGATAATATGCCATCATTTAATTTAAGAGAGAATTCCATCCAACGCCGTAGAGATTTGTTGGAATTGAGTATTGAAGAGGAAGTTTATAGATAATGGTAAGAGAAAACAAGTCTGTCTAATTGAGCTGTCGCTCGCATTGAAAATACCTTTTGAATAAAAATATAAATAACTTGTAAAAAGAACAAAAAAAAAATAAAAATGGAGATGGGGATGGGACGCCTAACTTTAGTGGATCCACACATTATAGTTCTTTTTTTTTGTGATTATATTTAAACATTGCGAAAAATAGTATTTGTAGTAGTTTTGTTTAAAAAAAAAAAAGAAAAAGTCGGTAATTAAGTAGTCTCTTTCTTTATCAGAAAATAGAAAAAAAAAAAAAGGTGGTCTCTTTCGGTCTTTGGGTATTGTTTGATTGAGCCATCTCATCTTCTGGAAAAAAATATATTTTAATTTTTTTATTTTAACAATTTTTCATATTAAATCTTTATACATTTAAAATTAAATATTGAATTCTTAAACTGTACAAAAATAACATATTAAATTTAAAATAGACGGTATAAATGATGGTATAATATAAATACAGTTAAAGTTACATGTGTTTTAATAAAATACTATTATTTTTTATGTCTATGTAGATTTAATGTATTTTAATTGAAAATTCAAAAATTTAATGTGTTTTAATTGAAAATTTTAATATATAATTTTGAAAATATAAGAATTTAATGTGTAAATATATAAAAATTAAAAAATTTAATATATAATTTTAAAAATATAATAATTTAATATTTAGCAATATTAAAATTTAAAAATTAAATTATAGATTTTGCCAAAGAAAATAATAATGGATATGCATGCGAGGGATTATGTATATCAAATAAGGAGGTTTTTACCTTCTTTCTTTTCAAGATCAAAAAGTAAAAGGATTTTTTTGGGGCCCACAAGGCTAACAGTGATCACATGATAGATCAGAACTAAAATTTTAATGATTTGAATTTAATCTGGTTCTTGTCTTGTTTATATATATAAAATATATATGCACATTAGTAACAGGCAGGTTTTTATTTTTTATTTTTATATGACAAATAGCAACTCGTAGTTGTTATCAAATGTTGCCATGTGATTTTTTTATATATTTGTTATCACTTTTTTCTATATTACTTAATAAAAGGACAATATAGTCAATTACTAATATATTTTATAATATTGAGATGTATTAATTAACATTTATGCTAAAATTCAAAAGAAACATATAAAAAGGAAAGGATGGTATATTCTTTTTATTTTAAAATAAATAAAAATATAATATGAATGGCACTGTATACATCCTTTTTTATTTTAAAAACATAGAATATGAATGGCACTGTATAAAATAAAAATAAAACTATTCAAAAAAAAAATTCATTATCAAGTATCAATAAAAGAAATTATTTTCAAATAATTCAATATTTGTAATAAAAAATTCAACATAAATAAATATACTGACAATTGAATCAAAATAAAAATTTAAAATATAAAAAAATAGAAATCAAATATGAGTGACAAATATTGAAATGATTCATCAAACATAAGTTTCAAATATTCAAATAAATTCATAAGCTATTATACATTTTCGGCGTATAAACTTAAAAGAAAAAGTATGCCAACAAAAGAAAAAATTTCCTATTCTATACAGTTTGTATGAGATGTGTTGGTCCTCGTTGACAGGTCATCTTAATTTTGTTTTTTTTTTTTTGAAAGAAACTTTCATTAAGAGGAACTAGCTATAAAGGTTGAGCATATAAAATTTGGACGGAAATCCAAATTAGCTGTTAAAGATGTGAACGGCAAAGTTAAAATTTGAGTGTTAAATTTTAGAATATTATTGGTTTGAGCTTGTATTATGTGATGTTTGAAATTTATTTCATTTTCTTTTCAAAGCCAAAAATAGCAAGGAATAACACGCAATACAAAAAAGAACCCGTATATTCTTGCTTCATTTCTACTTAGCTCAAAGTACTGACTTTTTTATTATTTCAAAGGTAAGCTAGCATGGAAGAGGAGATCCAAGTTACTTCAGAAATCCCAATAATGAAGGTTTATACCGTGGATGATGCTGATGCTACAAAGGTAAAATATTAGAGTTCCATTCTTCCTAAATAGAATAATGTATGTTTTATTTCTGGTCAAATTTTCTCTTCATTTATTTAATTTTATTTTTTTAGAAATTTTATGCTTCATTAATACTCATAAGATTTCTTCCATTTTCGGCTCGTAAGATTTCTTCCGTTTTCGGTTCACGAAGTAATCATTTGCTTGGGCATGTCTTAGGTTAATGTTCCATAAATGAAAAAAAAAAAAAAAAAAGAAAAACTGAAACTTTATACACATGGAAAAAGAAAAGGAAAAGAGCAACAGCATGTACGTACATTTTTTCATTTTACTAACAAGATAACACTGATTTTAAGTCACCAATTATTGAGCCTACTAAAACTACAGGAACGCGCAAAAGTAGAAACACACGGGAAAAAAGATGAGGACGAGACTGATGGAGAATTCATTAAAGTGGAGAAGGAATCCCTTGATGTTAAGGATCCCTCCCATAGAGCTGAGGATGCAACTGCAGAAAATGAGAAGCCGTTGGCAGTAGAAAGAAACTTAAGCATCTCAGCCAGAGAATTATTGGAAGCTCAAGAGAATGCAAAGGAAATTAAACTTGAACTGGGGAGAATTGCTGGAGCATTAAAGCATTCTGAGTCTGAAAATGCAAAATTTAAGGAAGAAATCTTGCTCACAAAGGAGAAGCTGGAGGAAAGTGAAAAGAAGCATGCAGAGCTCCAACTTGATCACAAGAATTTACAAGAGCAGATGATTGCAGCTGAGAAGAAATATAGTTCACAGCTAAAAACTTTGCTGGAAGCTCTGGAAGCACAAGACAAGAAGCATGAGGAATTGGCTGAAGTGAAGGAAGCATTTGACGGCCTGGGTCTTGAGCTTGCAGACTCTAGAAAGAGGATGCAAGAGTTGGAAGAGGAGCTGCAAGCTTCTGCTGGTGAAGCAAAAAGGTTTGAGGAGTTGCATAAACAAAGTGGTTCACATGCTGAAAATGAGACACAAAGAGCACTGGAGTCTGAGAGGCTGCTTAGTGAAGCAAAATTAAGTACAAAAGAAATGGAAGATCAGATGTCATCCCTTCAGATGGAAGTTCAGGACTTGTATGAGAAGATTGCAGAAAATCAGAAAGTTGAAGAAGCCCTTAAGAGCACTGCAGCAGAAATTTCAGCAGTTAATGAAGAATTAGCACTTTCAAAATTGCAAGTGTTGGATATGGAACAAAAGCTTCTTTTGAAAGAGGGTTTAATAAGCAAAATTTCTCATGAATTAGACCTCAAGAAAGCTTCAGAATCTCAAATAAACGAAGATCTATTGGCATTGGAAAATTCACTCGTTGCAACCAAAGAAGATCTCCAAGCTAAGGTTTCTGAGTTGGAAGCCATCAAGTTGAAGCTGCAGGAGGAAGTTGATAAGAGTGAGACAATTGAAGCCAAATTGCAAAACCAGGAAACACAATTCTCAACTGTACATGATGAACTGGGTGAAGTAATAAAAGCAAAGGAAGTTCTTGAGGCAACTGTGGCAGATCTCACTGGTGAAGTTGCACAAATAAAGAATTCACGCAGTGAACTTGAGGAGAAGTTGAAGGTTTCAGATGAGAATTTCTCTAAAGCAGATTCTCTTCTAACTCAAGCATTATCAAACAATGCACAGCTTGAACAAAAAATGAAGTCTATGGAAGAGCTTCACAATGAATCTGGAGCTGCAGCAGCATCTGCTTCTAAGAAGAATCTGGAACTTGAGAATTCAATCCGAGCTTCAACTGAAGCAGCAGAAAATGCAAAATCCCAGGTGAAAGAAGTTGAAGCATGCTTAATCACGGCTGAGCAGAGGAATGTGGAACTTGAGCAACAATTGAGTTTTGTTGAATTAAATTCAGAGAGAGAAGCAAGGGAATTTTTAGTTAAAATAACTCAGCTCACTGGTGCACTGAAAGAATTGGAGGAAGAGAAAAGGCAGTTGAATGAGCAGATGCAAGAATATCAGGAAAAGATAACCCACATCGAATCTTCCTTAGGCCTGTCCTCATCACGTTGTGTGGAGCTTGAGGATTTGTTGAAGATTACTACAGAGAAGTGTGCTGAACATGAGGACAGGGCAAATATGAACCACCAGCGCAGCCATGAACTTGAAGATTTGTTCCAGATGTCTCATTTGAAAGTAGAGGATGCTGGCAAAAAAGTGAATGAGTTAGAGTTGTTACTTGAAGCGGAGAAATATAGAATTCAGGAACTTGAGGAGCAGATCGGAACACTAGAAAAGAAATGTGCAGATGCAGAAATGGAGTCCAGTAAATACTTTAACAAGGCAACTGAACTTTCATCCGAGCTTGAGGCATTCCAAGCAAGGGCATCATACCTTGAAAGTGTACTGCAAACAGCCAACGAAAAGGAGGGAGAGCTGACAGAATGCTTGAATTCTGTGACCAATGAAAAGAAGAGCTTAGAGGATGCCTTAAACAGTTCTAGTGAGAAGCTGGCTGAAGCTGAGAATCTTGCAGAAGTCTTACGCAATGAATTAACTGTGATACATGACAAGTTAGAGAGCATTGAAAATGCTCTAAAGGCTACTGAATTGAGAGAGAGTAATGTAATAGCAAAACTGAAGTCTGCTGAGGAGCAGCTAGAGCAGCAAGAAAAATTACTGGAGCAAGCTACTGCAAGAAAGTCAGAGCTTGAATTGTTGCATGTCTCCCTAGCAAGGGATACAGAAGTCAAACTTCAAGAGGCTATAACAAACTTCACCAACAAGGATTCTGAAGTGAAATTCCTGCTGAACAAGCTGAAGAGTCTTGAAGAACAAGTGATGTTGAATGAAGACCAGGTTGCGGAAGCATCTGGAAAATATGCATCTATTAAGGAAGAACTAGAATCGTGTTTGTTAAAAGTGTCTTCCTTGGAAACTGTGAATGAAGAACTCAAAAGGCAGAACTTGGAAGCAGGGGACAGGGTTTCCGTCTCTCACTCTGAAAATGAGCGGCTAGTTGAGACAAACAATCAGCTTAAAACCAGGATTGATGAACTTCAGGAACTGCTACATTCCACTGTTTCTGAGAAAGAGGCCTCAGCTCAACAACTTGCTTCTCACGAGAGCACTATTACAGAAATAGCAGATAAACACTCGAGGGCTTTAGAACTTCACTCCACAACTGAGGCACGACTGGCACAGACTGAAAAAGAGTTACAAGAGGCCATTCAACGGCTGATTCAGAGAGATGAAGCGATAAAAGGATTGAATGAACTGCTAAATGCACATGAAGGCAAAATAACATATCATGAAGAACAGGCTCACCAAGCTTATGTAATTGGAGAAACTCGAAAACTTGAGCTGGAAGACACTCACCTGAAATTAAAACATCTTGAAAGTATTGTTGAGGAACTGCAACTAAATTCAAGTCGCTTTGAAAAAGAGAGTAAAGTACTGGCTGAGGCAAACATAAAGCTCACTCAGGAACTGGCCTTGTATGATTCCAAACTGATTAATTTAGAGGCAAACTTGTCTGCATCCCATTCTGAGAAGAAGGAAACAGTTGAGCAGCTTCAATCTTCACAAAAAACCATTGAAGATTTAACTCGGCAGCTTACTGATGAAAGAGAGAGACTACAGTCTCAGGTTTTACGTAATCCTTTCTGATGTATTTTGTATCGTGATTTGGTGATTTAGTCTGCTGACTTGTTACGTTTTTATGCTGCAGATATCTTCAGTCATTGAAGAGAACAAGCTTCTTAATGAAACCTATCAAAATACGAAGAAGGAACTTCAATTGCTGATCGCCCAGCTTCAGGAGCAAGTAGAAAAGAAAAAGGCAAATGAAGATGCCCTAAAATCTGAAATTGAAAATCTCAAGGCTGAGATAGCTGAGAAGCTAGCAGTGCAACCCCATCTCAAGGAACTTGAAGAAAAATTGGTAACAGTGGAAGCTCGACTCAAACAAGAGGTATTTGTTATCCATCGCAGGAATTTAAAGGAAAATTAAAAAAAAAAATTTCAGTTGATGTCTATCAGCCAACCCTGATTACCGTTAATTTTATAGGTTGAAAGCATTCAAGCAGCTGCTGCTGGAAGAGAAGATGAGTTGAATTTAAAACTACAGGATCATGCACTTAAAATCCAAGATAGGGATCTACTAAATGATAAACTTCTACAGCTTGAGAGAGAGTTACATCTTGCTAAGAGTATTGTTACTGAAAAGGTTAGACACTATTTGTACTTTTTTTCACTTTTTAAGCGTCATCTTGGCATGTGTTTGTTTCACATGAAAATAGTTTTGAGATTGTTTTACTGCTGTTTATAGTTGAGAATGATCCTGGGTTTTGATTGAAATTTGTTTTTGATGTTCAACTGAACAGGAAGAAGCAAACTCTCAGAAAGATTTAGAAAGAAAAGCAGCTCTGGAGAAATCCTTTGAAGAACTTGAAGCTAAGAACAAACAAATCACACTCCTAGAGAAGCAAGTCAAGGAGCTAGAGCAGAAATTGCAAAAGGCTGATGCACAATTTGAAAAGGTCAGTTCAGTTTATCCAATAATACATCCTAGATTAATAATTATGAACGAAACGCACAAACGGTGAACTTATATACTTAAATCTAAATTTAGTTGACTTTCTTTGACATTTTACTTTTTTATATGCCAAAGAAACTTTCATCAAATTGCACTGATAGGAGGAATTCATCAAACTCATTTTAAAAAAGAAAAGGTGGCTCCTCATATGGTCCCTATCAAACTTTTCATTTAGTTCAAGCATCCATCTGAGAACTTATTTATGAATACTTTATTTCAAGGAAAGAAAATATTTAAAACATCTTAATATTCGTAAAAATATTTATAATTGACTAAATTATCCTTCTATTTAATTAACATACGCCACAAGAAATGCATAAATGAATTTAGAATAGTAAGAGCAAAATACAAAACATGTAATAAATTTCATCTTAAAAAGTGATAACTTGAAGTAAAGAAAAACTCTAATGGCTTGTTTGTGAAGATGGATTCTCTATGGGTATGGATTTCAATGGCTAATCCATGTTTTTATTTTGTAGCATTTGTTAACCTTGGAAAACTTGGAATAGAAAAAAATAAAATTATTTCAAACTTTACAACTTTTTTAAACGTTTGTTAAACAAATAAATCTCGGACTTTCATTGTGCATCAGCCTTTTGCAAGTGAAGCTTCAAATGGAAAGGAGTGAGTAATATTATTTCCTCCAAAATAACCGACTTTCATTAGTGCTCGAGGGACGCTGGCTTGGCCATGATACAAAGTAGTTCCTCTCGTCTGCAGCCGCTTGACTGAATAATCACCCTCTTCAACCATTTTCTATTTTTGCAAAGATCTAAATATTCTCAATTAGTATCTGGTCACTCGTGCGTTTTCTGTGGATTCTATCTTTTATATATGAACACTGCATAACCACAAAGCTTTTAAAGTGGGCCGCATCTTTCTATATAGTCAAATGGTAATATAGTCAATCAGTTGCAGGGTGATCGGAGCAATCTGACCGACAATAAGGACGGCATAGAGATCAACTCCAGAGACATCGGATTAGCTCTTAACACCCCCGCAAAAAGGAAGGGTAAGAAAAAGATAGAGGCTGCAGCTGTCTCAGCCTCATCCTTGGGACAGGCACATTCCCAAACAACAGAGGTTTCTCCTGTCATGCACATCAAGTTTATTTTAGGAGTTGCCCTAGTATCCATCATCATTGGCATACTTCTTGGGAAGCGTTATTAGTTTTTGGTGTCTTTGTTTTGGCTTGCCAAATATTTGGCCGTTTTTCTCCGTAATTGTTGTTCCCCTTTGGTTTTTTTTTTCCTCGTTTTGGCAAGTTTATCCACAGAAGAATGGAAGTTTTGTCCGCATACTAGAGAACTAGATCTTTGATATTGGTGAGGGAATCTGTTTTTCGATATAATTAGCTAAGAATGTTCGACTACTGTAACCCTCAAGTTTGCGTTCTATTATTTAACTGTGTTGCAAATGTCAAATGTTTTGATCATGTTATTTGCCGGCTCTGCTCAGCAGTCTTTCTACGTGCTTTGAAAACACAAGATTAGGCAAAAGAACCAAACTGCTAAGCAGCTTGAGAGTTGGATCAATATAAATCTCTTTTATGCTTGTTCACTAAATCATGATCCATATTTAAGCTAACGTACAAATCTTGTTTAATAAGCGTGCCAAATTTCAGCAAGATAATGTTCATTGAAAAGGCGATGAAAATGGCCTACTAAGCTTGTTTAACAAGGGTCTTAAAAATGGGTTTGGAGGATAGATGATTGAAAATGGCCTAAAGTAAGATAAAGTTGGTTCCGTATCACTAAAATGACATGTTGGTAAGAAAAGGTTGAAGACCATCGTACCGTCGCACAGATTTTTGCACTAGAATGCAATATGTAACTAGAATTTTTGCAATAGAATGAAGTATGCAACTCAAAAAATTTAGAGATTAATTATGTTTCTTTCTGGAAAACGAGTAATCTGATGCTGAATTCACCCTAGTCCATTCAAAATAAGTTTAAATTACTCGTCTTTCGGTTACTTCTGAAGAAGAAACCGTGCCAATTATAAGAAGTTGAACTTCAAAGCAACAGCACAACTCAACTGAGCACGAGGTGTGCATCCCGGTAATGCCCCTTTATATATACCTGTAAAACCTTGTACATAAAACAGACAGACAGCTTCCGAATTCCCCCACAAATGAAAGCGTGATTTAAGTTCATTTATCATTACCGGTTTGGACAGCAATTTCATTTCGGTATACATATTTATATGGCATTCTTTTACCATCATTAATGTCACAATCCCATTCTACTAATTTTACTATGCTTTAATATAGATTTAGTAGATCAATTTTAAAGCATTACATGACCTATTAAGCTTTACAAACTTGTTTATATTACATAATTTAATTACATAAACTTAAACCATACATAACAAAAAGATTTAAACCTACAAGCTCAAAATTCACCACTTTTGGCCTTGGTCATTGCATATATGTCCTTGATCCGAAAACCTATCACCTGGACCAACACAGATAAACATCGTACTAAGCTTGCAAGTTCAGTGAGAAAATCTCAATTTGAACGACCTTTCATAGAAGCCATTTGCAAGCACACAAATATGAACAATAAAGATAAAATAATTATGTATAAAATGCAAACATACAATATTTAGATCAATACATCATAAAAATCATGCTTTAAAATGAACAATTATTTATTTTTTCACATTCTTTTAATTTGTTATCATATTTCTGTATATCACTTTTCACATATATATCACGTTTTAATTTATTTATGTAGTTAGCCTATACCTTTTTTGTGGGTGTGGATAGACCTACACAGATAAAACAATGTAAGCTTGCAAGTTTAGTGGGAAAATCTCAATTTGAACGGCCTTTCATAGAAGCCACTGGCAAGCACACAAACATGAACAATAAATATAAAACAATTATGTGTAAAATGTAAACATGCAATATTTAGATCAATACATCATAAAAGTCATGCTTTAAAAAGAACAATTATTTATTTTTCGTATTCTTTTAATTTACTATCATATTTCTCTATATCACTTTTCACATATATCACATTTTAATTTATTTTTGTAGTTAGCCTACACCTTTCTGTGGATGTGTATAATAGATGTTGTAGATACCCATATGTATGGCCTATAGATACCCATAGGTATCGCCTATAGATACCTGTAGGTACCTCATATATCTCATAGGTACGAGATTATAGAGAGACAATTCAGTCTCAACTATCTACACCATTAATGCCAAACTGTAGCAGCTACTTTGTAACATTACTAGACATGCCTATCCATCAACAATCAAGTCAAAAAGGAGGCTATAGTATCCACATTTCTTTTAGCTTTTACATTTATTATAGTCACCGGTAAACCAAACATATTCAAGTGTATATTTTTTAATACCTCTAGTTCATACTAATATCTTCATATACTATAATACCCATAGCCAACTATCTTTTGTAGGAACAATTCAAAGTTACAAACTTATTACATATCTTATCCGTTCATATATTTAGCTTACATACAAATATACAAATATGCATACTTAATTTGGGCTCGAGTATTCACAATAATCACAATTTCATATCTATTCCATCTTCAAAATCAAGTGTGCACTCATAAATTCAATTACATTTATTCATATAACTTCATTTATGTTTCATATCCTCATTATTTAGACAATACACATAGAGGTGACAAATGGACGGGTTGAGCAAATTTGGGTTGAGTCATAAACGGGCGGATTATAAATGGATGAGTCATAAATGGATCAAAAGATATGGGTCATAAATGGGCCAATGCCTAAATGGATTGGGCAGGTTTAGGCCAATCTATGGATTTAATGCATGTTGTTTCATTTTTTTTCCACCAAAATTATTTCAAAACTTTATAAATATTATAATGAAGATATTTTTTGAAATTTTGAGTCAATCGAAGTTCGTTTGGATATGTTTCGTGGATCGAAACATTTTCAGCCGATCCAAAAATTCTAAATTTTAAAAGCGTCCAAAATTTTAATTTTTACTTTTGAAAATTAATAGTCATTATTCTAAAATGTTCCATATAATCAGAATAATTTTTGAAAGGCCGTGGAATATTTTTAATCTGGTCAAAGTTAGTTTGACTCATTTTCGATCCTGTGATTTATTTATATTTTTATTTTTTGGAGGAATATTTTGCCTCAATTTTAGCTCAAATTATACCAACGGACTCGTCATAAATTGTACTTTCCAATGGCAACATAAAAGTTTTTTGGACCTTGGTGGATCCGAGATGGTATTATTCACCTTTGGTATCACTATTCACCATCAGAAAGTACTATTCATGCCGATAGTGATTTTAGGGCATTATAGACGGTGAGGGTGGAAGTAATACACTATTTTGAGAAAGAGAGAGAGGGGAGAACTAGACTGAGAGAATGGGGAGATCTATTGAGCTCAGATGGGCCGCATGTAGCTTAGATGTGTATCAACTTATTACGCCTGCTTTTTTAATGAAATTAACATTTTTATATAATACAGTGATACAAAAAATAGTACAATAAAAAATATTGGATAGCCTAAATGGATCGGGTGGCTTAAATGGATCATATTGTGGCCTAGATGTAGATAAACTTATTTGACCTATTTTTTAATGAAATTAATAATTTTATACAATAACGTGATACAAAAAATACTGCATTAGATAGTTCAAATGAATTGGATGGCCCATATGGGTTATATTGCGGTCCAGATGGATCGCATGTAGCCTAGATATGGATCAATCAATTTGATCAATTTTTAATAAAATTAACACTTAATATAATGTAATATTAAAATTACTGCAGTAAAAAAATATGATAATCCAAACGGACCATTTTTGGGTTGGCTCAATGGGTATCATAGATAAACCCATTAGGCATTTTGTAGGAGGTTCATTTGGCATCATGGACAAGACCTAAATGGATCACATATTTAGTGGATCATTTTTGGATTGGCACAATGGGATTTTTTGGGGTTGGATTGGGTTTGGATCATTTTTTTTTTGCGGGATTTTATGTTTGTGCCAATTTTGTTAGCCCTAAATACACATATTACGAATATACATTTAGTTCATGTAAACCACATGCATATATACCAAAGTTAAGAAGTTTCCTATTCGAAGCTTTTATTATCCTCTATTTTAAACTTGAACTTTATAAGGTTTAGATCAATATGTCTTTATAAGAAATGTTTCTTTATGTCTTAAATTTCCAAAAAATTAAGATTCAAGCAATTTAGACCTGTAAAATGGGACTTTTGGCCAAATCATTGTATACTGTTCCTAATTAATTGTTTAAAGGTAGAAGTATTGCTATGTTTTTTAGCTAATTTCTAGGTAAGTTAAAGATAAAAATTAGGTCTTGTATTCTTAAACAAAGTCTCTCTATTATGATATAGTTTCTACAGAAATTTGATTCATAACAATCAAAGTTCCAGAGAGAGAGTTATACCTAAAATACTGCTTGTTGCTCCTATATCATTTACGCCAACATCTTCCTTTTTTCTTAGATTTGGCCCTATAGGGCCTCCAAGCTTCAATTTCTCTAATTTTTTTTAGGTTATTTACATGCATATTTAAATGTTCTAAGATTTCCAAGGTGTTAATGTGGCCATATAACCCATGTAACCCTTTTCATGCCCTATACACATATATTGGCAAAATGTGCACAATTTGGGCTCTAAGTGGAAATTCACTACTGAGAAAATTAAACAAATTTTGTAGTCCATGTCTAGTGTTTAATAAGTGTATTGAATTTATCAAGTAAGATAACGAGTATAATTAAAGACTCATGAATATCAAATATAAGGAAATGGGGAATATTAAGTTAAACATATGATTTAGTGGTGCTAATCTAAGATGTCACGGGTTGGAATGAAGGGATTCCTAAATTAAGCAAGAAATCAAAAATATAAATTACCAATAAAAATAAAAGCAATCATCAAGGACATCAACCAAAGTTAAATTGCTTAAGATATTTTATCATCATAAATGCAAATGGATATGGGTAAAATGATACAAATATGAAATTCTAAACTAATCCAACTAAATTAAGTAGCCGAAACTAAAGCTACAATTCTAGCTAACTCAGTCCCCATATGGGCAAAACTTATAAAACTATACTTGTAAGGACCCAATCATGGCCCTAACAGGATTATAGTTAATTAATCAGGATTAAGATTTAATAACGCAAAAATTAGGTTATCTTGCATTAAGGAAGTTAAGTCATATAAAGGGTATGGTGGTAATTATGCACATGTGTATTGGAGTGTAGCTAAAATAGTAAGGAAGGATACAATTGAATTAAATGAGAAGTTTGGGGTTAAATGTTAAGAAAATGAGTTAAAATGTATAAGGGTATTATTGGATTTTCCTTAGGGAGATATTTACCTCACTCACCTATTTAGGGTTTAGGGGTTTTGTGAAATGGGATCGGCATTTGGAATTCCTGGAGATCTCTTTCTCTATCTTTATCTCTTAGTAACGAGATTGAAGAAGAAGCTCTAGGGTTTTGGTGTTTTGGCATGAAGGTAATGTCTCTTCCATAGATCTCTTCTTCCATGCTTGATTTATGATCTTAGGGTTGAAGGAAGAGATGATAAGTCATGTTTGTTGTCTCTGTGTATAAGGAAATGAAGGAGAAAGAGAGTTAGATCAATGGATGTTGAAGGAGATGAAGCTCAATTTTGAGGTACGTGATTCATTTTTTTGAAGGGTTACTGTACATGTTTTCCCTCTCATGTTGCATGTGCTTTGATAATGAGATTAAGGGTATAATCTAATATATTTTGATGATTATAACATGATTAGTAACTTAAATGATCATATAAGTGGGGAAAGTGAGATTTAGGGTTTAAATTCATATTATGCACGATCGGGATTTTGGCTTTTCTTCTTTCCTTCCCACTAGTGGCCACACACCCTTTTCTCTTTGAGCACGCGTGGCCACTCACTCACTTTCTTATGTTAACACATGGTCACGTGTGAGTTTCTCTTCCTAACCCGTGGCCACGTGATGCTTCCCTTCCTCCCACACACGACCACTTGCATTTGTTCTTTCTCTCACACATGGCCATGTATGTGTTGCTCTTTGGGAACCCATAGCCATGCATGTGTTTCTCCTTGGAAACACATGGCCACGTACCATGTATCTCTTTGATGTACACGGTCACATGTGTGTCTTTTCTATGTTTCTTCTTCAAAGAACGTGGCCACACATGGAATGCTTTCTTTCCACACACGACCATGTATGGCTTCTCTCTTTGGAAACCCGTGGCCACGTGATGCTTCCCTTCCTCTCACCCACAGCCACGTGATGTTTATTTTCCCCTTGTACACAGTCAATTATGCCTTTTATCTCTGAAAATACATGGCCAACCCTCCCTTCTGTGTATGAAATGTTTGACCAGCCATACTTTATATATATATACTCTTTCATTCATTTAAGTATATGCTTACCCCAAGATTTAAGCCATGTAATGAGATATTGAACACAATATTATGTGGTCCATAAGATCTTGACAAGAGCAAGAATTGAGATAATTGGATTAGTAATCAGTATGAGTGATGGTAAATAGTTATTAAATGGAGATGGATATGCTACTTGATTACTAAGGGAGTAATAGATTATGAAAGTTTATTCTAATGCTAAAGTCTATAAAGATATGATTCAGAAAAACATGAATATAGCATGAATTATTATATAAATTAAAAGACATAAAAGCTATTATAATAGGATAAAGATTGATTTAAGTTGTAATTCATCCAAAGTCACCTACAAATGAATAAAGCATGATCACTTAAAATGAAAGTATATATATATATATATAGACACCTTGTTATACACATATTAGATTGAAAGGCTTTAAAACAATAATTCTATAAAGATATGAATTGGAGTCCACTTGAACTCTAATTAGGAAGACTTACATATGATAATGCTAAAATAATTAGGCTGCTAAAATTTGTTTTAGTGCATAATGGCATGAAACTATGAAGAGTGAAAGGAAATATAAGAATCATAAGAGTATGCTAATTGATATGCCTTTTATAGTACAGTATAAAGTATACGCTCGGCCAAAGCGAACGGTTCTACCTAGACACTATACTTTGGTAATCCTTTTCAACAGCATGGGAATAATATGATTTACCTAGTTGATAAGAAGATAATTGTAATGTTGCATGTAATTTAGTAACTATAAATATACATGCTAATTAATGTATTTTATACAGGTATAAGGTATGTAATATGCCTAAGTTAAAAGAAAAGGAATGTTTTTAAGGGATATTATAAAACTATAGAAGCTTAATTATACTTCAAGCCATAATGGGAATTGATGGTGAACTTTGATGTAAAGGATCATACTCATATGTTATTCATACCCTATGATGTAAAATGAAAATTACAAGTCTGCAAGTAATGTTCTAACGATTAAGATGATATAATCTTATACAACTCCCCTAAGAAAATAATGTTATAAAATAGAAAGTACAAATAAGATGATCATGATATATGTGATAACGTTAAGGTAAATAATCTATTGTCTATGATATAATAGACTATAAAAGTGAGCTAAAGAGGCTATAGATGAAGAAGGTTAACCTTAAACCATATGAGAACATAATTATTCTATCATATGAATCATGAATGCTTAAGTGCTACTATATATGATTATGTTTAATGTGATTAATTATGGGAATAGAGAAACTACTCACGGCAAGCAATAACAAGGTACGTCCATGAGAACTATTTTTGAGTTATGTAAGTATATGTGGTATAATTGATTTGAGTATGCTATGAAAAGTAGCTTGATTTAATATGCGAACAAGTATGAGTAATGAAATCATGTATTGCCATGTTTAAACTGCACATATATGTATGAGTGCATATGGGTACGCGTAATGCTAACCATGAAAGATAAGGTGTTGTTATTGTTGCATAAACATGTAACTATTATGATATGAATGAAAGAAATTGATGCAAGCATACGATCATATGACATCGTCCATATGTAATGGAGCCTAAAGCTCAACATTGATGTATGAAAAGAATGATATGCATTCTTTTATGACAAGTGGCTTTAAGCCAATGATATGCTATGTAAAAAGAATATGTTAAATTAAGAGATGTCTTAAAAAGTTAAGCCTGTGGGTCTTAGTTCAGTTGTGGATTAGATAGGCATGCCTAGAGGGATACAATCGCAGCTGCTATATGTTGACCCCGTTTGGGTCTTGTTCCTTAATGGAACCATCGTTTGACCCCATTTAGGTTCATAGTTTGTTCCTTATTGGAACCATTGCTTGACCCCATTTGGGTCCATTGTTTGATATCTTCGGATATCCATAGTTTGATACCTTCGGGTATCCATTGCTCCTGTTATCCACCCTTCAAACTAGTACTTAGGCAGGCTATTAAAGATGTAAATGGTTCAAGAAATAAAGTAACGTATGTATCGATTGCCTCACTTATATGTATTGGAATAATGATAGTGATTTATTCTATTGCTTTATTCTAAATTTCAGTTAGCTAAAAACTACTTCTATGAAATGAAATGCCATGTTATGTAGTACTTGATTGTGATTTCTTACATCAGCAATGAGAAAGGTCACTATGTGAGTACCAGTGTGAGTCGGTTCCACGGTGAATAATGGGGCCATATAGGCCATAAGCTTACAATATTGAATTAAACGTTACATGAACTATGACATGCATAATAATATTCATGTAGGGGAAAATTAGAAAATGTTTGCATGTGGTATGGAGACTTTGTCAGTTAATAATGAGGTGTAATACCTATTCCTTGGAATGGCATGCAAATTCGTGAGTATGAATATGAACATTTTATTTATGTATGTGTTTATGTATAATTCTAACATAAATCAAAGTGCAAAGCATGATATGATATGAATCTGTATGATGTTTAAAGTGTAATGATAACATAGCATTAAGGAAGACATGCGCCGAAAACCCGAACAAAATGATAAATTTGTAATATATGTAATGTAAGCATGCCTAACAATATCTATTGTAACGTTACATAATATGAGCACTTTCTTTTGGATATGAATAAGCAATAAATACACATGTTAGGTAACCAAATTGGTTAATGGTATTGAGTTGAAGGTTATGAGAATATAATGATAATATCAATATTATGGAATAAAAGAATTATAAGATGCATGAATTGTTCTAATAAATAAGAGAGTATTAAAAATGATCGTTAATTAACAAGTTTCAGGGATAAGATAAGTTTATACAATGCTTTTGGTTTTGGTAATGATGGCATCCATAGTTAAGGTTAAAACTCCTCGGAATGTCCAACGTGGCAGGATAAATAATGTAATCTCATATGTTATGTTATTGTGATAGCTGATTTTGGTTCGATGAAGAAAATTGTATGAGCTTGCCCATAGTTTTGTTCCCCACTAAGCTTTATAGCTTAGCACGGGTTTGTTTATCCGTGTAGGTTCAGGATAAGCTCCAGAGGATCAGTCATGATGCAATTGCCTTGAGGATATCAGGATACTTGAAGGATATACATGTTATATTTATCTTATCTATAAGCTTAATTATCTTATTATGGCATGTAATGATGGCCTGTATTATTATTATTATTATTTCTGCATGACCTTTACTAGGTTGATGATGATAATGATTGATGATGATTGATGATTATCCATGGTTAAGGAATTAGGGTGTTACAATACTAGTATAAGCACAAGTTATGTATAAATCCTAGTCCAATTCTAGATTAAGCCACAATTTTGATCTAAACCTAATCCAAATTTATCCATGTCTTCCTAGGCATATGAAAATAATTTAGTAAATCAAAATCATCCAAACCCACAATTCCTGTTTAAGGCAAAAAAAAGCCAAATCAAAGCCTTAGTAATAACCAATGAAAAATAATAAAAATAAGAATAATTATATAACAATTCATTTGGGCTAATCACCATGCAATAAATCAAATATAAACAATCATTCGTCAATTAAGAGTAGGACAAATAGAAGAAAACATGAAATATGCATTAAACCTAAATATCCAAATACAAAGTATGATTCAAGAATCACTAAGCAAAAAGAACTACTCTAACATCAAGAACATAATCATCAAATGTATAAAGATGAATTTTAAATACACCCATGATGAGAGAAAAGATACATTTTAAAGATTCTTCTTCTTTAACTTTGAATCCTTCTTAAATCCCAAAATTAAAATCTAAACTAAATTGATCTAAAGTATATATAAGCAAAATTATATTTTAAATGAAATATAGTAAAAAAATGAGAGAAATTTCACCCTAACAGTGTTTATAAAGAAAAATAAAAATAAGAACTATAAGAAAATTATCTAACTCTTAGTTGGAAAATGAAACAACACCTTTCAAATACTAGCAAAAAAGCATGTCCATGTTTTTAGTAAAAATGCATGAGTTTGGATTGTTGTGTATAAAACCTAGCAACTAAAGACTAGAAAACATGGTCGTGTTGTAGTGTAAACCTGCCATCCTTCAATAATTGTATCTAAAATTAGTCTCGAACCTCTAGCTAAGCTCTGAAGCATATGAAATAGCTAAAAACATCCCAAAAGTTATTAAAACCATAAAATACTCTAAACTAATAAAGTAACATAAATTAAACTAATAAAGACTAAAAGTAAAAGAAAAATAAATGTATGCCTAGAAATGCCCCAAGATATAAATATAATTGCAACTTATCAGTCCACATATATATGGTTTGTGGAATAGTTCGTAGCACTCGATATCTAGCTTGTTAATATGACCGAGTATATGATGTTACATTTAGTGGTATCAAGGCATAGGTTTAGGATGTTACAATCACTCAAATATTTTATGGCATGGGGTGAGGCAATGTGATGCCCCAAAAATTTTATAGCATGAATAGTATTTTTTGAATAGTGAATAATGATATCAGGTGACACTATGATGAATAGTACCACCTTAGGCCACTGGCAACCATAAAAATTTTTCTCAACCACTGAAAGGTACAACTCATAAAGAGTTCGGAGATATAATTTGAGATAAAATTGAATTCAAATAAGCCCCCAAAAGGTATAGAGAAAAAAATACCAGGACCATTAAAGAGTTGACCAATTTTGACCAACTCAGAAAAAATATTCTAGATCCCAGAAAATTATTCCGATTGCAAAAATCATTTGAAAAGATTCCAATGAAATTTCAAAAGTGGAAATGAATTTTTGGAGAGATTTGAAAAATTAAGGTTACGGAGAGGTAATTTAACCTATAGGCTTAAAAATATATCGAAATGAACTTGGATTGATCCGAAATTTTAAAAACACCTTAATTAATATTTGTAAATATTTTTAGACTAATTTTGGAGGTCATTTAACAACTAGAACTTATAGCCAATGAAATGATGACAAGTGACTTAATATGGATCTTAGATAAAAAATGGTCAATGCTATTTTGACCCTCCGACTAAGGGGAGTTATAAAGGGCTGCAAAGGGGTAGGTTTCTCTTGAGAAATCAATCCCTTCCTCTCTTCTTGTTCCTCCCATTTCTTCCTCCACCACAATTACTTTATAACCAAACTTTTTCCCAAGCTTTCTCTTACCTTATTTCTCACTCAAATTGCATCTAGAATCTCATCCTCATCATATTTTCTACTTTATAATAAGTTCAAGTAATGTTTTTAGTGTAGAAAGTTGGAGAATTTCAAGTTGGAGAAATGTACTAAGTAAGTGAAATTAAGGTATTTTGGGTAGGAAATTATAGGGAATTAATAAAATATATGATTTTAACCACTATTGAGTGTTTGATTGTGTTAGTGTATACCATTAGTTCCATCTATAATGTTATCTTTAGCATGTCCTCACATTAGTCCATTAAGATTCGATTTTCACGTCAAACACAAGTTTTGTTCTTATCCATACGTGCTTCGTCCTTACATTCATAAAAAAATATAGAAATAGTTACACCTATGTGGAGATTCATAAAAGGCCTTAAAAGTAATTATTGTTAGAGAGTATGTCCTAGAGCCTATGTAATAGGGATGCTTTTCATATGTATGAAATTTATATTCTTAATAAAAGGCATCATTTATTTATTAATGCTGTGTTTGAATACATGAGTTTGTAAATCTTAAATTAATAAATGAAGTCCTAGATATTATAAACACAGTGCAAAGGCAATCATGAAGGTGTTCGTGATGTGAGATGTCTATTGCATGCAAATATGTTAATATCTAAATATCCCTAGTCATAGAATTAACAAGATAGGAAATTGTTAATTCGGACAGACTAGCACATGTTATACTTCTTGAATGGTTCAAGCAATGGTTCTCATAATTGTGATTATAAATGATAATCAAAGCTAACATGTGGATGCTTGTTAGAGGAACAAGTTCATTGGAGACCTGCAAAGAGAATCCTCATATGGATATTAAATCTATGTCAGTGAGGAATCTCTTCATAGTAGTTGTGCAAGTATCTTTAGACTTGAGATCACCAAAGTTATCTTAAGTAGCAAGTGGTATACTTTGACTCCATAACTGATTACTTCCAACTGCGAGTGAACATAGTTAGGAGATTGGGTATATCATAACCTACTTGAAGATAGTTGAGTGATTGACAAAGGATTCACCATCCCAGATTTAACAAGGGAAGTTATCTCGCATGATTCTATAATTGCCTTGTTTAGAGAATCTCTAGCCAGAGTAATATGCCGAGATGGATGGAGATCCATGAAGGGCATTTTAGGAACAATGGTTAAATTAATAGAACATACATAATTAGATTTATATGAGTTGACAGAAATCCATACTCAGAATCTAATTGAGATAAGAGTGGTGAAAGGAGTAATTGCACGGTAACTATTTCTATGGAAGGGTACAGTCAAACCACATGACTTTCCTGACATTTGGGTAGTCATGATGCCTAGCTAGAGGCCAATCATGACTTGTATAATGATGTATCAAAATATCAATAGAGATTGATAACATGATTTAAAGGAGTTTAAATCATGTGAGTTTTGAATAGAACTCACAATTACATATTATACTGCCAACATGGACAGGAACCCAATAGGTCACACACATATAGAGAAAAGGGTAAAATGGTAAAATGAAAAGGATAATAATATTTGATATTATTATAAAGGTAGAGAGGAGAATATGATAATAATTAATTAAAGAGTTTAATTAATTATGATAAAATAAAATTGTCCGCGAAACTTTTGAGAAATGTTCTGTAAATTGGACCTAAATGAAATAATGTATTTCATGATTAATGATTATTGTCTTATAAGTGTTATAAGAATACTATAAGTGTTATAGGACTGATATAATAATTAATAGGACCATTGGAGAAATTATAAAGGGCCAAAGGAATGAAGAAGTTGGAGGAAGCCCTCCAGAAGAGGGCTACACGCCAACTCCATACAAAAGGGCTTAGAGGGATTTTTCTTGGACCAAATTAATTTATATATGTTACATAAGTGTTATGGAACTCACATATTTAATTTGGTTGGATTTGAAATCCATTTGGGTATTTAAATCCAATTAGATGCACAAAGGGCCTAGTTTGTGGATTTTGTGCATGGTCTTTTATGAAAAGATTTAATTTGGATTTAATTAAGCCCAAATGATTATAATTAATTCCAGAAGCCCAATTAATAATTCTCCAGCAATTTTAAAGAGCCCAATCTCATTAAGGAGTTGGAATTTTAACCTAACTATAAAAGGCCAACTAATGAGAATTAGGGTTAAGTGATTAAAACAAAAGAAAAGTCTTTTCTCTTAATCTCTCTCCCTTTTTGTGCCACTTCCATTGCTAGCCTCTTGGATTTTGGCCACTCCTTGTATTACACCAATTTGTTGGTTCAATTTCCTCCTCTCTAGTGTGGATTACTCATTGGAGGTGTTCGATTTTGGACACTGTGGTTTGCGACAACCCGGTGCGAAGTAAAATCAACTGTTCAACAAAAATCAAAGGTGATTTTTCTTATTCTCATATAGTTATATTGTGTATTCATGGTAAGATCAGATCTAATGGTTAAAAAATTTTAAAATTTCGCTCATCTATGTGATGCATGTAACCGTTAAATTCCAACATGGTATCAGAGCCACGGTTTTGCCATGGATATACAATTCTATATTTTTCTGCGGAATAAGTTTTGTTTTGTTTTGAGTTATTTATTTCATGAACTTTAAAATATTAGATTTGATTGTTCATGAATGAGAAATATTGATTTCTGGTTGTATGTGTGATCAAATAAATATGGTGGAAACAAAAACGAAATTTTTGAATGATTAAGATTAGGGTTTGGCGTGAAACTCATTAGGGTTTGGCGTGAAACCCTAGGTAATGTAGGGGTTGTTCTAATTTAATTTCTTATGGATCCATTTAAAAATCATTTAGATGATATTTTATGTGTTTAATATGTGATATTAAGCCGTAGGATCGAACGGAATTAAAATCAAACAAGTTTTGCATGAAAACTAGTTTTGTCGAAAAGTTCGATAAATTGGTGTTCTTCGTGTGTTCTTGATGTGTTCATGGTTAGAACGACTTTTGATCTTCTAAATCTGATATATATGATATATTAAAGTGTTTTAATTAATTGGATTAATTAAAATGGGCCTTAAATTAATTTGATTAATTTTAATTCATTAAAACCACTTAATGGGCTTAATTATGTTTACGGACTTGGTTTAAATTAGTGAATGACTTGGTGGGCCCAAGGAGCTGATTTAAATTAAAAATTATAAACATTAATTAAGTTTATTAATTGGTTTTAAGGGCTGGAGTGGGCTTGGCTCATTCCAAAAAGCCCAAATGGTCCAAAAGACACAAAACTAGTTTGTGTGTGAACACAGTTAGGGTTTTTTTTCTGTGGGTTTCGGCCTACAATTGTTTTAAGCCAAAAATTGATTCTTTTAATTATTTAATATGATTAATTAATTAAATAATCAATTTATAATTAATTAATAATCAATTGGATTGATTATTAAGACAAGAACACATGCATGCAAAAAGATTTCCTAAAATGAAAGTTTCCAAAATGGAAAAAGTTTCCTAATTTGATCACATCATTAAATAACTCAAAATATAGTTTCAAAGGTTGAAACAAAGTTAGTAATCCATTTATTTATGCATTAGAGAGGCATATAAGGGTGAATGATTGGCATGATGGTTAGTTATGGACAAAGCCCAATGTGATTGAGCATAATGCATGTTTTGGCCCAATGAGGACTTTCATGTCTCGGCCACTTGTTTTTGGTTTGTATTTCATTTCAAATTGTAATATGTAATTAGATTACTTAGATTAGAATTAGAAATAGAGATGGAGACCAATATCAAGGAGCAAGATGGGCCGGATGGAGATCCAACAAGCTTGAAGATAATGTAATTATTTTCTTGTTTGAATCATGCATACTACCTAGGTGTGACCTTTTGATTTCCCTCTTGGCTCGGGGAAATCAATGTAGTGAAGTCCATAACTATACCATATTTGTATGCTTATATTTATGTGATAGATATAGGATGCATACCAATATATGCCAACCATGTATGATGAGACTTAATTAACTAAAACCCTCAAACAAATACTAAGGTATATAAGCCTTCCATTAATTTGAGGAGAACCAGAGTTCTTTATAGTGTGGGTTTTTGACCACAGTCAAGCTCACATTATATCGAATATGTTCAAATCTAATTAAATGGGTCATCTTAGCTAGCCCATTAGTTTGTTGACCACAGTCAAGGCTAATGGTTCTAGAGGCAAGATTAGAGAATACATATATGATATGCATGCATCAAGAGTTGATAACCTAATGATCCAATAGTTGTGTAGAGACACAATTGGTATAGAGATACCTACCTTTCAAGGGTATGGAATTTGGCTTGTTGACCACAGTCAAGGTCAAATTACATATCAAGGATTGGATATTGGCCCACTAAGAAAACCATCGGGTTTTCTCGGATTATATAGTGAGGGCTAGTAATTCACAATAAAATAGTGGGAGTAAATGGATTAATTAAAGACCTTATTAATGCATACATATATGAACATACTCTCATATCTTTTCTTTTTCACATCTAGGTCATCATCATGAGCACATCAAACATTAACATACGATCAATCTTGGATAACAAGCTGCTTGGCAACATCTATTCTGACTGGATCAGGCAAGTGAGAATTGTTCTCAGAGCTGAAAAGATCCACTATGTCTTGGATAAAGATCCACCACCACTTCCATCAGATGATGCCATTGATGAGATCAAAGGCATTTATCGAAAATACATAGAGGATAGTGAAACAGCAGCATGTCTGATGCTGGGTGCTATGTCCTCGGAGCTTCAGAAGCAACATGAAATGATGGATGCTAGAACCATCGTTTTGCATCTAGAGGAGCTTTATTCTTCTCAAGCTAGAACTGAGCAATATGAGATTGCTCGAGCTCTATTTAGCTGCAAAATGGTGGAAGGCACTTCAGCTGCTACTCATGCATTGAAGATGTATGGGTATATTGAGCATTTGAGTAGACTTGGCTATGTTATGGATAATGATCTATACATAGATTTAATCTTGTACACGTTGGCTCAAAGTTATGCACCTTTCGTGCTTAACTTCAACATGAACAAGATCCAAGTATCCATTCCTGAGTTAATCAACATGCTCAAGACAGCTGATGGATCATTTAAGAAGGATCCAAAAAGTGTCATGGTTGTCACTTCTGCTAAAGGCAAGAAGCAGAAGAAGAAGAAGATAACCAAGGCGCAGCCAAAGAATGTTGGGATCTCTAAGAAGAAGGTTGCCAAGAAAGAGAATCCCAAAGGAACTTGCTTCCATTGTGGAAAGGATGGTCATTGGAAGCGTAACTGCAAGGCCTATCTAGATTCTCTCAAGGAGAAGAAGCAAGCTAATGCTTCTACTTCAGGTATTCATATGATTGAAATTAAT
The DNA here is from genome assembly GCA_037975025.1 of Excoecaria agallocha. Taxonomy (NCBI): domain Eukaryota; kingdom Viridiplantae; phylum Streptophyta; class Magnoliopsida; order Malpighiales; family Euphorbiaceae; genus Excoecaria; species Excoecaria agallocha. The sequence continues at coordinate 42,586,288 of CM075806.1, forward strand.
ACTTATTCTATTGCTTCAAAACAATCTTGGGTATTAGATACCGGATGTGGATCTCATTTATGTAATGATCTACAGGGGCTTAGAAGCATTAGAAGAGTTGGAAAGGCAGAGATATGTTTGCAGTTGGCTACTGGACAAAACATCTCTACAACAGTTGTGGGGACTTACTATTTGCCTGTTCCTAGTGGATTAGTACTTGAATTAAATAATTGTTATTATGTTCCAGCTTTGTCCAAGAGTATTATTTCTTTCAGTTGTTTGATGAACGATTATGATATTTCTTTAAAGGACAAATATTGTTACATTTTTAAGAACAATATATTTTATGCAAAAGCTATCATTGAGAATGGTATATTTGTTCTTGATTTAATTAAAGAAGTACATAATGTGGATACCAAGAGAATAAAACATGATAATCTAAATACCTCATACTTATGGCATTGTCGTTTAGGCCACATAAATGAAAAACGCATGACCAAATTGCATAAGTCAGGTGATTTGGAATCATTTGATTATGAATCATTTGATACATATGAATCTTGTTTATTGGGAAAAATGACAAAAGTTCCCTTTATTGGTAAAGGAGAACGAGCTAAAATGGTTTTGGACTTAATACATTCAGATGTATGTGGTCCAATGACTACACATGCCAGAGGAGGTTACTCCTACTTCATTACTTTCATAGATGATTATTCCAGGTTTGGATGCATCTATCTAATGAAATATAAGTCTGAAGCATTTGAAAAGTTCAAAGAATTCAGAAATGAAGTAGAGAAACAACTTGGCAAAAGTATTAAAACACTTAGATCAGATCGAGGTGGAGAATACTTAAGTCAAGAGTTTCAGGATTATCTTAGAGATAATGGGATTTTATCTCAATGGACTCCTCCATATACACCACAACACAATGGTGTATCTGAAAGGAGGAATCAAACACTATTAGATATGGTTCGATCAATGATGAGCCGAGCGGACTTGCCTAAGTCCTTTTGGGGATATGCACTAGAAACTGCTGTTTATATGTTAAATAGAGTTCCTAGTAAATCGGTTGATGTTACTCCATATGAGATGTGAAATAACAAGAAACCCACGCTTTCTCATATGAAAGTATGAGGTTGTCCTGCTTATATGAAGAGGACAATGTCAGACAAACTGGATGTTAAGTCTGACAAATGTTTATTTGTGGGATATCCAAAAGAAACGTTTGGATATTATTTCTATCATCGCTTAGAACAAAAGGTGTTTGTTTCAAGGCATGTTGTCTTCTTGGAAAGAGAATTTCTCCTACGAGAGGATAGTGGGAGTAAAATTGAACTTGGTGAAGTTCAAGACCCACAAGTAGAAGATGATCAACCGATTGAACCCGAAACTGAATTTCATAATGATGAGATTACAGTTGAACCTGATTATACACAAAATCCTAGAGGATCTACTAGGATGCGTTCTATCCCTGTGAGATATGGATTTCACATTGATTTGGATAGAGGCATAACTGTAGTAGAGGACAATGAGCCTACAAGCTATCAAGAAGTTTTGAACAGTTCAGAACGTGATTTATGGCTTAAGGCTATGCAGTCCGAAATGGACTCTATGTATGAGAATAAAGTGTGGACTTTAACTCAACCACCTAAAGGGATAAAACCCATAGGGTGCAAATGGGTCTTCAAAAAGAAGACTGACATGGAAGGTAATATAGTTACCTATAAAGCTCGCTTAGTAGCAAAAGGTTATCGTCAAAAAGAAGGTATTGACTATGACGAAACTTTTTCTCCTGTAGCGATGCTTAAGTCTATAAGAATACTTTTAGCCATTGCAGCTCATTATGATTATAAGATTTGGCAGATGGATGTGAAGACAGCTTTCCTTAATGGAAAACTTACCAAGGATGTGTATATGACACAACCAGAAGGATTCACATCAGGAAATGGCGAAAAGGTATACAAGCTTCAAAGATCCATTTATGGATTGAAGCAAGCCTCTAGGAGCTGGAACATACGATTCAATGAGACAATCAAAGAGTTTGGTTTCTCACAGAATGAAGATGAACCTTGTGTGTATAAAAGGGTCAGTGGGAGTGCAATTGTCTTCCTAGTTCTATATGTAGATGACATATTGATCATGGGAAATGACATTTCTCTTCTCCAATCTGTTAAAATATGGTTATCCAAGCAATTCTCCATGAAAGACCTTGGAGAAGCATCCTATATTCTGGGAATAAGGATCTATAGAGATAGATCCAATAGGTTGCTAGGTCTTTCTCAGAGTACATATATAGAAAAAGTATTGAAGAGGTTCAATATGGATCTCTCTAAGAAAGGGTTTATACCCATGGTGCATGGGAAACACCTTTCTAAGTCTATGTGTCCACAGACACTGGAGGATAGAGAGAGCATGAATAGAATACCATATGCATCTGCAATTGGTTCTATCATGTATGCTATGTTATGTACACGTCCAGATGTAGCATTTGCTTTGATTGTCACAAGCAGATTCCAATCTAATTTTGGAGAGGAACATTGGGCAGCTGTCAAGAATATTCTTAAGTACTTGAGAAGGACTAAGGATATATTCTTGGTATATGGAGAGGGCAGTTTGGAAGTAAACGGGTATACAGATGCCAGCTTCCAATCTGACAAAGATGATTGTAAATCACAATCTGGTTATGTGTTCATAATGGGAGGAGGAGCAGTTAGTTGGAAAAGTTCCAAATAAGAAACAACTGCTAATTCCACGACGGAAGCTAAGTACATTGCTGCTTCAGAAGTAGTCAAAGAAGCAGTCTGGATCAAAAAGTTCATAACCGAACTAGGAGTGGTGCCTAGCATTGTTGATCCGATTCCTTTATATTGTGACAACAATGGAGCCATTGCGCAAGCAAAGGAAACACGGTCTCATCAGCAATCCAAGCATGTTCTCAGACGCTACCATCTCATAAGGGAAATAGTAGCTAGAAATGATGTAAAATAGAAAGGGTTCCCACAGATGACAATGTGGCAGATCCCCTCACTAAAGCACTTTCCCAGATAAAGCATGATCACTATATAAATAGCATGGGTCTGAGACATAGTGCAAGTGGGAGATTGTTAGAGAGTATGCCCTAGAGCCCATGTAATAGGGATGTTTTTCATATGTATGAAATTTATATTCTTAATAAAAGGCATCATTCATTTATTAATGCTGTGTTTGAATACATGAGTTTGTAAATCTTAAATTAATAAATGAAGTCCTAGATATTATAAACACAGTGCAAAGGCAATCATGAAGGTGTTCGTGATGTGAGATGTCTATTGCATGCAAATATGTTAATATCTAAATATCCCTAGTCATAGAATTAACAAGATAGGACATTGTTACTTCGGACAGACTAGCACATGTTATGCTTCTTGAATGGTTCAAGCAATGGTTCTCATAATTGTGATTATGGATGATAATCAAAGCTAACATGTGGATGCTTGTTAGAGGAACAAGTTCATTGGAGACCTGCAAAGAGAATCCTCATATGGATATTAAATCTATGTCAGTGAGGAATCTCTTCATAGCAGTTGTGCAAGTATCCTTAGACTTGAGATCACCAAAGTTATCTTAAGTAGCAAGTGGTATACTTTGACTCCATAACTGATTACTTCCAACTAGGAGTGAACATAGTTAGGAGATTGGGTATATCATGACCTACTTGAAGATAGTTGAGTGATTGACAAAGGATTCACCATCCCAGATTTAACAAGGGAAGTTATCTCGCATGATTTTATAATTGCCTTGTTCAGAGAATCTCTGGCCAGAGTAATATACCGAGATGGATGGAGATCCATGAAGGGCATTTTAGGAACAATGGTTAAATTAATAGAACATACATAATTAGATTTATATGAGTTGATAGAAATCCATACTCAGAATCTAATTGAGATAAGAGTGGTGAAAGGAGTAATTGCACGGTAACTGTTTCTATGGAAGGGTACAGTCAAACCACATGACTTTCCTGATATTTGGGTAGTCATGATGCCTAGCTAGAGGCCAATCATGACTTGTATAATGATGTATCAAAATATCAATAGAGATTGATAAAATGATTTAAAGGAGTTTAAATCATATGAGTTTTGAATAGAACTCACAATTACATATTTTACTGCCAACATGGACAGGAACCCAATAGGTCACACACATATAGGGAAAAGGGTAAAATGGTAAAATGACAAGGATAATAATATTTGATATTATTATAAAGGTAGAGAGGAGAATATGATAATAATTAATTAAAGAGTTTAATTAATTATGATAAAATAAAATTGTCCGCGAAACTTTTGAGAAATGTTCTGTAAATTGGACCTAAATGAAATAATATATTTCATGATTAATTATTATTTTTTTATAAGTGTTATAGGACTGATATAATAATTAATAGGACCATTGGAGAAATTATAAAGAGCTAAAGGAATGAAGAAGTTGGAGGAAGCCCTCTAGAAGAGGGTTACACGCCAACTCCATACAGAAGGGCTTAGAGGGATTTTTCTTGGACCAAATTAATTTATATATGTTACATAAGTGTTATGGAACTCACATATTTAATTTGGTTGGATTTGGAATCCATTTGGGTATTTAAATCCAATTAGATGCACATAGGGCCTAGTTTGTGGATTTTATGCATGGTCTTTTATGAAAAGATTTAATTTGGATTTAATTAAGCCCAAATGATTATAATTAATTCCAGAAGCCCAATTAATAATTCTCCAGCAATTTTAAAGAGCCCAATCTCATTAAGGAGTTGGAATTTTAACCTAACTATAAAAGGCCAACTAATGAGAATTAGGGTTAAGTGATTAAAACAAAAGGAAAGTCTTTTCTCTTAATGTCTCTCCCTTTTTGCGCCACTTCCATTGCTAGCCTCTTGGATTTTGGCCACTCCTTGTATTACACCAATTTGTTGGTTCAATTTACTCCTCTCTAGTGTGGATTACTCATTGGAGGTGTTCGATTTTGGACACTGTGGTTTGCGACAACCCGGTGCGAAGTAAAATCAACTGTTCAACAAAAATCAAAGGTGATTTTTCTTATTCTCATATAGTTATATTGTTTATTCATGGTAAGATCAGATCTAATGGTTAAAAAATTTTAAAATTCCGCTCATCTATGTGATGCATATAACCGTTAAATTCCAACAATTATCATATCAGTAGTGATAGTTATTAACCCAAAATAAAATAAATTAGGGATAAACTTTATACAGACCCAAAAGTATTAATAATAGATCAGTGCAAATTAGAGTATAGTAGAACTATAGTGGATTAAATATAAATTTACCTACTTTACTTGCAAGTGTGGATATTAAGGGGCAAAAGATACCAACAAGTGGTATCAACAATAAATACTTCAAAGATATTGATAGAAGATGATGAAGCCTCAAAGTAAATAATACATACATTTTGAAATCGAAGACACCATAGTGTCATGAAAGTAGCTACATAACCTCTTTCTAGGCATGCCTACTATCCACATCTAAGACCTTAATAGAATACAGTGTGGATAATATGAAGTATATGATGTCATTATATATCATATATAGGGGATAACTCATAAGAATCATATAATAGACAATAAGTCTTAAAATCATAATTAGAATAGAAGATACCAAAGTATTGAATAGAAAACACTAAATAGTGTTACAGAAGCAGCTATAACTCTTATAAGCATGCCCATTTACCCACAACTTAGATTAAAGTAGGCCTTTTACTAACATCATATTATATTAACCACTAGTAATTATTCACAGAATAATTTCCTTGCCAGAATATCATAAGCATTTATATTTCTGCCTTTTTTCTTTATTGTCATAAACACGCATGGTGCATGCAAACTTTCATTTTCCAATTACCTAGTTCAAATACACGTTCATATGTATATGACTTGAACCACATAGATGTTATAATCATTCTAAATAATTTACGTTCAAGTGTATCTCATATTTTTATGACGTACCATTATATATGCACAGACTAAGTATCATTGACATATAAGTAAGCTTGATGTCAAAAAGGCATAAAGAAATTCATATTTTTGTGGAGAGTAAGAAGATCTCATGGTGGTGTAAAATATTATGCCCTTACCATATAAAAGGTCCAATGAACCTATCACAAACATTTATTACACACCTACATGCAGTTCCATAGTACATAGCTTGACTCTACTTTATAATCTTATAATCATATAATACATAGACTTGTATATGTCACACTAATCAAAATATATTTCTCATGTATCAGAAACATTACTTTGTTATACATTACAAATGGTGTACTATTATTAGTATTACTATTATAAATTTCTTTACAAATGTACACAAACATAGCAAGAGTGTCAATCAATTCCTATATATGTAATTATCCCACTTTTCATACCCTTAAGTTAACATATTTATAACATTAAAATAAGCCTGAGTGAGTATAGACACTTAAGTCCTTATTATTCATAATAAAATGTATACCCATAAATCATGAATATATAACCATAGAATATGTTTCCCTAACAAGAGCTTTAGTATACTCATGTACTAGCCATTGTGCATGTTTAAATGGCTTTCCAATTATGAATCATAACTTAATCTTAAGTTCACATGCGTAAACATATGTATTTTTTACACATTTAAATTCATATTCATGTCCTTTACTGATCAACCATAAGCATTAATGATATTTAGAGTGGTTAACTTATATTTCAATACACTTATATAATAACATATTCAATTACAGATACATAACATATATTCAAATTCTTATGTACATAAATACCATTTATATACTTTTAATTTACCCTACAAGAGCTTGGCCCAATCCTAATTTCATGTATAATCATATAATCTATACATTTATGGTCATATTATAATATTATACATGTTTTTAAAGATTTCTATTATTATCTAAAAAAGTTCAGGTAACATTCGGTAACTTTTCAAGTGAGAAAAATAGCATTTTAACCAAAATAGGGAGGGGTCACGGCTGAGACCAAATTGTTTCAGCCATGATGATCATCTTAAATTAACACTTTTAGTACATAATGCATTTTCATGGTGGAGACCAATTAGTCTCAGCCATGACCTTTGACAAACCTAGAAATCTCTTATGACAGCTTCTCAAGTGAATTTTGCATGGCTTATTTGAGTTGCACTCTAAATTAGCCTAAATGGTCTCTATAGTTTTGTTTCTTTATGTATCTATTTCTAAAACATCAAAAATCATTTCATTTGGACTAATCAACCATGAGATATATTCAAAACAATACAAGCTGCTCTACGATAGGGGCAACATCAACTCTCTTACATTCAAACTAAATTCGAGAGCATTTAGAGATAGATTTAGACTTTGGTCTCTTATACAAAATTATAGACCTATTCCTTATGGTTATTTTCTTACTAAAATCAATCTATTTAGAGGACAATAAGCAAAAATAAGGTCCACATACTAAAACTTGTTCAAGTGATTCTACAACATAATTTTACTCAATAATTAAGGCTAAATCAAGCTTCAATCATGCAATTAACCCTCATTTTTGAATTTTATCTACATTATCATACCATAATTCATTCATATACATACTTGAATCATATTTAACATTCACAAAGAGGGGAATGGATTTTTATACCTCTTTATTGCCTTCTTACTTATCCTTTCTCTCTTTTCTTTACTCTATATCCATTCTTGACCTCTCTTTTACATGATTCTCCAATTATTCTCAGAAAAAATCATTAAATAAATAGTTAATCAATCTAAAATAGGTGTTAAAGAAGATAAAAGATATGAGTTTACTCTTGCTTACTTGAAGTAGCTATAAAATCCTTATTTCTCTTTCTTTACTCTACCAATTAGGAGCATAATTTTAAGAAAAGAGTTTAAAGAGTACTTTATGAGTGAAAGAACAAGAAGAAGTTTGGAAATTGGTTGCCCAAAGATGGCTAGCCAGTTATCTTTCTCTCATACAAATATCTAATTTCTTTTATGGTTAATAGAGAGATAAGTGTTTGATTCCTATTGGCTTCCCCTTTTAGCTTTTATTATTTACAATTTGATCCTAAAACTTTCTCTAATCACTTATTAGGATATAAATTTTATCTCGGTTACATTTTAACCTATGCATTATACTCATTATGACGCACGTCGAACCCCCATTTAGGTATCTGATGGATTCTCGAAGGCCTACTTTTAGGGTTTGATTTTAAATGAAGGTTCATTTTAACTCACAAAAGCTGGTCATTTAATAATGGATAAGAATTCTACCCAATTTGCTAAATTTTGGGTCTTAAAAGGTATGAGACAGTGTCTTGGGGTATTCTTATTCTATTATTGTCGATAAACCTATGAGGGCATCAGTTGGGCACCACAAGGTAGGTATAATGGAATTGCTACCAAATAAAATATTAGAAAATGAGTTCTAACCTTATAAGGCCAAAACTAAATATGGTTCGGGACCCCCTCTTATTCATACCTTTGCTAAGTGTGTTTATAAACAAGTTTTCAAGATTTATTTTATTTTTTCTCATGAATTATCATGGAAAAAAATTAAAATACGCATATATTCACATTTGAAAGTGATAAATTAATCAAGGAAACGAAAAAACATAGTGTAATTACATATTTAAAGATAGAAGATGATAATTGTAAATTAAATTATATTTATAGCGTGTTTTTAGGTGTTTAATTGAGTAAATTTAATTTTAATTTAGTTATATTATTGTTTAATTGGTTAAATTTGTGTTTTAAGGATTAATTGTAAGTTTTGGTATTTTTAGGATAAAATTAAAGAGAAAAAAAACTAAATTGAAAAAAAGAAAAAGTTTTAAGCCAATTTCATAATTTTGGAAAAGATGGTAAACAATTACTACGTTTAGTCGAGAGGCCTTTCACTTAGCCAAGCAATGAAAGAAAATGGCCGAGTGTGATGAAACTACAAAATAGGCCCAAAAGAAGAAGAGTACAGAGAGGTGATATTTGGCCGAGTGACTTTAAGTCATTTTCCTCACTTGGCTGAGTATCCCAATTCTTTAGTCATCACTTGGCCAAGTGATGATTTTGTCCTTCAGGCACTTGGCCGAGTACAAGAAGCAAACTTTGATGTAACTTCCTAATTAGCTAGAATTCTTTTCCTATTCTAATTTAGAAGTAACAAAAGGTAGTCTTTTTTTTTTCAGCCTATAAATAGAAGGTAGAAACACTAGAATAAAGAGATCAGGAGCTTATTTAGCAACTAAACACAAAATTAGTTTAGTTTAAATTTATGTTATTTTTCCTTAGTTTGTAAAGAACGAAAGCTTGGAGCAGGAAGTCTTCTCAGGTTTTTTTTGTAAACGTTGATCAAGGGAGCTATGTTTTTATTCTTAATTTTGCTTTAGTTTTCAATATGAATAAATGGTATTTTTCTTTACTTTTGCTAAAGGATACTTGAATCTTTAACTTTTTATTGTAATGACTTAAGTTGAGCATTAATTTCAAATACTAGTTGGTTATTTATTAGTTTTAAACATATTCTTATATTTGATTGTGTTAGAATTGATTGTTGGTTTATTTGTTCAATAACTAAAAATTGATTTAAACATAGTTAATGGTTTTCATGTTCTTAGATGAACTCTTTAGTGTCAATATATGATTATGTTCTGTTTTTGAGGTAATTATGTGTTGGTAGTGTTGATTAATACTAAGAGAGGGGGAACTAAGAATAAACTGAAGTTAAGTTTACTTGCAAAAGAGCTCAATAATTATTAGAAATTTAAATTTGAATTTTTATGCTAAGTGTTAAACTATCCTTAAGAAAGGAGTTTGATATTTAAGAAATAAATTATTGATTCAAGGCATCAGGTTTTATTTCATTTAGTTTTTCCATAATCACTGGTGTTTCTATTAAATTTAAGTCATTGTAATATAAGATTGTGGTGGATAATCCTTTATTGAAAGTTGTTTTAATATTGATTTTTTCTCTACCTTTTTTACTTGCTTGTATTCAAGGTTTAGTTTATTTGTTTTATTTTTAGTTGGTCCTTTAGTTATTTAATTTTCTATCTTTAATTTAGTTAATCTTCACAATTGCAACTTTGGGATTTCTCTTTTCTCTTGCACACAGTTTTCATTCTAAAAATTTAACATCTTTCACACTTACACAAGTTTTCTTTAGGTTCGATATATAGGCGTCATAATTATATTTTCTTATATTACTAGCCAATCTAGTACACTTGCTAGACACCGATCAGGTTTTTGGCACCGTTGCGGGGAAAAATTGTTGTTTGTTTAATTATTTTTAGATTCTTAGGTAGATTTTATGTGTTCTTTCTATTCTTTATATCTATTTTCTAATTTGTTTCTTTTATTTTATAGGTGTCAATAATTTATGGTAAGAGGTGATCCAAGTTTTCCTATTGAATCTAAAATCGAAAGAACATTTCATAAGATTAGAAGATTATGACACACAATGAATAATCAGGGGATAGGGGATCATCCACCTTTTAACATTGATGATGCACCTCGTAATGACCCACCTATAAATGATCCACCACCACCTAGGATAGAAGAGCAAAATATGCCTTATCAAGATCAAGGAAATGGGTTTAGACTTATAACCATTAAAGACTATACTATTCCTAGGGGAAATGAAGAATATAAAACCATTAGGATACCTCATCACCAATCCTTTGAGATAAAACCCGCTACTATTGCAATGGTTCAAAGAAATCAATTTTTGGGTTCAGAAATAGAGGATCCCGCTCAACACTTAGATATGTTTTTAGAAATTAGTAATACAGTACAAATCCCAAATGTGTCAACGTATGCCATTAGATTTAATTTGTTACCTTTTACATTTATTGGTAAAGCAAGGGATTGGTTGCAAATGCTATCAAATCAATCTATACACTTATGGCAAAAAATGCCAAAATTGTTTTTGTGTAAATTCTTCCCACGTACTAAAACAAACCTCATCAGTAAAAATATTAATGAATTCCATCATTTTTATGAGGAACCATTCCATGAGGCTTGAAAAAGATTTAGGAGACTCTTAAAAAGTTATCCTCAATATGAATTTGTTGTATATCAATTAATGTATATTTTTTATGTAGGTGTAAATCAAGCTACAAGGTCTCTACTAGATGCAATATCAAATGGAAGCTTTATGAATCAAATTCCTGAAGATGTATTCCTACTTCTTGATGAGATGGCTACCAATGATGGTCAATGGGCAAGCTCAAGAACTACATAAAAGAAGATGGGAATACATAATGTGGATGAGATAGATATGCTTAAGGCATAAATGTAATTAATGAGAAAGGAGCATTTAAAGAAAATAAATGAGCTTAAGGCTTAAAATATATTAATGTTACCTAATGGATGTGATATTTATGTAGGAAATTAGGGAGTAATGGGAGTTAATAATGGAGAAGGTTTGGTAGAGGAAGTAAGTGCTCTAAATTCCTATAGCAATACCTATAATATGGGGTGAAGGAATCATCATAACTTCGCATAGAGGGAAGGGAACCAAGCATCTACATCTAACCCTCAACCTAGGGCTCCCTTTAACCAAAACTTAGCTTCCCATAACAATAACCATCCTTCATACCAAGATAAAGCACAATCATACTATCAAGCTACATACCAATCATAACCTTATCAACCACTGGGATTCCATAAGCCTCAACCCCTACAAGAGAAGAAGTCCAATATAGAAGAAATGATTGCTAGTTTTATGGCCTCCCAAAATTAAATATTAGCTAATCAAGATGCTAGGTGAAAATCTCAAGATATTTGGATGAGAAACCAAGAGACATCCATTAGGAAACTAGAAAACCAAATGGGATAACTTACCAATTCACCCTCCAATAGAACTCAAGGCACCTTTCCATCTAATGTGAACCGAATCCAAAGGAGAAAGCTGAGGCAATCACTTTAAGAAGTGGAAAAGAGGTATAATAAGCTGAAATTGGTAAGAATTCTTCTAAAGTGGTGGAACTAATGATGGAGGTAAGAATTCCTAATTCCAAAACTAATTATGAGCTTTTGTTGAGAAAGGTAAAGGTAAGGAAAAATTAGTTTATACTGTTCTTGATGAATCTCAATTGCCTTATCCATCTATAGTTAGGAAAGAAAAGCGTAACAAGCAATTATCTAGATTTTTAGACATATTTAAAAGTTGCATGTAAATTTAACATTTGTTGAAGCTTTATTACACATGGCTAAATATGCTAAATTTATGAAAGAGCTTTGTACTAATAAGAAAAAGCTATATGGGATAGGAATAGTTCAATTATCAGAAAATTGCAGCACAATTTTAATGAACAAAATTCTAGCAAAACTAGAAGATCTTGGAAGTTTCACTTTACCATGTGAATTAGGAGGAAAATTTGTAGGTCATGCATTATATGATTTGGGTGCCAATATAAATTTAACGCTTTATTCAATTTGCAGAAAATTGAACTTAGGGGACATAAAGGAGACCTAAATGACATTATAATTGGCGGATATATTTGTAAAGAGGCCTAAATAAATTATAAAAGATTTGTTAGTGAAAGCTAGAAATTTTATATTTTCGGTAGATTTTTTCGTAATAGATATGGAAAAGGATCGAAAAGTGCCTCTAATAGTGGGAATAGTTCTAGGGTATAAAATCTTCGAGAAAAAAATTGAGGTGGATAGAGCAGAGGTAGATGTCATTGATAAATTACCTCCCCCAACTAGTGTTAAAGGTTTCAGGAGTTTCCTTGGTCATGTGAGTTGCTATCATCAATTTATTAAGGATTTTTTAAAATAGCTAAACAACTATTTAATTTATTGCTTAAAGATGTTGCATTTAACTTTAATGATAAGTGTTTGCAGGCTTTTAACTTGTTAAAACAAAAGCTAATGATCATGGTTATGCTAGAGATTATGTAATGGAAGCGATTTTAAGATAGCAAAGAGAGAAAATTTTCTATACTATTTACTATATGATTAATATAGAGAAGGAGTTATTGGCAATTATGTTTTCCTTTGAAAAATTCAAACCTTATCTGCTTGGTTCCAAAGTCATAGTGTGGTCAGATCATGCTACACTAAGGCACCTTTTTGATAAAAAAGATTCCAAATCAAGGCTTATTCGATGGGTTTTGCTATTACAAGAATTTGATGTGGAGATCAAAGATAAGAAAAGAGTTGGAAATTTTATAATTGTTCATTTATCTAGATTGGATCATGCTAATATTGAAAAGAAGAAATTTCTAATTTATTTCCCAATGAACATATTTATGCTTTTTATGCTTGTCAAAATTTGATTCCTTGGTATATTAATATAGCTAATTTTCTTGCAGGAGGTTACCTTTCAAAAGACTTTACGTGGGAACAAAAGGAAAAGATTTCAGAAGATGCCAGGCATTACCTATGGGATGACCCATATTTGATTAAAATTTGTTCGAATAAAATACTGTGAAGATGCATTTCAAAAGCAAATCAAAAAGATATAATGCAATAATTCCATGAAGGAGAAGTTGGAGATCATTATAGACCTAATCATACGGTATAGAAAATTCTCTAATCATGTTTCTTTTGGCCTACTCTTTTTGTAGATGTGAAGTCTTTGGTCATTATTCGATAGATGCCAACGTATAGGCAATATCTCTAAAAAGGATGAAATGCTTATGAATACTATGCTAGAAGTGGAAATATTTGATGTTTGGGGTATGGATTTTATATGACCATTTCCAAACTCATTTGGGTTTGAATACATTTTAGTAGTTGTGGACTATATTAGTAACTGGATAGAAGCAATAGCTACTGGAACCTGTTATGCCAAAATTGTACTTGAATTCATAAGGGGAAATATTTTTACTAGGTTTGGAGCACAAAGAGCCATTATAAGTGATAGAGGCAAACATTTTGTCAACCATCAGTTTTCAGCCTTGCTTAGGAAATTTGGTGTCAAGCATAAGATAACAACCTTTACCATCATCAAGCAAATGGACAAGTAGAGGTGTCTAATAGGGAATTGAAATCAATCTTAGAAATGACAATTAATAGCTCTTGAAAAAGATTGGTCTCAGAGGTTAGATGAAGCTTTTTGGGTCTATAGAACTACATTTAAAACCCCCATAGGCATGTCTCCCTTCAGGATAGTCTTTGAAAAACCATGTAATCTACCAGTTGAATTAGAACATAAAGTATATTGGGCCACAAAATTACTTAACTTTAATTTGAGAAGTGCAGGAGAAAAAAAAGAAATTACAGCTCAATGAACTTGATGAAATTTGATAGTGGTCCTATGACAATGTAGCTATGTACAAGGAGAAAAAAAAGTGTTGGATGATAAGGGATTAAAGGTGAAAGACTTTGCTCTAGGTATGTCAGTTTTATTATATAACAGTCGCCTGAGATTGTTTCTAGGAAAACTGAAATCAAAATGGCTTGGAACATATCAAGTGTTGTCTAGCAATGATTTTGGGGTGGTGACTATTAAAAATCTAAGAGATGGATGTGAATATAAGGTGAATGGTCATAGGCTTAAATTGCATCAAGTTGGGTAACAGGAGGTTGCTGAGGCAATCATGGTGCTTCAGGACTATTAAGATCATTTGCAAGTCTAGTTGAGGATTTTTAAACTCAGAATTAAACTCTTTAACCTTTTTTCTTAAAATTTAGGAGTGAGTAATTTTTATTTTTGTGGTTTATTCGGTGTTAATCTAAATTTTTGTTAGCTTTTAGATTCATGAACTAAATGGAGGAGGATTTAAGATAATTAAATTGAGAGGTCTAGCTGGCCTGAGGGAATTTAAGTCTATAGGGATGTTAGAAGGAGCAGACATAAATCTATTCATTTTGTGGTTATACTATTTAACTATATTAAACAAGCAATTTTGATAGTAATTGTTCATTAATTGGGGAGATTATAAATTAAGTGAAGTAATAGAGTCACTTTTGAGTGAAGAGCAATTTTTAGAAAGCACTTAGGTGAGTTAGGCAATTAAAAATAAATTTGGTGCTTGCAAAAGGCAGGCAGTTGAAAGGCCTTAAATTTGTTTGGAGTCCAAAAGCAACCTGTTCAGCCATGCAAGCTCCCACTCCCCCACCTACTCGATCGTGCAAGCTCCCCTATTCCCTTTCACTCGACTGCATGCCATTCCATTGCCCCCTTAATTTTTTTGTTTTTCTTTTCCCTTTCTCCCATATAAAACCTTCATTTTTCCTTCGCGCTCCCGTATGCTACACCATTCTGCCCCTACCCACCTTGTCCCTTCATCTCATATAGTCAAGCCATCTTTTCCCTTTCATTTCCTCTCTTCCCCTTCCTTCCTTCCTTCCCCTACTCCTTCCTCCTCCTCACCTCTCTAACACCCACCACACCTTTACGCACATACTCACCTCACACTATGCTTCATTTACTCACCCCCGTTAGCACATATACTTGTTTTTTTTTTGGGCTTTTTCTCTTGTCCATTCACTTTAAGTACGTAAATTCTCTTTCATAATCCTTAATTTCCATTTTAATTTTTTGCTTGTTCATTAAATTTGGTTTTGTGATTTACAATTTCAAGGTTCTTTTCAACTTTAGTTTGAGCTTCATAGTTGATTATTTTTCAAAGTTTGTTCATTGTAATCATAATAGGCTTGCTAATGGTGCTTTGTGTGAATTTTAATGGTCATTACACTTTAATTTGGTCCTAATTTTGCCTTTACAAGGGATGTCTACCAAATATTCGATGAAAAGCCTAAGTGACTAAATCCATCTTTTTTGCTTAAATTTTCTTTACATATGGCATACATTTTTCCTCCTTTTGTACTCAGCTACTTTTCCAATGTCACCTTTACTCTTTAACACATCTTTTGCATGTTTTTTGATGACATTTTATGGCTACATTTTCTCTGATGAACTTGTTAAACCATTAATTTTAGGCATGTTTTTCTAGTCTAACATGCCTATTACTTGTTGTTAATCAATTGGCCTTATGTTACACTTTATTGTTCTACTTGTATTTTCTCTTGGCTCTATACCATTTCACTATGAACTAGGTCACAAATGTGCTTTGATTTTATTAAACATTGCAATCCATCAACATGTTTATCTTACTATCCTATCAAGCTTATATTTTCCATATTACACACTCATTTATCCCTTTTGTTTTGTAGTGGCACCTAAAAAAGTTAGGCATGAAGAAGCCTCAAACTCTTCTGGACCACGCGTCCCCTCTTATGTAGATAAAAATAAGCATTCCAAATATGAATACATCGATGTCTAGAACTTTGTGAAGCCAGCATATCTAAGTTAGTTTTACTTACATATTCCCGCTGGAAACTTATGGCATGAGGTCCTACCATTGATTCGAAACATCAAATAGGAGACTTTTGTAAAGCATAAATCCAAAGTCTACCCAACCCTTGCACATGATTTCCTATATTCTTTTGAGTGTTATTTCAAAGGCGGAGGTGACAATGTTGGTACAGTCAGCTTCAAACTAGGGAAGATCGGGTACTCTATGACCGTTGTGCAATTTTTAGAACATTTAGGTTTCTTACCAGATGTATTAAGGGAATTGCCTGATACCACTTATGAGAAAAATGGGGAGAGATTCAGAGATCTAATGAATCCTGAGCCATAGAAAGTAGGAAGGCCTAAAGTGTATGCTCTATGAGATCATACTTTGAGAATTATTCATCGGTTTTTATCCAAGAGCATTTTTAACTTTCTTGGTGGCCTTAGTATTATTAATGCATCAAAGATTTTTCTCTTTTGATGTATGGTTGATGATGTTCTCATTAATGATATTTCAATAATAGTACAAAAGATCAAGGAATTGTAAAGGAGACCATCAAATATTAAGGATATATCTATTGGTTAGATTGCCACTATTCTAGTAGAAGTATTAGATCATCCCACCTTGGGCGATGCTCTTGATGGGGACATTACATACATAGATAATCTCATGCTCAAATGTATGATGATTTTGCACCCAAAGCTGTGTTGTCATTGGAGAACAAGAGTAGAGTATTTGAGGCTAAATGGTATTCACATTGACGAACATCAGTAGGAGCACAATAAATAAGCAGCTGCTTATGAAGAGGATCTACCAGATGAAGTCGACATCCCACCTGAGATAGACATCAACCTAGATTAGCTAAATACTAGATTGGATTCTTAACAGTCATGCCTGGATAGGATGCAGGGAAAAATGGACACCATGCAAGACTCTATCATTGAAGTGCAGAGGACTTTAGAGAAATTTATCCATGACTTTTGGCGACGATACCCACCACATCCACTTCCATCACCTTAGTCCGATGCTCTGCTTTTGCTGTGGATAAGAAAATTTTTGGAAAGGGGTAGAGCTTACTCAATATAAGCTCAATTTTATTTAGAAAGTAGATATTTCACAACCCTATTTTATTCATGAATCTACTTATGTTTGTTTTGATATTTTTATTTTAATTTTTTTTTACTTTGATGTTCTGTATTTAAGACATAACTATAGTGACCTTAAACCTTAGTTAATGATAATAGTAGTTTCTTTAAGTTGAAATTTTTAAGCCATGCTAGAAATAAAACTAGTTCAAAATTATCACTTCATTTGCACTAAACTTAGTTTGCCCCAGTTTTTCTTTAAAATTTGAACATTTGAAACTTGAATTTAGAAGATGAATTTTGATAAATTTCTAGCTAGTTTAATATTCAACTTGGCTTATATTTGTTAGTTTCTATTCTTTGAGTAAGGAATTTTAGAGCACTAGAACCTTTCTGATCACCCTTCAAAGCACAGAAGCAACTCTAAAGAAGCTAGAAAGTGATCGAGGCAATATTTTTTATTGAGCCATATTAACTTATTTTCCTACCATTTTATATATAAAATCTTGTTAGTCAATTTGATCTTAATGAGGTATGCTTAATGTGTGCGATATTTATTTTTTTGTTACACTTATTTATTAACCATATAGCCTAAAAAGCTTTTATCTTCCCTTCTAGAATTGACTACTCTAGGATTGGATAGATTAATAGGAATTGGGTAAAGGGTGTAGTAAGATATTTTTGGTTTTATTGTCAAGAGCTATGAATGAGCCAAGTAAAAAGGGAAAATTCCTTGTTATTACCCAAGTAAATATTATATTGCCAACATCAAAGCTAGTGGAAAAAAAGAGAAAACAAAAAAGAGAAGAAAAAGAAATAAAACTACCATGTATGGCAAAAATCTTAAGTTTGGGGTAATTTATAAGGGAAATCAATTGTTACTTCTAAATAAGGGATGAATTGTGAATTTGAGAGAGTTTCAAATATTCTTTCTCTCAATTGTACTCTAAATTATAAAAGATTGAACAAGTTTGGCTAAATTATTCAATTTTTAAGTTAATGGGATAAAATTTTAGAAATATTAGTCTATTTTATCTTAAAGTGGTTATTATTTTTGTTGATATTTTATCCATTGTTTGATAAATAACACTTTAACCCCATTACAACCTTCAAAATATCTATGTGATTCTAAGCTTTGTTTTGGAGTTGTTTAGCAGAGATGACCTTCGAATTTTGGTGCTAAAGGAGAAGTTTATGGTCTATCTAGAGTTTAAAGCATAAAACCATATGTACATTTAGATGTACATCCATTCTAAGCTTAAGTATGAATTTGCATTGGTGCTTTTTGATTTTTTTAAATTGCTTAGAATGATTTGGCCTTGCACACACATAATTAGGAAACTAACTCATATTGTATTTTTTAAATTTATTCTAGTTGGAATTTTATTAAGTGCTCTTGTTAATTGCTAAGTTTGATTTTGAAATGCATAATTCCTTATTTGAGTTTGATTATTTTGAGAAGTTGGATTGATCAAATTTGTTATGGGGTGTACAAAGTCTAAATGTGGGATATTTGATAATTGTGAATTAAATTATATTTTTAGTGTGTTTTTAGATGTTTAATTGAGTTAATTTAGTGTTAATTTAGTTGAATTATTTTTTAATTGGTTAAATTTATGTTTTAAGGATTAATTGTAAGTTTTAATATTTTTCAGGGTCAAATTAAAGAGAAAAAAAGACTAAATTGAAACAAAGGAAAAGTTTTAGTCCAATTTTATGATTTTGGAAAAGATGGTAAATAATTAATACATTTAGTCCAGAGGCCTTTCACTTGGCCAAGTAATGAAAGCAAGTAGTCGAGTGTGATAAAACTGCAAAATAGACCCAAAAAAAGAAGAGTATAGATGGGTGATATTTGGCCGAGTGACTTTAAGTCATTTTCCTCACTTGGCCAAGTATCTAACTTCTTTAGTGATCACTTGGCCAAGTGATGATTTTTTTCTTCAGGCACTTGGTTGAGTACCAGAAGCAAACTTTGATGTAACTTTCTAATAAGCTAGAATTCTTTTTCTATTCTAATTTAGAAGCAACAAAAGGTGGTATTCGTCTCTTACATCTATAAATAAAAGGCAGAAACACCAGAGAAAAAGGAGATCAAGAGCTTATTCAACAATTAAACACAAAATTAGTTTAGTTTCAATTTATGTTATTTTTCTTTAGTTTGTAAAGAATGAAAGCTTGTAGTAGGAAATCTTCTCGAATTTTTCTATAAATGTTTTTCTATAAACATTTTTTATAAACATTTATCTTTGATTGTGTTAAAATTGATTGTCAATTTATTGGTTAAATAACTAAAAATTGGTTTAAACATAGTTAATGGTTTGCATGTTCTTGGATTAACTCTTTAGTATCAATCAATAAATATGTTCTATTTTTAAGGTAATTATGTGTTGGTGGTATTGATTAATACTAAGAGAGGAGAAACTAAGAATAAAATGAAGTTGAATTTACTTGCAAAAAAGTTCAATGAATGATTAGAAATTTAAAATTGAATTTTTATGCTAAGTGTTAAACTGTCTTTAAGAAAGGAGTTTGATATTTAAGAAATAAATTATTGATTCAAGGTATCAGGTTTTATTTCATTTAGTTTTTCCATAATCACTGGTGTTTCTATTGAATTTAAGTCATTGCAATATAAGATTAAGGTGGATAGTCCTCTAGTGAAATTTTTTTAATATTGATTTTTTATCTACCGTGTTTACTTGCTTTTATTCAAGGTTTAGTTTATTTGTTTTATTTTTAGTTGGTCCTTTAGTTATTTAATTTTCTATCTTTAATTTAGTTAATCTTCACAATTGTAACTTTGGGATTTCTCTTCTCTCTCGCACACAATTTTCATTCTAAAAATCTAAATTTTTCATACTTACATAAGTTTCCCTTAAGTTTGATGTTTATTGATTATAACTATAGTTTTCTATATTACTAGCCGATCTAATACAATTGTTAAATACCGATCAGAAAAAATAAGAAATCATGCATAAAATGGGTAATTCATTTATAGCATTTATTTAGACAAAGAACTTGTTCCCCACATGTATATTTATAAAAAGAATACCAGAAATAAATATATATTAATAATATATAATATATAATAATAGTAATATATAATATATATAACACAAATATAAAAAAATGTACATAAATAAATAAAGGTGTGAATAATTAAATATACGCGTATATATATACACTCGTGTATATATATATGACTGCTATATTTATTTATTCTTAAATTAATTGCCAATAATAATAATAATAATAATAATAATAATAATAATGAAGAAGAAGAAGAAGAAGAAGAAAAAGAATTTTAAAGCATACAAAATTGGGACAGTGCCATGCAAAAGCAATAGGGGTGAGGACATAAGTTGTGGGTGGTAGTGAGAATTAAAGGGTGGAAGACTTTTAGCGACGGGAATCTGCAAGTGTCGCCAAAGGTCCAAAGGAAGGAAATTGCATACAAGTTGGCGAGGGCCGCCAACTGCCGACTACAAAAGGGAGAATGACACTCTCAACCAAGGAAACCTTTAGAGATCGGAGGATTGAAGCATCGCCAAAGAAAAACAACAAAAATAATGATTTTTACACCAAAAAATAGTAAAAAAAATAATAACAAGCATAATGATAATTATAATAATAAAAATGAGAATAACAATAATTATAATAAAAAAGTATATAAAGTAGTAATTAAAAGTAATAAACACACCCTTAAAAAATATTAAATGTTAATCGACTAATATTAACAATAAAAAAGCAATAATAATAATAATAATAGTAATGAAGAAAAAGAATTTTAAAGCATACAAAATTGGGACAGTGCCATTCAAGAGCAATAGGGGTGAGGACACAAGTAGTGGGTGGTAGTGAGAATTAAAGGGTGGAAGAATTTTAGCGACGGGAATATGCAAGTGTCGCCAATGGTCCAAAGGAAGGCAATTGCATACAAGTTGGCGAGGGCCGCCAACTGCCGACTACAAAGGGGAGAATGGCACTCTCAACCAAGGAAACCTTTAGAGATGAGAGGATTGAAGCATCGCAAAAAAAAAAACAATAAAAATAATGATTTTTACACCAAAAAATAGTAAAAAAATAATAAAAAGCATAATGATAATTATAATAATAAAAATGAGAATAACAATAATTATAATAAAAAAGTATGTGAAGTAGTAATTAAAAGTAAGAAACATACCCTTAAAAATATTAAATGTTAATCGACTAATATTAACAATAAAAAAGCAATAATATTACAATAATATTAATAATCATTTTAGGACACCTAACAATTAGAGTGAAATGAAAAGGAAAGAAATAAGAAGAAAACAAAGAAAAGCAACAAAAGAAATGGAATTTATATGGCCAAAGTTGGCCATGCAAAATGCATGGAAAAACCCTAGTGCAGACCATAACTTGCCTACTTGTGGGTGCAAGTCACTTAGGAAAGTCATTTTTTAAGTCACTTTTCATCGTAAATTAGCAACAAAAGTGAGGTTATTTTTAATCTTAATTCTAACATAAAAATGTCTGTAAATTCTTTTTATATTCGTTCTGATGATTGAAACCAAGTATAAAATTAACAAATATCAAGAATTATGTGATTAAACCTTGAAATGGAAAAAAAATGAATTTTGAAGTTATTTAAGGAAAGTAATGAATAGTGACATGCCAATTTCTTCATTTTTCACTTTAACTTCCTCTTAACCTTTAATCATGATCAAACAAACACAAATAAAAATTTATGTGCACAAAACATGAATTAAGAACTTGAAAACCAAAAAGATCAATAAGTAATAGAAGATTGTAATAAACAAAAATGGAAGAAAAATGGAAAAAATAAACAATTAACTTGCTTAATTTATTTTGATCAAGTATTTCTCTCTCGCTCTCTCATTATTATTGGTTCAAAAAACTCAAGAGGTCTTTTTTTACTGATTTGGTTTTAGTTCCTATGTTTTCCTGAGCAAAAAATGAGAGAACCCCCTATTAGCTTGACGTTTCCCATTCTTATACTTAAAATCCAAGGTGGTGGGTTGAGGAAAAATCAAAGAATTTTCCCCATCTCTTCTGCTGCCATTTTGATGAACAAAAAAAAAGGTGTGTATTGAAATCATTCCTTGCCCCCACAAATTAGTGAGTTATGGGTAGTAGGGGAGGGTTAAAAACTCATTTTGACCAAAAGTTGGTTTTGGGTATGACTTGAGTAAGTTACACTTGTGACTAGGTGAATCACGGGAAAAACTTATCTCAATTGTGCCCTAATAAAGATATGAATCATATGGAGTGAGACTCAATTCCAAAGGGGACCTATGGGTGAGTTCAGCCTACAACTCAGTGAGTTTTGGATAGTACTCATCTTAACTCATTTCTTCATTTTTCAGCCTATTAAACCCCAACCCAAAATGTCCCTTAACTTTTGGGCTTGAAAATGTCATTATTTTGACATTGTGTCGTCTTGACATTTGATAACCTATGTCTTATATTTCCAAAGAACCAATAATCACCCAATTTGGCCTTGTATACTAGGTGTTATGGCAAAAAAATTTAAATATGCTTCTAAGTGACTTTTAGAGCTAGAATCAGTTCTCTAAATTTGAAAAATTTTTAGGAATGGCAGGTTTGGAATTACACCAAAATCACTTCATGAAAGTTATCCTAAATGAGTTTAGTTTTAGCCAAAATTTGATTTACTCCAAGAGAATTTCTAGGGAAAGAGTTATGCCTAAATTAAAATTTACTAGTCCGGATAAAGGGGTAGATTAAGGTCACTATGGTTTAAGCTTAATTTTTTGGTCCTGAAGGCCAGAAATTTGTTTATATTTCTCATAAACATTGTATTCCTAACTCTTAATATTATCTTGGATTTAGTTTACCTCATTTTAAGATCTATATGCTAAGATAAAGTTGAAATACTTAGAACCATTCAAGTCTCCTTGACACATTTTCTTGCTTAATGAGATAAATGGGTAGAACATGAGAAAAGTCATTTTGAAAGCATAAAATATTCTAATGAGAGCTTTGCACTTTTGTTTCTTAGCTATATTAGAAGATGCACCATCCTCACTGGGTACGTAATTTGAGCTGCCTCAAGTTCCAGTATCTATAGTTGCCCCTAAGTTTAGGAAAGCTAGTGCACTAGTACCTTGGTTAGCAAAAGTTTAGAGTAGAAAGATAGAGATGCGTACCTATGGCTATAATCTTTTTGTCAGTATGAATTGTTGATTGATGTTGGTAATGGATGGACAGAGAGATCCAGTGTTACATGCTAGCTTGTTGGTGAAAATTGAAACGTGCAATCTCGACTCCTATTGTGTTTTATAGTAAGCTCAAGTGCCCAATAATAGGACTTTAGGTGTTTGTAAAAAGGACTTCAATTTCTATAAAAAGATCTTTCCAATTTTGGTGTTTATGAAAAGATTTTAATGCCTACAGAAAGGTCCTTGATGTCGGTGGAAAGATCTTTGAGGCTTTGTTCTTTGTGAAAAGATTTTGGTTGTGACATTATATGCTTGCTCATGAATCCATACACTATGGACTATCATTTGTCACATCACATGGTTACTTAACTTATTTATCCTTTTTATGATTCAAATCTCAATTTAGTTTAGCATTGAAAGGTTACTATTTATTTGGCAAAAATTTTGGCAACATAATAACTATAAAGTCATACTCCCCAAACCTGCAAATTGTCAAAATAACACTCACAATAGGTAACCTTCATCTCTAATACTCCAACAACAACACATCCAATATCAGTCACAATCCATCATCATAACACAATCACGTAACCATCATTCATGCTGTTATCATAACATAAGTTCACTATTATTTAATTTAAATTACATAACATATGACATACCATTGTTTCCAAACTAATATGTAGTATATAATTTTCCAACATTCCATAAAAACTCTACATGTACATGCCAGTTTTCCTTCTTCACTTGGTCCTCTAATACCAATCCTTATGCGTAGTAAAATGAACCATGCTCTAAGCAATGATGTTGCTTAATGGTGGATACACTGCACAAAATTTCATTTACATAAACTATATTATGTAAAATTACCATTTTACCCCTTATTATTATTTGTTACCATTTAACTTAAATGTGTTCTCTTACTGCCATAAATTAACATTTAGTCCTTCCTTTTTTCTAACTTCTTTTTTTTCTCACATATTTCTTTCTTAAGTGGAAAATTACAATTTGATCCCTAAATTTAATTTATTTTTTATGTGTGTTACAATATTTCTCATTAGTTTTGAGTCTTTTTGCTTTATTTGGCCTTTATTTCACTATAAGTTAAAAAATTTCATTTTAGTCCTTATTCTTACGCATGTGATGGTAAGTTATAGTTTAGTCCCTAAAACTTTTCCTTAATTATGATTTGCCCTTCTTTACTTATTTGACTATTTTAACTTATTTAAAACAATTTTAATTTAAATTTATAATTTTACCCCTAATTTCTTACGTAATTACATGTTTACCCCTTTTTGATCAATTTACCATATTTTTCACTTTATATACTATTTAATCACACATATGACATATTTTATACATAATTTACCATTTAGTCCTTATTCTTTCCATAATTACATCTTTACCCCTAGTAGTGCCCAATGGAAACCCTCAAACAAGATATGTTGAACAAGGACTCCAATGTTGCAAATGGGCTAGAGTGACTACTTAACATGATCATACTCCTTAAGAATGAGTGAAGGCACTTGACATGACTAACACCTCCAAAATTTATTGAGGTGACTAACATGTATACCATGGTAACACCTTGAGATATGCACGTATACCATGGTAGCACCTTGAAATCATGCCAGTTCCATAATGTGCACCATTTGATCACCAAATGTCACATACACATTTTATTTTTCCTTACTTATTCTTATTATCATTTTAAGTCTTTATATGGTGTTATATACTCAAATTACACTAATAGGAATTTAGTATATTAATTAACATCATTATGTACATTTGGATTACATATTGCTTAAATCAATTTGGAGTTATAACCAATCATATTGAGTTTATTTATCATTATAACTTTCATTTCAAGCTAATTATTCACTTGCTTATTAATTTTTTCACATAGTACCTTTGTATACCCCATTTAACCATGCTTTTGTTTATCAACATGCATTATAAATTTTCATATAGTTTCATATCTTATATGTTCCTTTATTAATATCAAACCTTTATTTAAAAGTACATATTAAAATTATGCTTATAATATTTTGACATTTAAATGGACACCATTATATGTACTTATGTACATTAGGTATGCATGAAATTTAAATTGCTAATTATGCATACTAGACTTATATATCATTGTAATATGCAAATTATGTAAAATCTTCCTTTAATTAATCAATTAACATATAATACCTTAGGAACCACCATTCAACCCCTTTAGGTTTTATCATCTTTAAATTTTTTTCTCTTTTAATTCATAGTTATTACATGTTCTCACATCATGTTATCAATATATATTAATTTATTTCATGATTATACTTAAATTACCATAGTTACATAATGTAAAATTATGCAAGATTCAAAGGAATTAAATGAAATTAATGGAGAATTGAATCTACTAACCTCAAAATAGCTCGAATTCATTCACTATTTCTTATCTTTGCCTTTTCCTCCTTAGCTTTATCTCTTCCTTGAAAATCCTCTTTAGGTCAAATTGGGAGGGAAGGAAATTGTGAATTTATGCCATGAATTTCAACATACAAATGCTACTAAACTACAAATCTATACCAAAAATCATAATTAATTCTAACAAAAATTCAAGAATTTACCTAATTAGATTAACTTTTTCTCACTAAAAATACTCCCTTTCCAAGCTTCATTTTGCTCCAATCTAATTTCTATAATGAAGAAGAGATTCTCTAATGTATGTAGATAAAATATGGGCTTAATATTTTATGGGAATTGAAAGACGTGAGAAGAAAATGATGGAAAGGAAGTGTGGATGATAGGTTCAAATTTGGTATGAATAAAAGGGGAGAATGGTAGAAATTTAGAAAGGTTTGTAGGGAGTTATAAACTTTCTTACTTTGTCTTCTAGTGCACCAAATGATAGGTTAAGAGTCACTCATTTAATATTTGATTTAATATCTTATTTTTAAGCCCCTTGTCACCACTGTATGCATTTATTCCATTTCTTATGCATAATAGTTTGTTACAAATGATCATAATCCATTTCCTAATGACATTTATGACATTGAACAAAATAAAAATGACTTTTAACCTCACTAATTAAATTAACCTCCAATATTTACCATTTTTTAGAGTCTAATGTTTACCTCATCATAATTTCTTAAAATTTTCCCTACAGAAAAAACATATGTATAAAGGTGTGTTTAAAATTTTAGGTCGTTCTAACAACATTTTAGTATAGTTCTAGCTCTAGTAGAAAATTCACCAGTATAAAAATAAAAAATCCAAAACTATCAGAAAATTAATTTTCACTTTTAGTAGCTCATTTAAGCTATTTCTAATGGGTCCATACAATTAAAAATAAATTTTGGGGCTCTATGGAATATTTTTGATTCCGATCAAACTTATGGTCAATCGATTTATTGGTATTGAGAAGATTCTTCACTGTCTATTTTAGGGACTCATTTGAGCTTAATTTCTTCTCAAATTATACTACTAGACTCCATTTAATATATATTATCTCATCTAATAGTTAAATACCAGGCTTCTAATTAGGTCACCCAACAAAGAATTTCCTTATCTCACTTACTTTCAACTCCTAAGTACTTGCAAATTACGCTAAACTAAGTTAATGTAATCACTCTAGATACCATCTAATGTTAATGATTATGGTTTAAAATGTACTATTCATACTATATAAAAATTTAATGCATTACATTGGTTATTTATAGAAAGGCTTTGGTTTACATTTAAAAAAGGTTTTGGTTTACCTGTGGAAAAGTTTTGGTTACCCATAGAAATGTTTTGGTTTACCTGTAGAAAGGCTTTAGTTACCAATAGAAAGGATTTGGTTACCTATGGAAATGTTTTGATTTACCTGTAGAAAGGATTGGGTTTACATGTAGAAAGGTTTTAGTTACCTGTGGAAAGGTTTTGGTTTACCTGTAAAAATGTTTTAGATTTTGGTTTACCTGTAAAAAGGTTTTTGTTACTTGTAGAAAGGTTTTGGTTTACTTGTTGAAAGGTTTTGGTTTATCTGTGGAAAGGTTTTGTTTACATGTAGAAAGGTTTTGGTTACCTGCAAAAATCTTTTGATTTTCCTATAGAAAGGTTTTGGTTTACCTATAAAAAGGATTTAGGTTACCTATAGTAAGGATTTGATTACCTATGGAAATGACTTTATTACTTATGGAAAGGATTTAATAACCTATGAAAAGGAATTGATTCATGTATAAAGGACTTGATTGTCTGTGGAAATGACTTCATTGCATATGGAAAGGACTTAATCACCTATAGAAAGGACTTTATCACTTATTGAAAGGAGTTCATTGCTTATGGAAAGGGCCAAATCACTTGTGGAAAGGAATTTAACTCCTATAAAAAAAAGGACTTGAACTCTTGTAGAAAGGACTTCTTTTAGGGTGGATCATGGTTGAGTCTTACGGACCTGCATAGAATCATTTGGTTAGCTTGATATATTAAAGTTCATATAAAGAATGTTACCTAGTTGGTGGTCTAACCAGGAATATACTATCTTACATCTTGAGAGGAGTGACGATTGTCCCAACCTTTCGAACACCTTGCAAATGGAAGCCTAGTGACTTGCCCTCTAAGGAATTTATTTATGTTTTACTAATATAAACTAACTAGTTGTTTTTTTTTTCTATTTTCATTTGTGTTTTGTTCCTTGTTGTTTTTTCTTTTTTGAGTGTGTGTATTTTCACTCCGTGTGGGCTTTGTATTTTATTATTTGGGTAGATTTTGAATTTGTACAGTTTTAGAGCATTTTAAAGCATTGAAACTTTTAGCATGTAAGATATTTATAGAATTCATATTCTTTAAACACTTGAATTTTATGGTACATTCAAAGGAGTTTTATGCATTTAAAGAGTTAGAGTTTTTATACGTTTTAGGGGTTTTAATTTTTGTACCTTTGAATTGTTGTACGTTTGAATTGTTGTACACTTTAATTTTTGTATATTTGAATTGTTATATATTTATTCTATGGTGTGTTCAAGTGTACATTTTAGGATGAAGAGTCTTACTTGATTACCCCCTGGCAAGGTTGTATATGGACTTTCTAGCTCCTCAAAGGGCCTTCCTTTTTTATGTGTTTGCATAATCTCCACTTCCTAGGGATTTTGCCTTTAAACAAGATGGCCATCCTCTTGTAATTGGCCCCAACATTACATGTATAGATAACCTTTCTTTTTGAAATACTCCCTTAGATTGGTATGATTTTTCCTATAGGAACTTTATTATAATCTAAAGGACCTTCACTTGAAGTTATCCTGTGACCAACTTCAACGCATGGAGTCTATTTCCATTTTCCTTGCAACAAATTACTAATGTGTATATGTGCAGGAAATTATATATGTGTAGGAGATTATACATGTGCATTATAGGAAAGTAAAGGGATTTTAAGAACAATTGTCTATGGGCCATTTTTGATGTCATCTTCAACTAAAAGGCCCTTTGAAATCTGGTATTTAAAAGGGAGTTTGGGACTTGGAACTGGCCATTATAACATGAAAGAGAAAAGAAAACACTTTCTTTTCCTATCTCTCTAAAATCTTTAATTTTTTTTTATTTCTTCTCTTTCTAAAATTGGTAAAACACTTCTCCCTCATCTCTTTTGAAATCCAAACCCTTCATCCCCAAGAGTATCATTTCATTTCAATTATTATGCATTCGAAGAGAACTTAAGGAAAGATGTATTCAAAGGTGTTTAAAAGTAAGAAATTAACACATGCGCTAAAGGTATATTGATGGAAAAATGAGTATAAGTGAACTGCGGGTTGCATGCAAGATAATTGCTAGACTATGTGGTTGAGTTCATAAACTTAGGGATGTATTCTTTGACTCCATCATATTCATGATCGAGCATGATGCCTTTCTTTATTTCTTTCTTATTCTCTTCCTTCACTTGATTCATTTCTCTATCGCATCTACAATACCCACCATGCTCAAGAGTGATAATAGGAATACAAATATAATAGAAACACATATAGTAATGGAAGTACTATAATGTAAAGGCATATAAGAACCTAAAATCATATTTTTATTTGACATGCACCTAAAGAAAAAAATTTATATGCTTTATGTGAAATAGTATGTTTGAATGCTAGCCATTATATTATCATAGAGCACACACACACACACACACACACACACATATATATATTTAAGTATGTATGTATATATATGTATGTGTATACATATACATATACATATATATATATATATAATATGTGTGTGTGTGTGTGTGTGTATATATATATATAATATGTGTGTGTGTGTGTGTATATATATATATATTTAGACTCGGTGGGGCAGTATGAGCACACCTTGATTAAATTTTGAGCCTCAATTTGTTTGGGAATTTACTCAGATTGAAGTTGTGTTAGCATTAGTAAAAATATATTAGGTGCAAGAAATTGTCTTAGATATATTAGAAGAAGTATTATCTAGTAAAATTGAATTAGATAATTAGAATCCTTCTTCGAAAATTATTCTAATTAAGATATCCAACTAAGTATATTTAATTAAGAAAAATTTAAAGAGAATTTTAAGACTGTGATTGGAGCGATGAAATGGTGGTTAGCCCTAAAAGCTTAGCACTAGTCAGCCCTTGGAAGCCGAGATGGTGTGTTGGTAGTCCCGATAAGCTGGGTGGTTCTATGATTCACACATATTTCATTCTTGACTTCTCTTTGAATTTAGCTTGATTAAATATATTTGGATGGATAAATTAAATAGAATATTTTCTATTAAGGATTTTAGATCTGGTTCAACTAGCACAGATAATATTTCAGAGTTAGATGAAATATATTATATAGAAATAAATATTGAAAAAGTAAAGAATGATTTATTTGATTGGACTATACCTAAATAAGATATTCAAACAATATATTCAATAGGCACTTTTGAATTCTTTCATGATTGTTCTATTAAACAAACAAAATAAATAATAGCTATTAATCAGGAACATGAAACTATTCAATTGTTATTAGAAAAAGCAATAAATGAACATAAGAAGAAAAAATATAGTTTTTTCCATATAGGATCAGTACAGATAGCAATAAAACTTTTATTTAGATTAGGATTAGATACTCCTGTTTTAATGTGTTTAAGAGATACTAGACATGTTAATTTTTCTAATTCTTTACTTGCTATGGCTGAAACAAATTTACCTAATGGACCAATATATTTTAATTGCTTTCCAGGAGTTACTATTAGTCTATATGATTCCAATATATTAGATACTTTAATTTTAACTATTAAAATGAATAATTCAAATTTTAAGGAATATTTTAGATGCATAACAATAATATATGGAATATATTATATAGTAATGTCCACAATTATAGATCCTAAAACTAGGAAACCTTTTAACACAAATGAAACTTTATTATTTGAAGCAAATAGAGCCCATTCTAATATTCAAATTCCAAAATGACTTAGATG
The DNA here is from genome assembly GCA_037975025.1 of Excoecaria agallocha. Lineage (NCBI taxonomy): Eukaryota > Viridiplantae > Streptophyta > Magnoliopsida > Malpighiales > Euphorbiaceae > Excoecaria > Excoecaria agallocha. The sequence continues at coordinate 42,617,244 of CM075806.1, forward strand.
GGATGAAATTACTAGATCAGGAAATTGGAAACTGAAAAAAGTATGTGAACCTAAACCAATTAATATTAATAATCAATTTTCAAGAGTATTGGAACATAGTGATGGATTACTTCAAATAAATTTTTCCTCAGATAATAATTAATCGAGTAGTTCTTTTATATATTCGAACAATAGACCTTTAATACCTAAATCATTATCTGCAAAAAATTTAGAATTAAAATGAATATATTTTAATAGAAGTATTCCTAGACCATTATATACTAAAGAAAAAGATAGTGAATATTCAGTTAGCCTAATTAGATCACAAATGGAAGCTTTTTCTTAAATTAATTAATAATTTAAAGATGACTAGTTTTCAGATAAATAAAACATTTTTAAGAAATGATTTAAAAGAAAAATATAATAAGCAAAAAGTTGAATGGTATTTTACGAACTTTTCTCAAACAAAATTAAGTAATTTTAGAAGTTTATGGTATAAAGATATGAAAGATAAACAAGTTAATATTCCTTTATTTTTGTGGTTTGAAAATTATTATTATTATAATAATATAGATTATCCATTTGAAAAAGAAATAAATGTATATTCAAAAACAGGTAAACAATGGAATAATTTAGATGAAAAATCAATAGTATCTATACATCCTTTGTTAGAATGTATTCAAGTAAAAAATAAATAAAGAACTTATTTTGCCGAACCATTTAAAGAAATAAAAGCAGAAAATAAAGAAGTAAGAAAATATTTACAACATTTATTATTATAAAATAATTTTCAAATCAAATATTATATACTATAGCTAATTAGTTAAATAGAGTTGAGGAAATAGTACAAACACCTAAGTCACAAACAGAAATAGGACAGACATTAAAAAGAGTAGTAGATCCAACTATAAAATTAGAAACACCATTGTTTAAACCTTTTGAATTTTCACCAAGAACAATCATTAAGCTAAAAAAGGAAGATCTTGTATTAAAAAATAGAATAAAAATTAGCAAGAATGAATATTAAGGATAAATAGATTATGACTATAGATGACCAAACTATATCTGAAATAGAAACTCCATCAGAAGTCAAAAATGTAGAAGAACAGTTAAGCCAAACAATGAAGATCAATTTTTAATTAAAAATTACATTTTAATACCTATATACCTAGACTAAAAACTTGAAAATATTATCCTAGACCTGCACCTCCTAATACTCAATATGAAGAAACTAGATATCAATTAGAATACGATGGTAGATCTTTATACGAATGGAATATAGATGGATTTTCAAAATATCAAATATTAAATTTCTTACAAGAAATGATTTTGGTAGCTAGTGCTTATAAATCGAAAGGAAATAATGAAACTGTAATGTCTCATATGTTAATATTAGGATTTACTGGAGAATTAAAAGGTTGGTTGGATCATTATGTAACTGAAATAGATAAAAATTTTATATTAACAACACATAAAAGCATTATTAAGGTAGAAAATAATGTTCAAATAGAAACATAATAAGATGACATAATAAGTATTTTAATATTTGCAATTGCTAAAAATTTTGTAGGAGACCCTCATTTATATTAGGAAAGAAGCTCATAAATTATTCAAAACTTAACTTGTCCTAAATTATAAGATTTTAGATGGTATAAGGATTTATTTTTAACTAAAGTAATGACCAGAACTATTGTAATAATATTTATTAGAAAGAAAGATTTTTAGCAGGATTACCTAAGTTATTTGCAGAAAGAGTAAGGAGTAGATTAAAAAAGATAATAACGGTATGATACCTTATAATGAATTAAAAATTGTGGAAAATTAATAAATATAGTTAACATAGAAGGATTATCAATTTGGAAAAATTTTAAATTAAAAGCAAAACTAAAGAGGGATAGTGTAGTAGGAAGAAAAGAATTAGGTTCGTTTTGTGAACAGTATGGTTATCAACAGATTAGAGCACCATCAGCTACTAAAAGAAAAATAAAATCTAAAATAAAATAGATATATAAAAGAAAAAGATATAAGCCAAAACAAAATTACAATCAAGAAAAGCCTATTAATAAAAAAATCAAAATATAGAAAATTTAAACCTAAGACTAGTAAAAAGGATATAGCAATTTGTTATAAATGTGGCAGGCAAGGACATTATTCAATAGACTATAGAATAAAGAAACTTATAAATAATTTAGATATTTCATAATAATTAAAAATTAAAATAGCTAAAATTATAATTAACGGAAATTTTGGTAGTGATGAAGAACTTACTGATTATTTAGAAAATGATTTAAATGTAATAATTGAAGACTCTGAGACTATCAGTGAAAAAATTAATTCTAATTCTAAATCCTGTAGTTGTTTAGGACAATGTCAATGTAATAACATAAATATGATAAGTGATGAAAAAGAATTCTTATTAGATATTATTGATAAAATAAATGATCCAGAAATAAAAAAAATCATTTACTTAGATTAAAAGAAATAATCAACACAAAAGAAAAAATAGATTTTACATCTTATAATTTAGTTGATGTATATAAAAAATTTAAAATTAAAAAAGAATCAAATATTCAAGATCTTCAGGAAGAAATTAAAATATCAAAACAAGAAGTAAATATATTAAAGGTTAAAGTTCAGAATTTAGAAGGAAAAAGTTTCAAACTTAGTTTTAGTAATTCTATAAAAGAAATAGTATCCTCTAGTATTGTTATTAGAGAAACACAAGATGAATATATAAATAGTTTATCTCAAATAAACTATCGAAAGTGGTATGTAAAATTAGATATAGTTGTTAATGATGTTTTTCATTTAACTATCTTAGCTTTAATAGATAACAAAGCATATCAAAATTGTATTTAGTAAGGTTTAATCCCAACTAAATATTATAAAAAAATTTCTGAGAGATTAGGTTTGCTAATAGATCTAAGTTAATAATTAATTATAAATTATCAAGAGTTAAGATTTGCAATAAAGGATATTGTTTTAAATCTCATTTAGTGTTAGTTAAAAACTTAAATTCAAGAGTTATATTAGGAATGCCCTTTATTACAATGTGATATCCTTTTTAGGTAGGAGATAATGGCATTAAGACAATAATTTTAGATAAAGAAATTCTTTTTGAATTTGCATTTCGTATAGTATCTAGAGATATTAGTCATGTAAGGAAAAATATTCAAGAAATCAATTTGTTAAAAAATAAACAAAAATAGATTAAATTTCTCATAAAGAAATAGAAGGAAAAAGAATAAAATAACAATTAGATAGTCCAAAGATAAGATAAAAAATCAAATAATTTAAAAGTACATTTTCAAAAGAAATTTATGCATCAGTATCTATTACTTTTTAGAATAGAAAATAACATGTAGTAAAATTACCTTACACAAAAGACTTTGATGAAAATAAAATTCCAACAAAATCTCAATCTATTAAAATTACCAAAAACTTCTTCTCCTTATCATATGAATTAGAAAAGATTATTTATTAAAGTCCTAGAGCTAGAAGAACTTCATATATCAGAGAGTCAAAGTTTTTATAGGTTAATTAATCATGTTTTCCCCAATAGTTGGCATTTTTATGAGAAATATCAAAATAAAACATGCGATTGATAATAGAATTGAATTCTTATACTGTATATTCTAAAGATAATAAATTGACAATTTGATTTTTATCTGCAATAAATCATGCTAGCAAAGTTGATAATGAAGCAGCAGATTCTGGTTGCTTTAAATAATTAATAATTGCTTGTCTATCATCTTTCTTGACATCAAAATTGTCCCACCATTTTACTCGATATTCTCGATGAAGAATGGGTAACTGATTAATCTGCTTAAAAATGTGATAGGTCTATAAAATAATCCATGAAACCTTAAACATTGCACAATATTTTAAAAGATTGTCAGGAGCACATGGGTTACAATACATGGTAAACTTGACAAATGCTTCCTTAATCAGAAATGGAGCTGCTTTGATAATTAATCCAAAGTAACTAAACCATATGATAAACCAATTCGGGAGAATGCGACTGAACTTATGTTAAAAGTAAAAGAAGCATGGATGTTGAAAATTCTATTTAAAGAGATTATTCCACTTAATTCATCAAAATGGATTAGTAGTTTCTACACCAAAGAAGCAACTCTTCAAAACTAAAGTTAGATTTTTAGGACATGACATATATCAAGTCACTATAAAACCAATAAATAGAAGTTAAGAATTTACTAATAAATTTTTAGATGAAATAAAAGATAAGAAACAATTACAAAGATTTTTAGGATGTTTAAATTATGTTTATGATTTTTTCAAGGATTTAGAAAAATTTTGTAAACCATTGTACAATAGGTTAAAAAAGAAACTTGAACCATAGACAGAAAAACATACTAGTATAGTTAAAGAAATTAAAGAAAAATTAAAAGTTTACCATGTTTAAATGTATTGCATCCTGAAGCCTTTTTAATAATTGAAACATATGCTAGTGATATAGGTTATAGTGGTATTTTAAAACAAAAATGAAAGAAATCCAACAAAGAAGAATTAGTAAGATTTTATTCAGGAAGCTAGAGTCAAACTCAAAAGAATTATTCTACTATCAAAAAAGAAAATTTAAGTATAGTTTTATGCATAAAAAAGTTTGAAGATAATTTATACATGCAGAGTGTTTTGCTACGCATTGATTGTTTATCAACAAAATATGTTTTAGAAAAAGATGTCAAAAATCTAATTTCAAAACAGAATTTTGCAAGATGGCAAGCTTCACTTAGTAACTTTGATTTTGAAATCGAATTCATCAAGGGAAAAAAAATAATAGTCTACCTTATTTTCTTCCTCATGAATTTTTATAGGGCAAATGAGTTCTAATAAAAAAGTTTTGACAAAAACTATATTATCATCAGAAAATTCTCAATAAAATCATCCACTCATACTTCTTCCTATTAGAACCTTATCCAGATCTTTATTCCTAGTAGCAGTCAGGGATAAGGTAAATCAAAGTTTGAATAATAAAAACATTATTAGAAAACCTTGATTTACCCTTTCCTTGACTTTCGAGTAGTTAGACTATCCCCTCCGGGCTTTGATACCAGGATAGTCTAACTACTCGAAATTCTTTTTTAGACCTGGTGGGGTAGTATGAGCATACCTTGGTTAAATTTTGAGCCTTAATTTCTTTGGGAATTTACTCAGAGCGAAGTTATATTAGCATTAGTAGAAAGGAGAATGCCACCGAACTTATGTGAAAAGTAAAAGAACCATAAATGTTTAAAATTTCTTAAGTAGAATGCTCGATACCAGGCTTCTTGATAATCATAATAACTATACACTAGTTTGGGAGATATCCTGATAACGTCTTTTGGATCGGGTCTACCACTTAGTTAGTGGAATTAATAAGGTTAAATAAAGTTAAATTTTGACATATAAGCTATAATAATTAGCATATAGGTCTTGATTTTTTTTATTTTCTAATTTTCTAGTTAAATGTTTATTTCTATTGATCATATATATAATACTTTCTACAATAATATCGTAATATACAAATGGAGATAAATTTAAATTTTCTATTTTTATTATATTTGCTTCTAATTCTGCTAATCTAGGTTCAAGAATTTCTCTTGATCATATATATAATACTATTCTACAATAAATTTCCTTTTCTTGCATACGAAACCCACATCTATAGGAATGCTCAATAGTAAATATATGTAAGTAATACTGCTAGTATCAAAAATACATGCTAATTGTTAAACGATGAATTTGCATTATATTAGTACGTTGATTAAATTGATGATATATATATCCCTTTGTGATCATAAACCTTATTTCTATATGTATGCCAATACATGATTGATGAAGGAACTTTTATTAAGTTCAAGAGTATTATAATATTTAATGGGCGCAACAATTTTATAATTTCATAAGCATCTTGTATATTAAAGATTATAAAAGTTAGACAATAACAACCATTGTTTTTGAAATATTTTTCTTATGATTACATATGTGTTCACATTGTTGCATGTGCACATTCTTTAACGTACCCTACAAGAAAATCTCAATTTAGCAATGAAAAATGTCAATTTTTCGTTGCTAATCAAAAATAGCAACGGAAATTTCGGTTGCTAATTCAGCGGTTGCTATTTTTAGCAATGGAAATTTTATTCCATTGCTAAATTCAACAATGCAAGATTCGGTGAATTGGTCAATTTTAGAAACAAAATATAAATTTTTGTTGCTAAAATTAGCAACGGAAATTAGATTTTGTTGCTATTTTTAGCAATGAAAACTATTTTCCGTTGCTAAATTCACCCATAAGTAAAAAAAATTAACGATGGTACTGTCTATCGCTAATCCTTCGCTAAAAATTATTATAATTTTTTAATATCAGAAACCCATGTATGACAGGAAAGAAATCTGAAAGATACAAAGTTAAATAGAGTTTCTGGACAAACTTGGAAGAAAAGGAAGTGCAAACTATATAAATGGATGGTCATCTGTATAGGAGAGGTCTCCAACAAACAATAAGGTCTGACCCTTTGTTGGATTCAACTCATAGTGGGTAAGTGTTCTATTCGAATTATAAGTTTGACCAAGATCCCCTGCTCAAATTGGGAGGTGCGGTAAGATAAAATCTTACAGAAATCCACTTTAAAAATGTACATTATCCAAAAAAATAAAAAATTCATGAAATACCTATAAGATCAAATGTATAAGGGACATCAGGACCAGCTTTAGTAGGACTTATAAGCAAAAATTTTCTTGCTACATTCCCACTCCCAACCTCATAGTAATATTTAGTGTCAAACTGCATCAAAATTGGATTTGAAATAAATCTGATCAGTTTTGCTGCCTAAATCTGAAACTCAACCGATTACATAAACCAATTTCAAGGCTAGACATTAAGTGAAACTCTGAAGAAACAAAACAGTAAATACCTCCAAATTCTTACAAAACTGCTGGTTCATCCGCCAGGAGGCACGCTAAAGACATCGCTATCTAATGGCATATCAAGAGGCACGCTAAAGACATCGCTATCTAATGGCATATCAAGAGACAGATTCGCATTTCTAACAAAATTGCTGGTTCATCCGCCAATAGAAATTTCTGCAAAATCAATAACGAGAAAAAGAGCAAGAATAAGAATAGTAGCGGCATCCCAGTTCGCTCCCATCTCTACTTAGCAACCCAATTGATTTTCTCGACGTCAAATCATTTCCTTGCAAGTATAAAATCTAAGTTACTGAAGTATTAGTAAAAGGGAGTAAGAATATTCGTATTTTGAAGCGAATATAGAAAGTGACAGTAGAGGTTATTAGCTGGTTAAACTATTAGAAAAGAAAGAATTGACTTTAGAGGTCTGCTGAATTTGCTTCTATAATCCATCCGTACTCAATGAAGAAAGGAAAAAAAATTGCTTCTTTAAGCTTGATGACTAGAACAAAAGGACAAAGACAACATTACAAGTCAAGGAAGAGAACGCCAAATTAGCACCATGTGTTGCTATATTTATATCACATGTCAATATTTGTGTTTGCCACCACTATTTTCAGCAGTGAAAAATAGAAGTAAAAATGCCAAGTCCTAACCCATCAGACCTCCGTGAGTTTGTTATTTTGCAAATTCATTTAATATCAATTTAAAGAAGAAAAATCAATTTTAGAAAATGAAACTATTACTAATTAGGAAAACAAGTTTTTATTAATTATATATATGTCTATCTATTCAATAAATTCATTAGAGAAATGGAACCAGTATAAAATTAAAGTGTATTGCCATGTATAAAAAAGAGTTTGACGCATTAATTAAATATCATAAAAATGAAACAATGAAATAACATATTCATAATGAAATAATGAAATAACCCATTTTTTCCTAATATTTTATAACTCATAGTATATTAAAATAATATTATAATTTTAATCAGAAATAAATATGTTTAAGAACCCCTCGCTCAATTCATACTATAATTTTATTTAGAAATAATTATTGAAATATGAGTGCATATTTCAGTTTGCACTCATAACTTTTATTGTATTGTATTGAATTTTTTTTAAAAAAAATTATTTCTGAATAAAATTATAGTATTATTTTAATATACATTAAATTAAATTCCGATATTCTCATATTTTGGTTTATTAAATTTTTATTTGAAATCAATATGTAATAAAATAAAAAATTAAGGACATAACGCAATCTATATTTATAAAAATTTATTTAATAGTCTTCACTATATTTGTTGTTAGGAAATTTCAATGGTATTATTCTATTAGGAATTACAAAAATTCAAATTAGCAAAATCAATAACTTTTCTAAATAGCACGTTAATCTTTCATGTGCTAATTAAATATATTTTTCTCATTTAAATATGTTTAAGAAAACACCTGCTAAAGCAAAAGAAAACAGGGCAAAATAGGGCATCCCTACTCTTTCTTGTCTTCCCATGTAGTAGGATCAATGTTTGTTCCACCAAAACTTGCGGCCTACATAATAAATTTGAATATAAATTAATATAACATAAATCTTAGACCTGCATCCTAATAATAATTAAATAAAATAAAACCAAGCCAAAGAAATGGTGCAAAATAGAATCAGTTTGAGTCCCAATTAATTCAGATTTACACTTAAAAGATATCAAATACATGGATCCTATATCTATTTTTTAAAGTACATGACCCTGAAATAGAAAATATTAATATTCAGGTACCGTACACCAATATGTGTTTTTCAATTTTATTATTAGATTGTTATGTTTACAAAATAATTATAATATATATAATAGTTTGTTATGAAATAAATCCATTAATCTATTTAAAAAATATTAGCTACATAACTTAATACAATATTAGTCATGAATTTCCTAAATAAATCTAATTCATAATTTGGATTCCATAACAACATTCAGACCATTTTCAGAATTTTTGGCGATACAAAGCTAAGGGCAGTGTGAAGGGGCTATGAACTACAATGAAGAAATCTACACATTCAGTTGAAACAGATCATTAATAATAAGTATTAACCAACTATGATTTTCCCATTCACAAACATTTTCACATTTTTATTCTAAGTCTTAAGACAGCCATCCCATCTTAAATCCTAGTCCAACATCATTATAGTGGAAAATCTAGCAGCTCAAGAATTTAAATGAACTTAAGTTTAATTTTTCACATACCTCTAAAAGAGATGACAGCTAGCTTAAAGACCTGTTAATTCTCCCTTATTTTAATTTTTTACCTTAACCTCCAGTTAAAAATAGAAATTCCCTTCAATTAATACCTAAAATCATCTCTAGTTCCTAATATGTAGATTTACATAATAAAGAAAACAGAATCAACAGAATTTTTCCTTACCTACAACTCCGTTCAGTCTACCTCTTAAATGAACATGGGAACATTTCACTATAGTAACTACATTAGAAAGCCATTTGCAAATTGGTGGTTGATGTTACAAATTTATTATGCAGGTCTTCATCCTAGGAAATGCCAACAAAGTAGCCCATTGTTTGGCAAAAATCAAAGATGTAGAGAAAGTGAGAGCATAGGGAGAAGATCAGTAAGAATGAGAGAAATATCTTCAATAAACAAAAATTGATTGACAAAAAAATTAAAATCTAACCTTCGAAATAAGTTGTGTAAGGAGGAAAGGTCGAAGGACCACCGGTAAGGGCAATGGCGGAGTGAAAATGGCGAGAGGCATAACACAAGAAAATAGTGAGAGAGAGAGAGTGTGTGTGTGTGTGTATGTGTGTGTATAAAGGGCAAAAAGGCAAGACATGAGAAGAAAATAGTAGTGTTTATACCTAGGGTAAAGTAAAAAATAGCAATGAAATTCATTTTTCGTTGCTATTTTAGCAATGGAATTAATTTTGGTTGTTATTTTCTCAACTGAAAATTTTAAAGGTTACTTAAATAGCAACCGAATTTAATTTCCATTACTATTTTAGCAACGGAAAATATATTCCGTTGCTATTTTAGCAACTATTTTAGTAACCTCAATGCGATTCAAGCTTGCTAAAATAACAACGGAAATTAATTTTCGTTGCTATTTTAGCAATGGAATAGATTTTGGTTGCTGTTTTCGCAACCAAAAATTTTCAAGTTTACTTAAATAGCAAAGGAATTTAGATTCTGTTGCTAGAATAGCAACGAAAATTAATTTCGCTGCTAAAATAGCAACGAAATTTAAATTTCGTTGCTAAAATAGCAACGGATTTAAAATTCCATTGCTAATTTTCATCCTAATTTTTCCCGCTATCAAATGTCGCCATATTTAGCAACATAAATTATTTTTCGTTGCTAATTTTCTTTGTTATATTTTGGTGCTAAAATTTCCCCCCTTTTTAGCAACAGAATACAACCATTTGTATTCAATTGCTAAATCCCTAAAACTTCAACCAAATTTAGCAGCGAAATTGATTTTCCATTGCTAAATAGCAATGAAATTGGTATTTCGTTGCTAAATAGCAACAAAATTGGTATTCTATTGTTAAATTAGCAACAGAAAGAATTTCATTGCTAGTTTTCCGTTGCTATTTTGCTATTTTCATGTAGTGGTGTATTTGTTATTTATGGTGATGATATATAAGTGTTATAATTGGTTCATAGGCTTATTTTTATGATACATTTATTATGTTATAAAATGAATAACTTATGGAACATAAAGTAAGCCTGTAGTAATATTATAATCTCATGGTAATTGGAAGTGTTGATTTGTTATATAATTCTAATGTGTGTATATGCTAGACATACAAGAATATAAGTAAGATAATTTCAATACTTGAAATTAATAATAGATAACTACACTTTTATGATTAAGCAATGATTAATAAAATAATCATATTATAAATAGTTCAATTCAAGTCCAAAGGATGTTGGAACTTGAATGATCATATATGGTGAATGAAATGTCAATGCAAATTCTTATTGTTGAACTTTATGATTTCTATAAGTGAATGTAAATGTTTAATTTCTTTCATTTCTTGAAATAAATCATTATTATATTTGAGGCATGTTGTGTGCTTGTTGAGGATCACTGTGAGTGGTCGTTTATCATGATTTAGTTCCCCACTAAGCTTTATAGCTTAGCACGGGTGTTTCATCCGTGTAGGTTGCAAGGCTAGGACTTTCTCGCAGGACTGATATCTGTAGCAGGTTGGCCAACATAAGTCTTTGTGATTATAAATTATATAGTCTTCTTTTTCGTTCCTTTTGTATTTCGAGGGTTTTTGTTTTGTTGGAAATCTTGTAAAAGTACAACTGTTTTGTAAGATGTTAATCAGTTGTTATTTTTATTTTTGTAAAGAGACTCTAATTTATATTGTAAAGTCTTAATAGTTTAGCACTCTTATGGATTAAGTATGAATATTAGTTCTCCATATAGTTGGTATATGTTTATGTTGCACAATAAAACATGTGTAATGAGATGGATAAAGTGATATGTATAAATTATAGGATAAGGGTGCTACACTTTTAGTTTATTCATTTTAAAGTTCGATTAAAGCCTTAAAAAATTCTAACATTAAATTCACTAAAATTATATTTTTATTAAAATCTCTACAATCATACCTATTATTTTTAAGTAAACTATGATGATAGACTATAAGATAAATCTTTATTCTAGTTGTCTGATTATTAAATTAACAAATCTTTTTTCAATTGTTTCAAATTTTTTCATATCCTTCTATTTATTTTTGTCTTTTTTTCTCTCTATCCGTTATATAAAAATTTTATAAATCTAAAAAATGATTTGTAGGAATACTAGGAACAAAATCAATAAAAATATTAATTAAATTTATTTTCTTATGAAAATCTTGACAATTACAAAATTCATTTAAATTAAAATCTTCATGTTCTTTAATTAAAAAGTCTTTTAAACTAATTAATTCTCTTTTGAGTAAAAGCATATCTTTATCATTATCAAAATCAATTGAACATAAATAATTTAAAAATTTATCTATACACCAAGACATAATTAAAATGAAATACCTGATAGAGTATAATCCGATGATAATACACAAGGAGTTTCTAATGAGGTAATAGGAGTACATGAACAAGCTCTTGAAAATATAAGTTATAAATTTAAGATTCTATTAAAAGTAGAGGTTGATAATAGAAGGGGTTTTTGGTTATTCTCTCTAATTGTGAATCTCAACATCTCGTAAGAAAACTCCTATTTCAACTGATGAAAAATGCCTTCTTATATACTTGAAAAGGTTGATGCTCCATCTTGTGATAATTGTGTGAGGATAGAGTCGACTACCGAAGACAACATCTATCTTCTTAATAATAATTTTGATAAGGCTTCAGGTTTGTAATAATGCTTTGGATAAATATAAAATGCGTTGATACCATTTGAAAGTGTGTAGTTTTTAATAATGAAAATTGAAACTTAACTTTTTTAAATAGTGCTTTGTGTTTCGGATTTGGTAAATAGTCAGGGATAAGGTAAATCAAAGTTTAAATAATAAAAATATTATTAGAAAAATATTACTAAAAGCTTTGATAGAAACTACCAGGAGAAAGATATGAATAGCTACTTTTATTGACTTTTTTCTACACTTCCTTTTTCATTTGCATTTTTTCTTTAAGTACATATACATTACATTTGTTCTTATATGACTAATATTTAACAATTTATAATTCTACATCTGTATATAGGTTTGAAGAATCTTCAAGTGCACGATAAGGAGGATGAGTACTGCCTTCATTTAAGTTGGTCCTTTCTGCTGGAATGCAATTGATCATAGAATTGAATTCTTCTTCTGCAGATACTGAAGATAATAAATTGACAATTCGATTTTTATTTGTAATAAATCCTGCTGTCAAATTTGATGATGAAGCGGTAGATGCTGGTTGCTCAAAATAATTAATAACTGCTTGTCTATCAGTTTTTTTAGCATCAAAATTGTCCCACCATGTTACTCAAAATTCTCGATAAAGAATGGGTAACTGATTAATCTGCTTAGAAATGTGATAGATCCATGAAATAATACATGGAACCTTGAACATTGCATAATATTTTAAAAGATTGTTAGGAGCACCTGGGTTGCAGTACGTGGTAAACTTGACAAATGCTTCCTTAATCTGAAATGAAGCTGCTTCGATAATTAATCCAAAGTAACTAAACCATCTGATAAACCAATTTGGGAGAGTGCCACCGAACTTATCTGAAAAGTAAAAGAACCATGAATATTGAAAATTCATTAGGTAGAATGCCCGATACCATGCTTTTTAATAATCATAATAACTATGCACCAGTTTGGGAGGATATCCTGATAATGTCTTCAATTGATATGGCCTTGATCCCCATTCAGATTGAGTAATAACATGGATAATCTTAACCTTACTACAAGTAATCCTATTCTTATCTCTCTCATCTGAATTATGTTCTATTTCTATTGATTCAATATATGCAAGCATGGCTTTATAATACTTTCTTGTTTTATTTTGATCTTCCTCATGAAAATGCCAACTATTAGGAAAAACATGATAATTAACCTATAAAAACTTTGACTCTTTGATATATAAAGTTCTTCTGGTTCTAAGAATTTAATAGATAATCTTTTTTGATTCATATGATAAGGAGAAAAAGATTTACTAGAAGGAGAATGTACTATAGGAGAAACAGGAGAAGAGGGAGAAGCTAAAGCTGATGAGTATGGTAGAGAAGGTACAGAAGGTGAAAAAGTTTGAAATCTTTAAAGTGGAGGAAAAGAAGGTGCTACTGGGAATAAAGGTCTGGATAAGGTTCTAATAGGAGGAGGTATGATTAGATGATTCTATGAAATATTTTCTAATGATAGTGTAGTTTTTGTCAAAACTTTCTTATTAGAACTCATTTGCCCTGTAAAAATTCACGAGAAAGAACATCAGGTAAATTATTATTTTTTTCCTTAATGAATTTGATTTTGAAATCAAAACTAGTAAGTAAATCTTGTCATTTTGTTAAAAATCTATTTTGAAATTAGATTTTTGACATCTTTTTATAAAACATATTTTGCTGATAAACAATCAATGCATAGCAAAAATCTTTTCATGTATAAATCATCTTCAAATTATTTTATGCATAAAACTATACTTAAAATTTCTTTTTTGATAGTAGAATAATTCTTTTGAGTTTGAATCCGGCTTCCTGAATAAAATCTTACTAATTCTTCTTTGTTGGATTCCTTTTGTTTTTTTAAGTACCACTAGAACCTATATCACTAGCATCTGTTTCAATTATTAAAAAGGCTTCTGGATGCAGTATATTTAAACATGGTAAACTTTTAATATTTTCTTTAATTTCTTTAACTATACTAGTATGTTTTTCTATCCATGTTCAAGTTTCTTTTTTAACCTATTGTATAATGGTTTACATTATTTTCCTAAATCCTTGAAAAATATGAACATAATTTAAACATCCTAAAAATCTTTGTAATTGTTTTTTTATCTTTTATTTAATATGAAAATTTATTAGTAAATTCTAAACTTCTATTTATTGGTTTTATAATGCCTTGATCTATGTCATGTCCTAAAAATCTAACTTTAGTTTGTTAGAATTGCATCTTTAGTGTAGAAACTACTAATCCATTTTGATGAATTAAGTGGAAAAAGTTCTTTAAATGTTTGATATGTTGACTTATAGAATTTGAAAAAATTAATGCATCATCAATATATACTATTTAAAATTCATGTATTGGTCTTAAAATATCATTAATAATATTTTGAAATTCGGAAGAAGCATTTTTTAAACCAAATGGCATAACATTCCATTCATAATGTCCAAATGGAACATTAAAACCTATTTTATACCGATCATCTCCATCTACTTGTATTTGTCAAAATCCTGATTTCATATCAAAATTGAAAAAAATATTTGCATCATATAACTTCTTTAATAAATCTCTTTTGTATGGTATATAGTATCTAATCCATTCTAAAACTGCATTTAAGGGTTTATAATTTATTACTAATCTAGGTGTACCTCTTTTTATTTCTATTGCATTCATAACATAAAATGCTGAACATGACTAAGGGGACTTAAAATCTCTTATTAATCCTTTATCCTTTAAATCTTGTTCTTAGAATCTCTTATTAATCCTTTATCCTTTAAATCTTGTATTTCTTTTCAACAAAATTTTTCTAAATCTGGTGTCACTTTAATAGGTGGAGATTTTATTGGAATTTTCTTTTCATCAAAGTCTTTTATGTAAGGTAATTTTACTACATGTTGTTTTCTATTCCAAAAGGCATTAGGTATTGGTGCACAAATTTCTTTTGAAAATATATTTTCAAATTATTTAATTTTTTCTTTTATCTCTGGACAATCTAATTGTTCTTTTATTTTTTTCCTTCTATTTCATTTATGAGAAATTTATTTATTTTTTGTTTATTTTTTAACAAATTGATTTCTTGAATATTTTTCCTTACATGACTATTATCTCTAGATACTATAGAAAATGCAAATTCAAAAAGAATTTCTTTATCAAAAATTGTTGTCTTAATGCCATTATCTCTTACCTGAAAAGGATATAACATTGTAATAAAGGGTGTTCCTAATATAACTCCAGAATTTAAGTTTTTAACTAACACTAAATGAGTTTTAAAATAAAATCCATTATTGCAAATATTAACTCTTGATAATTTATAATTAATTATTAACTTAGATCTATTAGCGGTACCTAATCTCTCATAAGTTTTTCATAATATTTATTTGAGATAAACTATTTATATATTCATCTTGTGTTTCTCTAATAACAATACTAGAGGATACTATTCTTTTTAATTTTTTTTTATCTTCTTTTACAAAATTACTAAGACTAAGTTTAAAACTTTTTTCTTCTAAATTCTGAACTTTACCCTTTAGTATATTTACTTCTTGTTTTAATATTTTAATTTCTCTCTGAATATCTTGAATAGTTAATTCTTTTTTAATTTCAAAATTTTTATATACATCAGCTAAATTATAAGATGTAAAATCTCTTTTTTCTTTTGTGTTGATTATTTCACTTAATATAAGTAAATTATTCTTTTTTATTTATGGATCATCTATTTTATCAATAATATCTAATTTTACATTAAATTAGATTCACTAAAATTATATTAAATTTTACATTAAATTGGATAATCTATTTTATTAATAATATCTATTAAAGCATTTAAAAATTCTAACATTAAATTTACTAAAATTATATTTCGATTAAAATCTCTACAGTCACACATATTATTTTCATGTAAAGTATGATGATAGACTAGAAGATAAATCCAGAACGAGAAAATAAAATTAAAAAAATTGTAGAAATATTTGAATTGTCTCCCAAATATAATTTGTATCATAGAAAAGAAAGCTTAAAATTTTTGATAAAAATAAATAATTCAATAATACAAATATTAGAAAATAAAATGAATAGGATACATTTAGGTTAATAATATAGAAAGTATTGAAAAGAAAATTAAGAACATAGATAGATCAATAAATGAATTGAAGGAAGAATTTTTTGAATCATTAATTAATTATAGAAAAAGCTTCCATTTGAGATCTAGTTGGGCAAACTGACTATTCACTATCTTTTTCTTCAATATGTAATGATCTAGGAATACTTGTATTCAAATCTATCCCTTTTAATTCTAAATTATTTGCAGATAATGATTTAGGTATTGAAGGTCTATTATTTGAATATATTGAAGAAATACTAGATTGATTATTATTCGATGAAAAATTTATTTGAACTGATCCATAACTATGTTCCAATATTCTTGGAAATTGATTATTAATATTAATTGGTTTAGGTTCACATACCTTTTTTAGTTCCGAATTTCTTGATCAATGAATTTCATCCCATCTAAGTCGTTTTGGAATTTGAATATTAGAATGGGCTTTATTTGCTTTAAATAATAAAGTTTCATTTCTTCTAAAAGGTTTCCTAGTTTCAGGATCTATAGTTATGGACATTACTATATAATATATTCTATTTATTATTGCTATTTCTCTTACATGTTCCTTAAAATTTAAATTCTTCATTTTAATAGTTAAAGTTAAAGTATCAATATATTTGAATCATATAGACTAATAGCAAATCCTAGAAAGCAATTAAAATATACTGGTCCATTTGCTAAATTTGTTTCAGCCATAACAAGTAAAGAATTAGAAAAATTAACATGTCTAGCATCTTTTAAACATAATAAAATAGGAGTATCTAATCCTAATCTGAATAAAGATTTTATTGCTATCTGTACTGATCCTATATGCAAAAATCTATATTTTTTCTTCTTATATTCATTTATTGCTTTTTCTGATAAAAATTCAATAGTTTCATGTTCCTAATTAATAGCTATTGCCCGTTTTGTTTGTTTAATAGAATAATCATGAAATAATTCAAAAGTTCCTATTGAATATATTATTTAGGTATAGTCCAATCAAATAAATCATTCTCTCTTTTTTCAATATTTATTTCTATAGAATTTATTTCATCTAACTATCTAATATTATCTTCACTAGTTGAACCAGATCTAGAATCTTTAATAGAAAATATTCTACTTAATCTATCCGTCAAAATATTTTTAATCAAGCTAAATTCAAAGAGAAGTCAAGAATGAAACCTATGCGAATCACGGAACCACCCAGCTTATCGGGACCACCAACACACCATCTTGGCTTCCAAACCTGACCAACACTAAGCCTTCAGGGCTGACCAACATTTCATTGCTCCAAGCACAATCTTAAAATTCTCTTTAAATTTTTCTTACTTAAACATAAGCAATTGAATATCTTTATTAGAATATTTTTCTAAAAAATGATTTAAAAATAGAATATAATAAACAAAAAGCTAAATGATATTTTAATAGCTTTTCTCAAATAGTATTAAGTAATTTTAGAAGTTTATGTTATAAAGATATGAAAGATAAATAAGTTAATATTCCTTTATTTTTGTGGTTTGAAAATTATTGTTATTATAATAATATAGATTATCCATTTGGAAAAGAAATAAATGTATCTTCAAAAATAGGTAAACAATGGAACATTTTAGATGGAAAATCAATAGTATATATGCATCTTCCATTAGAATGTATTCAAGTAAAAAATATAGAAAGAACTTATTTTGCCAAACCATTTAAAGAAATAAAAGTAGAAAATAAACAAGTAAGAAAAGATTTACAACATGAAATATTACAAAATAATTTTTCAAATCAAATATTAGATACTATAACGAATCAGTTAAATATAGTAGAGGAAATAGTACAACCAGCTAAATGACAAACATAATGTAATGGCCCGATTTTTAAATTAACCCAAATAATATGTAAAATTTGACAATAAAATAAATATAAAATAATTTGGGTTGAATTATAGTTGAATTGGGGATGTAATTGAATAAAAGAAAAAAATTTTAGGGTTATTTTGTAAATAGTGTAAAGTGAGGGACCAAATGTGAAATTTTGCCAAAAACTACCACATTTTAGCCTTCTTTTTTCTTTTCTTTCTTTTTTCTTTTGTTCTCTTCTCCTCATTTTCTTCCCAATCTAACCATCGCTAGCCAGCCGCCGTCATCGCCTCATCAGAGTAGCCATCAGCACACGATTCTCTCTTCCTTCTCTCTATCACGCATGATTCACTCCCTTACATCACCCCTTTTTGCTCGATTTTCCCTTAAATCCGATCCAAATGGTTTCCTTTCTTCCATAGTTGCTATGTAAGTCTTAATTTCCCCCTTAATTTTAGATTTTGGTGTGAAAGAGGGTGAAAAATAGAGAAATTTCAGATTTAGGGTTTTGGATTTTTGGGAAAAATATTAGATTTATGCATATATTTGAGTTATTTGGTAATTAATAAGGAATATTTAAGTAGATTATGTAAATTTGAGTATTTAAATATTTTTTGTTGAGAATTTAAGTTAAATTATGATTATATGTGTAAAGAAAGAGATGGAAAGGAACTGTAAAGAAAAATGCGGTGAAGGAAATTGATAAATTAGAGTATTTGGGACTGAAAAATTAAAGAATTATCGATAAAAATAGGCATGTGATCAAGAAAATTTATTTTTCCTCAATTTTTTGCATTATGTTAAATATAAGTTTTGAGTAAAATTGTGTAATTGATGAAATTGGCATTAAAGATGATTAATTAGAGGTTAAATAATAGTTTTAAAATTAAATAAGAATTTTACATGTGATTAATTTTGACTTTAAGGTATAATAGGTATACTTTATAATTAATAAAAGTTGTGTAAGCTTGGAAATAGTTAATATAAGTATAATAATGCTTTAATTGGGTTAAAATAATATTTTATAGCCATTATATCCCTAAATTTTTAAAGCAACAATTGAAAATTTGTTGGAAAAATACCTTATGTTGAAAAGCAAGAAGCATAATTCTGAAATTGTGTAGCAATGGAATGCAAGATTAAAGCTTTGACGCTAAGTTTGAATTAAACAACATGATGATGGAATATGACATGGTATGATAATCATGATAGCACAGCGGAAAAACAAAAATTTTATCATACATACCATACATATCGAAACATGCAATTTTAGGGTTATCGAACTTACAACTTTTGATGCCTTTTAAAACTTTTATTCCGATGATGACCAGCAACAAAGATGGCTTTGTCCGCCTTAGATCTCGATCACCAATGCCAAGGAATAGCCTTTTGCGCCACTCCCTCTATTCTCACACACACAATTACACCGTCGGCTTAAAAACGAGATTGCTAGATCTCTTTTTCGATATTGTGTAAGGGTTATAGTTTGAAGCTACAAAACTTGATTTTGTACTTCTTTAGATTGCTATTACTGCTCAATAACATAAGAGAATGAGGAACAATCCTTTCTCCTTGTAAAAATTGAACAAAAGAATTAAGAGAGAGAGAGTCACTATTTACGAGTTACTATTCACGAGTTACTATTCATGCCACCAAAAAAATTAGGTTTAGGGTTTTATTTCTTTTAATATATATGCTTATCCTTTGGCAAGTCATTAATCTGAATTCAACTATCCTAAGATAATTAATTCAAACTCTATCACTTCCTAAAGATAAGTAATATATTTTGAATTAAACTCCTTTGAATTTAAATTCAAATTTGAAATAAAACATAAGACATTTAAATAAATGAAATCACTTAATTTAAATATATAGCATGTGCCGAAATTCCTTGATTTCCCTCTTGGAATTTCGGCCACATCATTAAATATATAAGTGATTTAATTTAATTTAAATTCCTTTAGGCTTTAATATTCAATTAACTTAATTAACACAAGATAATTAATTAATTGAAATTAAACCTTATGGGCTGAATTTCTCTCTCTCATGGACCAAAGCCCAATAGCAATATTATAACCCATTACATACATTAATTTGACTTTAATTAAAAGCCCAAATTAATGTCCAATACTTAATTTAAATATTTTAAGCCCAATGCTTTGTGTGCGATCCTATAGGTCCATTTAATGTTGGCAATGAATTAATAAATTAATTCAAAGGCTATATATATTCTCTAGCAAGATATTATAGCATTCCAAATTAAATGAAAATGCATATGGCATTTGGTGACCTAATGCAATTTTGCATAGTCCCTTACCCATAAATATCAGAATTAATATAAGGCATGGAACTAGTCATCCTTATATACATTAATTCATTTCTTGATATTCCAATGACACTGAATTCTCAGATAAATAATGATTACTCATTATTTCATCTCGGTATGGCCATACACTTCTCAGTTCACTGATCAAGTGGCCGGTGATATTTTTCTCTCTTATCGAGAGGGGTAATCCCTTCACTTCTCTCATGCTCTCTAACATGAATCAGTGCATACCCAATCATACCCGTACTTGTCAATCTGTTACGAGCACGTTAGGTGTATGTAAAAGTACACAGTAATTCATAAAGAGTTTCATAGAGATTTCAGGTCTAAGAACTCCGATACAAAACTTGCATATGAGAAACACTTATGACTTGTACCATGTAGTGTTCTCATGAGCGGATCGAATCCAGATACCATGTTCTTTAACATATATCTATGATCTCTGATTGACACTCTTGTCCTAATGATCCGTAAGACAGAACTCATAAGATCAGAGAGAGCATACTAGTCTTAATTCATTTGTTATTCCCATAACAATGACTGACTAGGGATATTTAGAATGATGTCTCATTTGTTTCAAGGTCTTACAATCCATGTGCCTCACACATGATAACTTAAACCGAAACAACACTCTTGGATAGTTTTATCAATTGATATGCACAGGAATACAAAGGATAAAACAAATGCCTCATTTTATTAATTTCAAGTGTTTCGTTACAATGTATTGGGGCTAGGGCTTACACTAACACATGATTATGTAAATAATTTCATAATTTATTTCATTTGATCTTAGTAAAATTAGATAGGAACTGGAGAAATAGGATAAGGTTGGCATGCCAATTAGGGACGTATAGCAGTATTGCCACCGGATTGAATGGCTCTGCAAGCTCCTCCGATAGGTTTGATTAATTTGAAATTGTGGGCTGAATGACTCCGTAAGCTCTATCCACATAAGTATAAATATAAATGTACGTATATATATGTATAATAATATGATAATAAATTTGAATGACAATATTAAGGAAATTGAGAATAATAGACCAAATGGTTCCAATAAACTTGTTCCCACGTTTATTACCATTTATTCCCGTTTATCCTGCTCGATACGATTCCACTTAATTTTACTTAGGTCAAATACCAAGTTTAATTATTAAGATTTTATTTTAAAGTAAATTGAATTTTTTGTTACAATGAGAAAGTTAACTAGATTTTTTAGAAAATATATTAGTCAAAGTTTGATTTAAGGTAAACAGTTAGTTACATGAATATTGTGAATTTCAATTATGTTTATTTTTATGTTGTATGATTGGAAAAATAGAATTGCTTGAACACCACTAAGTGTTATGCTTAGCGTATGGTTTTCTTTTCTCACGTAGGTTGAAGAAATTTTTGAGAAAAAGCTAAAAGTGAATCTGCATCAAAATTTGGATTACAACAGAGAAGAAATTTTGAGGTGGATGCACCATAGCTTTTTATAAATATTTTTTTATATTTTGGCATGCTATTAAATTTTGGACATGTAATATGATATAAATATTTATGGACTAATGGTATTGAAAATTAAAGTGAGAATATTGTAATTTAGTGTTGTGTATGGTTTTATTTTGTTGGCCTATGAATTATTGGAGGAAGGGACATAGTTGTGTGTTGGAGTTTGAATGGAGATTGGATGGTATGATGAACTTAAATAGAAGTGTTTTGGAGGATTATTTTTTAGGGGGTTTTCTTGAATTTTAAAGAAGACTCTGTCGAAATTTTTATCAAATGAATAGTAATTTTTGAAATATAATTATTTTAAGAGTAAAGAGTATTTTTAACCTTCATTAAAGAAGTCTAAACCCGAATGTGAGATTTGGTATCCAGATCTTTAACTGATTGGGTATGGGGTATTACTTTTAGTTGTATTAGAACTTGGTTTAGGCGATTTTGGACTAGTAATTAAGTGGTTAAAAAGATAAAAGAATTGGGATGCAAGCTAAAAGGAAGGTATATGTGAATGTGTTGTGATTTTAATGTGAATTATCATTATTGTTTGTTATAGATCAAAGAATGGAATCAAGTTGTAGGGGAAGCACTTAGGAAATATAAAGCCACACATCGGCTATTGATACAAATAGGGGTGCAGAGTAGCAACCAGCTCAGCCGGCACCACCACCTATAGTTCAGTAAATGCCAATATGGTGGATTTCTTTGCACCAATGATAGAGCTTATGAAACAATAAATAGATGCTGTACCACCTATTCAGCCATAGCCTCAGCCTCCCCTACCATCTTAAAGGCTTACATTGGAAGATGCAAAGAAATTGGGAGTAAAGGACTTTAAGGGAGAGTCAATAGTTACTGCCTTAGATGCTGAGTTCTGGTTGATCAAGATAAAGAGGATTTTTGATCTCCTGCATCTCACACTAGAAGAGAGATTAGAGTGTGTAAATTGATTACTACAAGGACCGGCATACTAGTGGTGGGAATCTACAAAAAGATTTGTTATGCGATAGAACCTTAATTGGGGATATTTTATATCTTAGTTTAGAGATAAATATGTGGGAGAAGCATACATAGAAGAAATAAGAGATGCTTTCCTTCATCTGAAGTAAGGACCCATATTAGTGGCAAAGTATGAGAAAGAATTTGACAGATTAAGTGCCTATACAGAGCTATTTATTCCTACAATGGTTGAAAGATGTCAGAGATTTGAGGTAGGTCTCCATCATGAGATCAAGAAATTGCTGGTATTATCACCAATCAGAGTTTATGCTAACCTGGTGAAGGTAGCTTTGAGAATTGAAAAGGCTAATTTGGAGAAGCATAAATGAAGGAACAGAGGCCAACAGAAGAGAGGTCAGGGTCAAGCTGGATCGTCTTTCACAATAAGTAAAAATCAGAAAGGAGCAGGATTCCAAACTCAAGCATCATCTTAGACATCCTTGTATCAGTCAGGGCAGGGTCAAAGATCAACCTCTAGGTTAGGGTAGCCAGCCTCATCTATGGCCAGCACAGCAGAAGGATTAAGTAGAGGAGAGATCCCTTTCTGTGAGCATTGTAGGAAGAAACATAGGGGTCAGTGTTGGAGAAAGATAGGAGCTTATCTTCGATGTGGCTATATGCAACACTTCCAGAAAGATTATCCTGGTAGATAGAATCCATCAGCTAGTTAACCAAAGAGATCAGTTCCTAGAGCTTCCAGGGGTAGAGGCAAATGTAGAAAAGCTAGTTCTAGTACCAATGGTCAGAAGGCTCCATCAAAGACAGTTGAGAGGCCCAACACTCGTATATCCGTACGTACTTATGCCATGCAGGCTCGAGACTATGTGGATGCTCCAAATGTGATTGCTGATACTTTTACTTTTTGATATGTCTATTCATGCTTTGATTAATCCAGGATCCACACATTCATATATATGTATTCCTTTGTCTAATGATAAAAGATTGCATGTTGATTCGCTTGAACATGAAATTTTGGTCACTAATCCTTTAGATCATAGTGTAGTAGTAAATAAAGTTTATTAGAATTGTCCAATTAAAATTCAAGGTTATAAATTTTTAAGGGATTTGATTGGGTTACCTTTTCATGAATTTAATGTAATTCTCGGTATCGATTGGCTATTTAGGCATCACGCGATAGTAGATTGTCATTTGAAGAGAATAACTTTTAGAACACCTGATAATGTTGAGATTACAGTTATGGGTGAGAAATTTAATCTTCTTTCTAATGCTATATCAGCCACAATAGCAAAGAGGCTTGTTAAAAAGGGGTGTACAGCTTACTTAGCCTTTGTGCTTAAAGCCAATAAGGAAAAACTTAAAATCTAAGATATACCAACCGTGTGTGAATTCCAAGATTTTTTTCCTGACGAGTTACCAGGGTTACCTCCAAAAAGAGAAGTAGAATTTTCCATTGACTTACTACCTATTACTGCATAAATCTTAATTGCACCATATCGAATGGCACCTATAGAACTCAAGGAATTAAAGATTTAGCTGCAAGAACTTTTTAAAAAGGATTTTATATGCCCTAGTGTGTCTCCTTAAGGTGTACTGGCATTGTTTGTCAAAAAGAAGCATGGGTCTCTCAAGCCTTGCATAAATTACAGGCAATTAAACAAGGTGACGGTGAAAAATAAATACCCATTACCTAGAATATATACATGTTTGATCAGCTTTCAGGGGCAGGTATTTTCTCCAAAATTGATTTGAAGTCGATATATTATCAACCAGGGATAAAAAAAGCAAATGTACCTAAAATAGCTTTCAGAACTCGATATGGGAATTATGAATTTTTAGTGATGCCTTTTGGGCTCACAAATGCCCCAGTAGCATTTATGGACCTCATGAATCGCATCTTCCATCCTTATCTGGATCAGTTTGTTGTTGTCTTCATTGATGATATCTTGATTTATTCAAAGAATTGGGCAGAACATAATGAGAATTTGAGGATTGTCTTGTAGACTTTAAGGGAGAAAAAACTTTATGCTAAATTTAGCAAATGTGAATTTTGCCTTGATAAAGTTTCATTCCTTGGTCATGTGATATCATCTGATGGGATTAGAGTCGATCCTAAGAAGATAGAAGCAATCCTAGAGTGGAAACCACCTAAGAATATTACAAAGAATAGAAGTTTCTTAGGGTTGGCTGGATACTATAAAAGATTTGTTTGAGGATTTTCCATTATTGTAGCAACCATGACCAAATTACTTCAAAAGGATGGCAGATGTCAGAGGAGTTTTGAGAAGTTAAAAGTTATGTTGACTGAAATGCCTATTCTTACATAGTCAAAGCCCGATAAAGACTTTGTGATTTATAGTGATGTCTCGCATAATGGACTTGGTTGTGTACTCATGCAAGAGAGGAAGGTAATTGCTTATGCAACTAGGCAACTTAAGCTCCATGAAAGGAATTACCGGACCCATGATCTTGAGTTAACAGCCATAATCTTTACCTTGAAAATTTGGAGGCATTATTTATATGGAGAAAAATGCTACATCTATACAGATCACAAAAGTCGTAAGCACTTGCCTACCTAGAAAGATTTGAATCTACGATAAAGGAGGTAGATGGAATTGATAAAGGATTATGACTGCATAATTGATTATAGCCCAAGCAAAGCTAATGTGGTGGTAGATGCCCTCAGTAGAAAATCAATGTCAGGTATGTCTTAAATGATTAAATTAAGTTATTAAATGTATTTTTCAATAAAGTAAGTACGAGTAACAGTCTTAAACATTCCTTGTCAGCTTTAAAAGCTATGAATGTCAGATTGTTCATAGCTAATAATGGTGCTCTAATGGTTGAATTGAGACTAAGACCTACTTTGGGGCAGTAAATTAAGGAAGTCCAAGCACAAGATGAAAAGTTAACCTTCATTATTGCACAAATTCAATAAGGGAAGGACAATGAATATGTAATAAAAAATGATGGCTATTTGTACTTCAAAGATAGAATTTGCATCCCTAATGTGGTGGAATTAAAGTAGAACATTATAAAGGAAGCTCATAGCAGCTCATATGCTATGCATCCAGGGAGCACAAAGATGTACCAAGACTTAAAGACACACTACTGGTGGCAAGGTATGAAGAAAGATATTGCAGAATATATCTCTAAATGTTTAACATGTCAATAGGTCAAGGCAGAACATCAAGTTCCCATGGGGTTACTTCAACCTATAGCAATACCAGAGTGGAAATAGGATCAAATCATGATGGATTTTGTAGTTGGGTTGCCACAAACTAAGAAATGATATAATGCTATTTGGGTGATCATGGATAAATTGACCAAGTCAACTCATTTTCTACCTGTTTGAACCGACTATAAACTTTCAAGACTAGCAAAATGGTATATCAACAAAATAGTACAATTACACGATGTTCCATCCTCCATTATATATGATCGTGATCCAAAATTTACTTCAACATTTTGAAAAAAGCTTCAAGAGGCCTTGGGTACTACGTACAAATATAGTACAGCCTTTCATCCTTAAACCGACGGACAATCTGAAAGGTTAATTCAAGTATTAGAAGATATGCTGAGATGTTGCGTCATTGATTTTGAAGGAAGTTGGGATAGGTACCTTCCATTGATCGAATTTACATAAAATAACAGCTATCAAGCTAGTATACAGATGGCACCCTATGAAGCACTTTTATGGTAGGAAGTGTAGGACACCTTTATGCTGGACATAACTCAGAGAAAGCAAACTTGTAGGTCCAGATCTCATAAAGGAAACAGAGGATAAAGTGAAGATTATTAAAGAAAGATTAAAAATCAAAAATCATATGCAGATTTGAAGAGGAGAGACATTTAATATTCGATTGGTGATAAAGTCTTCTTGAAGGTTTCTTCATGGAAAAAGGTACTTCGATTTGGTAAAAAGGGTAAATTAGCTCCAAGTTTTATTGGTCCTTTCGAAATCATTGAGCGAGTAGGACCAATAGCCTATAGTTTAGATTTACAACGAGAATTAGAAAGAATTTATAATATCTTCCACATGTCGATGTTAAGAAAATACTGATCAGATCCATCACATGTCGTGTAATTGAAAGATATTGAAGTTCAGTCAAATTTGACTTATGAGGAGAAATAAGTGCAAATCCTAGCAAGAGAAACCAAGCAGCTGAGGAATAAGTCGGTACCATTAATAAAAGTCTTATGATAAATCACATGGTAAAAGAAGCTACCTGGAAATCAGAGGACACAATGAGAAAGAATTATCCAGAGTTATTTAATACAAGTAAATTTCGAGGATGAAATTTTATATTTAGAAGGGAGGAATTATAATGGCCCGCTTTTTAAATTAACCTAAATAATATGTAAAATTTGATAATAAAATAAATATAAAATAATTTGGGTTGAATTAAAGTTGAATTGGGGATTTAATTAAATAAAAAAATTTGGGGTTATTTTGTAAATAGTGTAAAGTGAAGGACCAAATGTGAAAATTTGCCAAAACTACAACGTTTTGGCCTTCTTTTTTCTTTCCTTTCTCTTTCCTTTTCTTCTCTTCTCCTCCTCTTCTTCCCGATCCGACCACCGCTAGCTAGCCGCTGTCGTCGCCTCATCGGAGTGGCCATCGGCGCACCGTTCTCTCTTCCTTCTCTTTGTCGTGTGCGATTTGCTCCCCTGTGTCACCCCTCTTTGCTCCGTTTTCCATTAAATCTGGTTTAAATGGTTCCCTTTCTTCCTTAGTTGCTATGTAAGTCTTAATTTCCCCCTTAATTTCAGATTTTGGTATGAAAGAAATGGTGAAAAATGAAGGAATTTCAGATTTAGGGATTTAAATTTTTGGGAAAAATATTAGATTAATGCATATATTTGAGTTATTTGTTTATTAATAAGGAATATTTAAGTAGATTATGTAAATTTGAGCATTTAAATATTTTTGGTTGTGAATTAAAGTTAAATTATGATTATATGTATAGAGAAAGTGGTGGAAGGGAACTATAAGGAAAAAGGCAGTGAAGGAAATTGATGAATTGGAGTATTTGGGATTGAAAAATTAAAGAATTATCGCTAAAAATAGGTATGTGATCAAACAAATTTATTTTTCCATAACTTTTTGCATTATGTTAAATATAAGTTTTGAGTAAAATTGCGTAATTGAAGAAATTGGTATTAAAGATGATTAATTAGATGTTAAATAATAGTTTTAAGATTAAATAAGAATTTTACATGTGATTAATTTTGAGCCTAAGGTATAATAGGTATACTTTATAATTAATAAAAGTTGTGTAAGCTTGGAAATGGTTAAAATAAATATAATAATACTTTAATTAGGTTAAAATAATGTTGTATAGCCATTATTTCCCAAAGTTTTTTAAGCAACAATTGAAAATTTGTTGGGAAAATACCTTATGTTGAAAAGTAAGAAGCATAATTCTAAATTTGTGTACCAATGGAATGCAAGATTAAAGCTTTAGCACTAAGTCTAAATTAAACAACATGATTATGTAAATAATTTTGTAATTTATTTCATTTGCCCTTAGTAAAATTAGATAGGAACAGGAAAAATAGGATAAGGTTGGCATGCCAATTAGGGACGTTTAGCAGTATTGCCACCGGATTGAATGGCTCCACGAGCTCTTCTGGTGGGTTTGATTAATTTGGAATTGTGGATTGAATGGCTTCGCGAGCTTTATCCACATAAGTATAAATATAAATGTACGTATATATATGTATAATAATATAATAATAAATTTGAATGTCAATATTAAGGAAATTGAGACTAATGGACTGTATGGTTCCGATGAACTCGTTCCCATGTTAATTACCATTTATTCCCATTTATCCTACTCGATGCAGTTCCACTTAATTTTACTTAAGTCAAATACCAAGTTTAATTATTAAGATTTTATTTTAAAGTAAATTGAATTTTCAGTTACATTGAGAAAGTTAACTAGATTTTCTAGAAAATATAGTAGTTAAAGTTTGATTTAAGGTAAACAGTTAGTTACGTTAATATTGTGAATTTGAATTATGTTTATTTTTATATTGTATGGTTAGAAACATAGAATTGCTTGAACACCACTAAGCGTTATGCTTAGTGCGTGGTTTTCTTTTCGTATGTAGGTTGAAGAAATTTTTGAGAAAAATCTGAAAGTGAATCTGCATCAAAATTTGGATTGCAACACAAAAGAAATTTTGAGGTGGATGCCATAGCTTTTCATAAATATTTTTGTATATTTTGGCATGCTGTTAAATTTTGGACATGTAATATGATGTAAATATTTATGGAATAATGGTATTGTAAATTAAAGTGAGAATATTGTAATTTAGTGCTGAGTATGGTTTTATTTTATTAGCTTATGAATTATTGGAAGAAGGACAATAGTTGTGTGTTGGAGTTTGAATGGAGATTGGATGGTATGATGAACTTAAATATAAGTGTTTTGGAGGATTATTTTTTAGGGGGTTTTCTTGAATTTTAGGGGAGACTCTATCAAAATTTTTATCAAATGAATAGTTATTTTTGGAATATAATTATTTTAAGAGTAAAGAGTATTTTTAACCTTCATTAAAGAAGTTTAAACCCGAATGTGACATCCGATATCCGAATCTTTAACTGACCGGGTATAGGGTATTACACAGAAAGAGGATAGACATCAAAAAGAATAATAGATCCACCTATAAAATTAGAAACACTGTTATTTAAACCTTTTGAATTTTCACCAAGAATAATCATTAAGCTAAAAGAGGAAGACCCTATATTAAAGAAAATATAAGAAAAATTAGCAAGACTGAATATTAAGGATAAACAAATTATGACTATAGATGATGAAACTATAGCTGAAATAGAAACTCCATCAAAAGTAAAAAAAGTAGAAGAATAGTTTAAACCAAATAATGAAGATGAATTTTCTATTAAAAATTTACATTTTAATACCTATACACCTAGACCTAAAACATGAAACTATTATCCTAGACCTACATCTCCTGATACTTAATATGAAGAAACTAGATATCAATTAGAATACGATGGTAGATCTTTGTAAGAATGGAATATCTATGAATTATTAGAATATCAAATATAATATTTTTTACAAGAAATGACTATGGTAGCTAGTACTTATAAATCATAAAGAAATAATGAAACTGCAATAGCTCAGATGTTAATATCAGGATTTACTAAACAATCAAAAGGTTGGTGGGATCATTATGTAACTAAAATAGATAAAAATTTTATATTAACAGCACACAAAAGGATTGTTAAGGTAGAAAATAATGTTCAAATACAAATAGAACAAGATGACATAATAAGTACTTTAATATTTGCAATTGCTAAAACATTTTGTAAGAGACCCTTGTTTATATCAGGAAAAAAGTTCAGAAATTCTTCAAAACTTAACTTATCCTAAATTACAAAATTTTAGATGGTATAAGGATTTATTTTTAAATAAAGTAATGACCATAACAGATTGTAATAATATTTATTGGAAAGAAATATTTTTAGTAGGATTACCTAAGTTTTTTGAAGAAAGAGTATGGAGTAGATTAAAAAGAGATAATAATGGTATGATACCTTATAATGAATTAACTTATGGACAATTAATAAATATAGTTAACATAGAAGGATTATCAATTTGCACTGATTTAAAAATAAAAGCAAAACTAATGAGAGATATTGTAGTAAGAAGAAAAGAATTAGGTTCATTTTGTGAACAGTATGGTTATCAACATATTAGAGCACCATTAGCTACTAAAAGGAAAATAAAAGCTAAAATAAAATACATATATAAAAAGAATATGAGCCAAAATGAAATTATAATCAGGAAAAGCCGATTAAGAAAAAAGCAAAATATAGAAAATTTAAACTTAAGACTAGTAAAAAGGATATGGTAATTTGTTATAAATGTGGCAGGCAAAGACATTATTCAAGAGACTGTAGAATAAAAAAACGTATAAATAATTTAGATATTTTAGAAGAATTAAAAAAGGAAATAGCTAAAATTATAATTAATGAAAATTCTGGTAGTGATGAAGAACTTACTGATTATTCAGAAAATGATTTAAATTCAATAAGTGAGAACTCTAAAACTAGTAGTGAAAAAAGTAATCCTGATTCTAAATCATGTAGTTGCGTAGGACCGTGTCAATGTAATAACATAAATATGATAAGTGATGAAAAATAATTCTTTTTAGATATTATTGATAAAATAAATGATCCGAAAATAAAAAAGTTATTTACTTAGAATAAGAGAAATATCAGCACAAAAGAAAAAATGAGATTTTACATCTTATAATTTAGCTGACGTATATAAAAAATTTGAAATTAAAAATGAATCAACTATTCAAGATCTTCAGAAAGAAATTAAAATATTAAGACAAGAAGTAAATATATTAAAGGGAAAAGTTCAGAATTTAAAATAAAAAATTTCAAACTTAGTCTTAGTAATTCTGTAAAAAAAGATAAAAAAAATAAAA
This sequence comes from Excoecaria agallocha, assembly GCA_037975025.1. Taxonomy (NCBI): domain Eukaryota; kingdom Viridiplantae; phylum Streptophyta; class Magnoliopsida; order Malpighiales; family Euphorbiaceae; genus Excoecaria; species Excoecaria agallocha. Next base: position 42,648,680 of record CM075806.1, read on the forward strand.
GGAACAGTATCCTCTAGTATTATTATTAGAGAAACACAAGACGAATATATAAATAGTTTATCTCAAATAAATTATCAAAAGTGGTATGTAAAATTAAATATAATTGTTAATGATGATTTTCATTTAACTACCTTAGCTTTAATAAATAGCAGAGCGAATCAAAATTGTATTCAGGAAGGTTTAATTCCAACTAAATATTATGAAAAAATGTCTAAAAAGTTAGGTATCGTTAATGGATCAAAATTAATAATTAATTATAAATTATCAAGAGTTAAGATTTGCAATAAAGGATATTGTTTTAAAACTCATTTAGCGTTATTTAAAAACCTAAATTCTGGAGTTCTATTAGGAACACTCTTTATTACAATGTTATATATTTTTCAGGTAGGAGATAATGGTATTAAGACAACAATTTTAGACAAAGAAATTCTTTCGAATTCGCATTTCTTATAGTATCTAGAGATATTAGTAATGTTAGAAAAGATATTCAATAAATCAATTTGTTAAAAAATAAACAAAAACATATTAAATTTCTCTTAAAAGAAATGGAAGGAAAAAGAATAAAAGAACAATTAAATAGTTCATAGATAAGAGAAAAAATCAAAGAATTTAAAAATACATTTTCAAAAGAAATTTGTGCACCAGTACCTAATGCCTTTTGGAATAGAAAACATAGGGTAAAATTACCTTATATAAAAGACTTTGATGAAAAGAAAATTCCAACAAAATGTCAAGCTATTAAAATGACACCAGATTTAAAAAAATTTTGTCGAAAAGAAATACAAGATTTGAAGGATAAAGGATTAATAAGAGATTCTAAGTTCCATTGGTCATGTTCAGCATTTTATGTTATGAATACAATAGAAATAGAAAAAGGTATGCCTAGATTAGTAATTAATTATAAACCCTTAAATGCAGTTTTACAATGGAAAAGATATCGTATACCATACAAAAGAGATTTATTAAAGAAGTTATATGATGCAAATATTTTTTTCAAATTTGATATGAAATCAAGATTTTGGTAAGTGCAAGTAGATGAAGAAGGTAGGTATAAAACAGGTTTTAATATTCCATTTGGACATTATGAATAAAATGTTATGCCATTTGGTTTAAAAAATGCTCTTTCAAAATTTTAAAATATTATGAATGATATTTTAAGACTAATACATGAATTTTCAATAGTAAATATTGACAATGTATTAATTTTTTAAATTCTATAAGTCAACATATCAAACATTTAAAGAGCTTTTCTCACTTAATTCATCAAAATCGATTAGTAGTTTCTGCACCAAAGATGCAACTCTTCCAAATTAAAGTTAGATTTATAGGACATAGCATATATAGAACAAGGCACTATAAAACCAATAAATAGAAATTTAGAATTTACTAATAAATTTTCAGATGAAATAAAAGGTAAGAAATAGTTACAAAGATTTTTAAGATGTTTAAATTATATTCATGATTTTTTTATGGATTTAGGAAAATTATGTGAACCATTATACAATAGGCTAAAAAAGAAACCCGAACCATGGATAGAAAAACATACTAGTATAGTTAAAGAAATTAAAGAAAAAATTAAAATTTTACCATGTTTAAATATATATCATCCATAAGCCTTTTTAATAATTGAAACAAATGCTAAGGATATAGGTTATGGTGGTATTTTAAAACAAAAATGAAAGGTGTCCAATAAAGAAAAATTAGTAAGATTTTATTCAGGAACCTGGAGTCAAACTCAAAAAAAATATTATACTATAAAAAAAATTTACGTATAGTTTTATGCATAAAAAAGTTTAAAGATAATTTATACATGAAAAGATTTTTGCTATGCATTGATTGTTTACCAGCAAAATATACTTTAGAAAAAGATGTCAAAAATCTAATTTCAAAATAAATTATTGCAAGATGGCAAGCTTTACTTAGTAACTTTGATTTTGAAATCAAATTCATCAAGGAAAAAAAATAATAGTTTACCTGATTTTCTTTCTCGTGAATTCTTACAGGGCAAATGAGTTCTAATAAGAAAGTTTTGACAAAAACTACATTATCAACAGAAAATTCATTATCATCAGGAAATTCTTAATAGAATCATTCACTCATACCTCCTTCTATTAGGACCATATCTAGACCTTTATTTACTGTAACACCTTTGTTTTCTTCACTTTAAAGACCTCAAACCTTTTCACCTTTTACACCTCCTCGACCATACTCATTAACTTTAACTTCTGCCTCTTCTCCTGTTTCTCCTATAGTACATTCTTCTTCTACTGAAACTTCTTCTCCTTATCATATGAATCAAAAAGGATTACTTATTAAAGTCTTAGAACAATAAGAACTCTATATATTAGAGAGTCTAAGTTTTTATAGGTTAATTAATCATGTTTTTTCCAATAGTTGACACTTTTAGGAGCAATATCAGAGTAAAACAAGACAGTATTATGAAGCCATATTATTAAATACTGAATCAGTAGAGATAAAACATAATTATGATAAGAGAGATAAAAATAGGATTACTTATAGTAAGTTTAAGATTATTCACGTCATTACTCAATCAAAACGAGGATCTGTTAGAGAGTATGCCCTACAGCCCATGTAATAGGGATGTTTTTCATATGTATGAAATTTATATTCTTAATAAAAGGCATCATTCATTTATTAATGCTGTGTTTGAATACATGAGTTTGTAAATCTTAAATTAATAAATCAAGTCCTAGATATTATAAACACAGTGCAAAGGCAATCATGAAAGTGTTCATGATGTGAGATGTCTATCGCATGCAAATGTGTTAATATCTAAATATCCCTAGTCATAGAATTAACAAGATAGGACATTGTTAATTCGGACAGACTAGCACATGTTATGCTTCTTGAATGGTTCAAGCAATGGTTCTCATAATTGTGATTATGGATGATAATCAATGCTAACATGTGGATGCTTGTTAGAGGAACAAGTTCATTGGAGACCTGCAAAGAGAATCCTCATATGCATATTAAATCTATGTCAGTGAGGAATCTCTTCATAGCGGTTGTGCAAGTATCCTTAGACTTGAGATCACCAAAGTTATCTTAAGTAGCAAGTGGTATACTTTGACTCCATAACTGATTACTTCCAACTAGGAGTGAACATAGTTAGGAGATTGGGTATATCATGACCTACTTGAAGATAGTTGAGTGATTGACAAAGGATTCACCATCCCAGATTTAACAAGGGAAGTTATCTCACATGATTCTATAATTACCTTGTTCAGTGAATCTCTGGCCAGTGTAATATGCCGAGATGGATGGAGATCCATGAAGGGCATTTTAGGAACAATGGTTAAATTAATAGAACATATATAATTAGATTTATATGAGTTGACAGAAATCCATACTCAGAATCAAATTGAGATAAGAGTGGTGAAAGGAGTAATTGCACGGTAACTGTTTCTATGGAAGGGTACAGTCAAACCACATGACTTTCCTGACATTTGGGTAGTCATGATGCCTAGCTAGAGGCCAATCATGACTTGTATAATGATGTATCAAAATATCAATAGAGATTGATAAAATGATTTAAAGGAGTTTAAATCATGTGAGTTTTGAATAGAACTCACAATTACATATTATACTGCCAACATGGACAGGAACCCAATAGGTCACACACATATAGAGAAAAGGGTAAAATGGTAAAATGACAAGGATAATAATATTTGATATTATTATAAAGGTAGAGAGGAGAATATGATAATAATTAATTAAAGAGTTTAATTAATTATGATCAAATAAAATTGTCCGCGAAACTTTTGAGAAATGTTCTGTAAATTGAACCTAAATGAAATAATGTATTTCATGATTAATTATTATTATCTTATAAGTGTTATAAGACTACTATAAGTGTTATAGAACTGATATAATAATTAATAGGACCATTGGAGAAATTATAGAGGGCTAAAGGAATGAAGAAGTTGGAGAAAGCCCTCTAGAAGAGGGCTACACGCCAACTCCATACAGAAGGGCTTAGAGGGCTTTTTCTTGGACCAAATTAATTTATATATGTTACATAAGTGTTATGGAACTCACATATTTAATTTGGTTGGATTTGGAATCCATTTGGGTATTTAAATCCAATTAGATGCACAAAGGGCCTAGTTTGTGGATTTTGTGCATGGTCTTTTATGAAAAGATTTAATTTGGATTTAATTAAGCCCAAATGATTATAATTAATTCCAGAAGCCCAATTAATAATTCTCCAGCAATTTTAAAGAGCCCAATCTCATTAAGGAGTTGGAATTTTAACCTAACTATAAAAGGCCAACTAATGAGAATTAGGGTTAGGTGATTAAAACAAAAGGAAAGTCTTTTTCTCTTAATTCTCTCTCCACTTTTGCGCCACTTCCCAAGCTAGCTCTTGGGAATTTCGGCCAGCCCTAGTTGAACACCAATTTGTTGGTTCAATTTACCCCTCTCTAGTGTGGATTACTCATTGGAGGTGTTCGATTTTGGACACTGTGGTTTGCGACAACCCGGTGCGAAGTAAAATCAACTGTTCAACAAAAATCAAAGGTGATTTTTCTTATTCTCATATAGTTATATTGTGTATTCATGGCAAGATCAGATCATATGGTTAAAAATTTTAAAATTCCGCTCATGTATATGATGCATGTAACCATAAAAAATCCAACATGGTATCAGAGCCAGGTTTTGCCATGGATATACAATTCTATATCTTTCTGCAGAATAAGTTTTGTTTTGTTTTGAGTTATTTATTTCATGAACTTTAAAATATTAGATTTGATTGTTCATGAATGAGAAATATTGATTTCTGGTTGTATGTGTGATCAAATAAATTTGGTGGAAACAAAAAACGAATTTTTTGAAGCATTTTGATTTGGGTTTGGCGTGAAACCCATTAGGGTTTGGCGTGAAACCCTAGGTAATGTAGGGGCTGTTCTAATTTAATTTCTTATGGATCCATTTAAAAATCATTTAGATGATATTTTATGTGTTTAATATGTGATATTAAGCCGTAGGATCGAACGGAATTAAAATCGAACAAGTTTTGCATGAAAACTAGTTTTGTCGAAAAGTTCGATAAATTGGTGTTCTTCGTGTGTTCTTGATGTGTTCTTGGTTAGAACGACTTTTGATCTTCTAAATATGATATATATGATATATTAAAGTGTTTTTAATTAATTGGATTAATTAAAATGGGCCTTAAATTAATTTGATTAATTTTAATTCATTAAAACCACTTAATGGGCTTAATTATGTTTACGGACTTGGTTTAAATTAGTAAATGACTTGGTAGGCCCAAGGAGCTGATTTAAATTAACTATTATAAACATTAATTAAGTTTATTAATGGGTTTTAAGGGCTGGAGTGGGCTTGTCTCATTCCAAAAGGCCCAAATGGTCCAAATGACACAAAACTGGTTTGTGTGTGAACACACTTAGGGTTTTTCTTCTGTGGGTTTCGGCCTACACTTATTTAAGCCCAAAATTGATTCTTTTAATTATTTAATATGATTAATTAATTAAATAATCAATTTATAATTAATTAATAATCAATTTGATTGATTATTAAGGCAAGAACAAATTCATGCAAAAAGGTTTCCTAAAATGAAAGTTTCCAAAATGGAAAAAGTTTCCTAATTTGATCACATCATTAAAATAACTCAAAATATAGTTTCAAAGGTTGAAACAAAGTTAGTAATCCATTTCTTTATGCATTAGAAAGGCATATAAGGGTGAATGATTGGCATGATGGTTAGTTATGGACAAAGCCCAATGTGATTGAGCATAATGCATGTTTTGGCCCAATGAGGACTTTCATGTCCCGGCCACTTGTTTTTTGTTTGTATTTGATTTTAAATTGTAATATGTAATTAGATTACTTAGATTAGAATTAGAAATAGAGATGGAGACCATTTTCAAGGAGCAAGATGGGCCGGATGGAGATCCAACAAGCTTGAAGATAATGTAATTATTTTTCTTGTTTGAATCATGCATACTACCTAGGTGTGACCTTTTGATTTCTCTCTTGGCTCGGGGAAATCAATGTAGTGAAGTCCATAACTATACCATATTTGTATGCTTATATTTATGTGATAGATATAAGATGCATACCAATGTATGCCAACCATGTATGATGAGACTTAATTAACTAAAACCCTCAAACAAATACTAAGGTATATAAGCCTTCCATTAATTTAAGGAGAACCAGAGTTCTTTATAGTGTGGGTTGTTGACCACAGTCAAGCTCACATTATATCGAATATGTTCAAATCTAATTAAATGGGTCATCTTAGCTAGCCCATTAGTTTGTTGACCACAGTCAAGGCTAATGGTTCTAGAGGCAAGATTAGGGAATGCATATATGATATGCATGCATCAAGAGTTGATAACCTAATGATCCAATAGTTGTGTAGAGACACAACTGGTATAAAGATACCTACCTTTCAAGGGTATGGAATTTGGCTCGTTGACCACAGTCAAGGTCAAATTACATATCAAGGATTGGATATTGGCCCACTAAGAAAACCATCGGGTTTTCTCGGATTATATAGTGAGGGCTATTAATTCGCAATAAAATAGTGGGAGTAAATGGATTAATTAAAGACCTTATTAATGCATATATATATATATATGAACATACTCTCATATCTTTTCTTTTTCACATCTAGGTCATCATCATGAGCACATCAAACATTAACATACGATCAATCTTGGATAACAAGCTGGTTGGCAACAACTATTCTGACTGGATCAGGCAAGTGAGAATTGTTCTCAGAGCTGAAAAGATCCACTATGTCTTGGATAAAGATCCACCACCACGTCCATCAGATGATGCCATTGATGAGATCAAAGGCATTTATCGAAAATACATGGAGGATAGTGAAACAGCAGCATGTCTGATGCTGGGTGCTATGTCCTCGGAGCTTCAGAAGCAACATGAAATGATGGATGCTAGAACCATCGTTTTGCCTCTAGAGGAGCTTTATTCTTCTCAGGCTAGAACTGAGCAATATGAGATTGCTCGAGCTCTATTTAGTTGCAAAATGGTGGAAGGCACTTCAGCTGCTGCTCATGCATTGAAGATGTATGGGTATATTGAGCATTTGAGTAGACTTGGCTATGTTATGGATAATGATCTATACATAGATTTAATCTTGTACTCGTTGGCTCCAAGTTATGCACCTTTCGTGCTTAACTTCAACATGAACAAGATCCAAGTATCCATTCCTGAGTTAATCAATATGCTCAAGACAGCTGATGGATCATTTAAGAATGATCCAAAAAGTGTAATGGTTGTCACTTCTGCTAAAGGCAAGAAGCAGAAGAAGAAGATAAGCAAGGCGCAGCCAAAGAATGGTGGGATCTCTAAGAAAAAGGTTGCCAAGAAAGAGAATCCCAAAGGAACTTGCTTCCATTGTGGAAAGGATGGTCATTGGAAGCGTAACTGCAAGGCCTATCTAGATTCTCTCAAGGAGAAGAAGCAAGCTGATGCTTCTACTTCAGGTATTCATATGATTGAAATTAATACTTATTCTATTGCTTCAAAACAATCTTGGGTATTAGATACCGGATGTGGATCTCATTTATGTAATGATCTACAGGGGCTTAGAAGCTTTAGAAGAGTTGGAAAGGCAGAGATATGTTTGCAGTCAGCTACTGGACAAAACATCTCTACAACAGTTGTGGGGACTTACTATTTGCCTCTTCCTAGTGGATTAGTACTGGAATTAAATAATTGTTATTATGTTCCAGCTTTGTCCAAGAGTATTATTTCTTTCAGTTGTTTAATGAACGATTATGATATTTCTTTAAAGGACAAATGTTGTTACATTTTTAAGAACAATATATTTTATGCAAAAGCTATCATTGAGAATGGTATATTTGTTCTTGATTTAATTAAAGAAGTACATAATGTGGATACCAAGAGAATGAAACATGATAATCTAAATACCTCATACTTATGGCATTGTCGTTTAGGCCACATAAATGAAAAACGCATGACCAAATTGCACAAGTCAGGTGATTTGGGATCATTTGATTATGAATCATTTGATACATGCGAATCTTGTTTATTGGGAAAAATGACAAAAGTTCCCTTTATTGGTAAAGGAGAACGAGCTAAAATGGTTTTGGACTTAATACATTCGGATGTATGTGGTCCAATGACTACACATGCTAGAGGAGGTTACTCCTACTTCATTACTTTCATAGATGATTATTCCAGGTTTGGATATATCTATCTAATGAAATATAAGTCTGAAGCATTTGAAAAGTTCAAAGAATTCAGAAATGAAGTAGAGAAACAACTTGGCAAAAGTATTAAAACACTTAGATCAGATCGAGGTGGAGAATACTTAAGTCAAGAGTTTCAGGATTATCTTAGAGATAATGGGATTTTATCTCAATGGACTCCTCCATATACACCACAACACAATGGTGTATCCGAAAGGAGGAATCGAACACTATTAGATATGGTTCGATCGATGATGAGCCGAGCGGACTTGCCTAAGTCCTTTTGGGGGTATGCACTAGAAACTGCTGTTTATGTGTTAAATAGAGTTCCTAGTAAATCGGTTGATGTTACTCCATATGAGATGTGGAATAACAAGAAACCCACGCTTTCTCATATGAAAGTATGGGGTTGTCCTGCTTATGTGAAGAGGACAATGTCAGACAAACTAGATGTTAAGTCTGACAAATGTTTATTTGTGGGATATCCAAAAGAAACGTTTGGATATTATTTCTATCATCCCTTAGAACAAAAGGTGTTTGTTTCAAGGCATGCTGTCTTCTTAGAAAGAGAATTTCTCCTACGAGAGGACAGTGGGAGTAAAATTGAGCTTGGTGAAGTTCAAGACCCACAAATAGAAGATGATCAATCAATTGAACCTGAAACTGAATTTCATAATGATGAAATCACAGTTGAACCTGATTATACACAAAATCCTAGAAGATCTACTAGGATGCGTTCTATCCCTGTGAGATATGGATTTCACATTGATTCGGATAGAGGCATAACTGTAGTAGAGGACAATGAGCCTACAAGCTATCAAGAAGTTTTGAACAGTTTAGAACGTGATTTATGGCTTAAGGCTATGCAGTCCGAAATGGACTCCATGTATGAGAATAAAGTATGGACTTTAACTCAACCACCTGAAGGGATAAAACCCATAGGGTGCAAATGGGTCTTCAAAAAGAAGACTGACATGGAAGGTAATATAGTTACCTATAAAGCTCGCTTAGTAGCAAAAGGTTATCGTCAAAAAGAAGGTATTGACTATGACGAAACTTTTTCTCCTGTAGCGATGCTTAAGTCTATAAGAATACTTTTAGCCATTGCAGCTCATTATGATTATGAGATTTGGCAGATGGATGTGAAGACAGCTTTCCTTAATGGAAATCTTACCGAGGATGTGTATATGACACAACCAGAAGGATTCACATCAGGAAATGGCGAAAAGGTATGCAAGCTTCAAAGATCCATTTATGGATTGAAGCAAGCCTCTAGGAGTTGGAACATACGATTCAATGAGACAATCAAAGAGTTTGGTTTCTCACAGAATGAAGATGAACCTTGTGTGTATAAAAGGGTCAGTGGGAGTGCAATTATCTTCCTAGTTCTATATGTAGATGACATATTGATCATGGGAAATGACATTTCTCTTCTCCAATCTGTTAAAATATGGTTATCCAAGCAATTCTCCATGAAAGACCTTGGAGAAGCATCCTATATTCTGGGAATAAGGATCTATAGAGATAGATCCAATAGGTTGCTAGGTCTTTCTCAAAGTACATATATAGATAAAGTATTGAAGAGGTTCAATATGGATCTCTCTAAGAAAGGGTTTATACCCATGGTGCATGGGAAACACCTTTCTAAGTCTATGTGTCCACAGACACTGGAGGATAGAGAGAGCATGAATAGAATACCATATGCATCTGCAATTGGTTCTATCATGTATGCTATGTTATGTACACGTCCAGATGTAGCATTTGCTTTGAGTGTCACAAGCAGATTCCAATCTAATTTTGGAGAGGAACATTGGGCAGCTGTCAAGAATATTCTTAAGTACTTGAGAAGGACTAAGGATGTATTCTTGGTATATGGAGAGGGCAGTTTGGAAGTAAACGGGTATACAGATGCCAGCTTCCAATCTGACAAAGATGATTGTAAATCACAATCTGGTTATGTGTTCATAATGGGAGGAGGAGCAGTTAGTTGGAAAAGTTCCAAACAAGAAACAACTGCTGATTCCACGACAGAAGCTGAGTACATTGCTGCTTCAGAAGCAGCCAAAGAAGCAGTCTGGATCAAAAAGTTCATAACCGAACTAGGAGTGGTGCCTAGCATTGTTGATCCGATTCCTTTATATTGTGACAACAATGGAGCCATTGCGCAAGCAAAGGAACCACGGTCTCATCAGCGATCCAAGCATGTTCTCAGACGCTACCATCTCATAAGGGAAATAGTAGCTAGAAATGATGTGAAAATAGAAAGGGTTCCCACAGATGACAATGTGGCGGATCCCCTCACTAAAGCACTTTCCCAGATAAAGCATGATCACCATATAAATAGCATGGGTCTGAGACATATGAGTGATTAGCTCTAGTGCAAGTGGGAGATTGTTAGAGAGTATGCCCTAGAGCCCATGTAATAGGGATGTTTTTCATATGTATGAAATTTATATTCTTAATAAAAGGCATCATTCATTTATTAATGCTGTGTTTGAATACATGAGTTTGTAAATCTTAAATTAATAAATGAAGTCCTAGATATTATAAACACAGTGCAAAGGCAATCATGAAAGTGTTCATGATGTGAGATGTCTATCGCATGCAAATGTGTTAATATCTAAATATCCCTAGTCATAGAATTAACAAGATAGGACATTGTTAATTCGGACAGACTAGCACATGTTATGCTTCTTGAATGGTTCAAGCAATGGTTCTCATAATTGTGATTATGGATGATAATCAATGCTAACATGTGGATGCTTGTTAGAGGAACAAGTTCATTGGAGACCTGCAAAGAGAATCCTCATATGGATATTAAATCTATGTCAGTGAGGAATCTCTTCATAGCGGTTGTGCAAGTATCCTTAGACTTGAGATCACCAAAGTTATCTTAAGTAGCAAGTGGTATACTTTGACTCCATAACTGATTACTTCCAACTGGGAGTGAACATAGTTAGGAGATTGGGTATATCATGACCTACTTAAAGATAGTTGAGTGATTGACAAAGGATTCACCATCCCAGATTTAACAAGGGAAGTTATCTCACATGATTCTATAATTACCTTGTTCAGTGAATCTCTGGCCAGAGTAATATGCCGAGATGGATGGAGATCCATGAAGGGCATTTTAGGAACAATGGTTAAATTAATAGAACATACATAATTAGATTTATATGAGTTGACAGAAATCCATACTCAGAATCTAATTGAGATAAGAGTGGTGAAAGGAGTAATTGCACGGTAACTGTTTCTATGGAAGGGTACAGTCAAACCACATGACTTTCCTGACATTTGGGTAGTCATGATGCCTAGCTAGAGGCCAATCATGACTTGTATAATGATGTATCAAAATATCAATAGAGATTGATAAAATGATTTAAAGGAGTTTAAATCATGTGAGTTTTGAATAGAACTCACAATTACATATTATACTGCCAACATGGACAGGAACCCAATAGGTCACACACATATAGAGAAAAGGGTAAAATGGTAAAATGACAAGGATAATAATATTTGATATTATTATAAAGGTAGAGAGGAGAATATGATAATAATTAATTAAAGAGTTTAATTAATTATGATCAAATAAAATTGTCCGCGGAACTTTTGAGAAATGTTTTGTAAATTGGACCTAAATGAAATAATGTATTTCATGATTAATTATTATTATCTTATAAGTGTTATAAGACTACTATAAGTGTTATAGGACTGATATAATAATTAATAGGACCATTGGAGAAATTATAGAGGGCCAAAGGAATGAAGAAGTTGGAGAAAGCCCTCTAGAAGAGGGCTACACGCCAACTCCATACAGAAGGGCTTAGAGGGCTTTTTCTTGGACCAAATTAATTTATATATGTTACATAAGTGTTATGGAACTCACATATTTAATTTGGTTGGATTTGGAATCCATTTGGGTATTTAAATCCAATTAGATGCACAAAGGGCCTAGTTTGTGGATTTTGTGCATGGTCTTTTATGAAAAGATTTAATTTGGATTTAATTAAGCCCAAATGATTATAATTAATTCCAGAAGCCCAATTAATAGTTCTCCAGCAATTTTAAAGAGCCCAATCTCATTAAGGAGTTGGAATTTTAACCTAACTATAAAAGGCCAACTAATGAGAATTAGGGTTAGGTGATTAAAACAAAAGGAAAGTCTTTTTCTCTTAATTCTCTCTCCACTTTTGCACCACTTCCCAAGCTAGCTCTTGGGAATTTCGGCCAGCCCTAGTTGAACACCAATTTGTTGGTTCAATTTACCCCTCTCTAGTGTGGATTACTCATTGGAGGTGTTCGATTTTGGACACTGTGGTTTGCGACAACCCGGTGCGAAGTAAAATCAACTGTTCAACAAAAATCAAAGGTGATTTTTCTTATTCTCATATAGTTATATTGTGTATTCATGGCAAGATCAGATCATATGGTTAAAAATTTTAAAATTCCGCTCATGTATATGATGCATGTAACCATAAAAAATCCAATAGGATCACGACCATATCAATTGAAGACATTATTAGGATATCCTCCTAAGATGGTATATAGCTATTATGATTATCCAGAAGCATGGTATCGAGCATTCTACTTGAGGAATTTTCAACATTCGTGGTTCTTTTATTTTTCACATAAGTTTGGTAGCATTCTCCCAAATTGGTTCATCAGATGGTTTAGTTATTTTGGTTTGATCATTGAAGCAACTCCATTCCAGATTAGGGAAGTTTTTGTCAATTTTACAACTTATTGCAATCCAGGTGCTCCATATAATTTTAAATATTATGCAATGTTTAAGGTTCCATGGATTATTTCGTGGACCTATCACATTTCTAATCAGGTTAATCAGCTACCAATTTTTATCGAGAATTTCAAGTGAAATGGTTGGACAGTTTTGATGTTAAGAAGGCAGATTGACAAGCAGTTATTCATTATTTTGAGCAGCCAACATAAACAGCTTCATCATCAACTTTGCCAACAAGATTTATTGCAAATAAAAATCAAATTATCAATTTATTATCTTCAACCTCCTCAAAAGATGAATTCAATTCTATTCTCATTCATATTTCAGCAAAAAAGGACCAACTTATCTAAAGACACTACTCCTCTTCGACGTGCACTTGAAGATTCTCAAGATTCATATGCAGATATAGAATTATAAAGTATATACATAGTATAACAAATAAATGCAAGGAAAATGCAATGTAAATATTATGTAAAGATATAAATGAAAAAACAATCATAAAAAAAGTCAAAAGTCTAAAATAGTAGGCTATTCATATATTTGTCTCGACACTTTCAAGTTTCAAAAGATAAAGATTTTAGGAATAGTTTTCAAATAGTGTTTTTACTATTCAAAACTTTGTTACCTTATCCTGACATAAAATACTATTTGAAAAAGTTAAGTTTTAGTTTTCATCATTACAAATTACACATTTTCAAAAGTAAATGGCATCAAGGTATTTTATCTTATATCCAAAGAATTATTACAAATTTGAAGCCTTATCAAGATCATCATTTCAAAGACAGATGTTAGCTTTGACAGTCGACTTTATCTTCACACAATTATTACAAGGATTGAGCATCAACTTTTTTCAAGTATATAAGAAGGCGTTTCTCATCAGTTAAGGCATGAAGTTTCCACAAGTGAATTTATAAGTGTTTAGACAGTGGTTTTAGACGGCACAATTAGAGAGAAGAATAAAAAATCCCTTGTATTATCAACCTTCCTTTGTAATAGAACCTTATATTTACAACTTATATTTTCAAGAGATTGTTCTTGTACTCCTATTACCTCATCATAAACTATAATCTATCATCATCAAATTATAATCTATCGGGTATTTCTTTTTAAAAATGTCTTGGTGCATAGATAAATTTTTAAATTGTTTATGTTTTATTAATTTTGATAATGATCAATATATGTTCTTACTCAAAAAAGAATTAATTAGTTTAAAAAATTATTTAATTAAAATAAATGAAAGTTTACATTGTTTTCATTCAAATGAATTTTGTAATTGTCAAGATTTTCATAAGAAAATAAATTTAATTGATATTTTAATTGATTTTGTTCCTAGTATTACTATAGATCATTTTCCAAATTTATAAAAAAAAATTTAAATAATGGATAGAAAACAAAAAAGACAAAAATTATTGAAAGGATACGAAAAGATTTGGAATGAGTGAATTTAATAATCATATAGCTATTTTAATATTTTATTTTATAGTTTATCATCATTTATTTCATGAAAATAATGTGTGATTGTAGAGATTTTCAAATTAATATAATATTAGTTAATTTCATATTAGAAGTATTTAATCTAATTATAAATAGTTATGAATTATCTTAAAGATTTATTTAGACGATTAATTAATGAAATAAATAGGTTACATTCAGAAATAAAAAAAATATAAATGATAGGAAAGAATTATGAACAGATATATATTTAAGTCCTGAAAAATACACTTTAATGCTATATTATAATCAACAAATATATTATAGAAATAATGAGATAAAATAGTTAGAAAATATATTAAAATTAATACCTTTAGGTTAATAATATGAAAAATATTAAAAAGAAATTTAAAGACATAGATAGATTGAGAAATGACTTAACAGAAGAAATAAAAATTCTTGAATCCAAATTAATAGAATTAGAAGAAAATATAGTAAAAATAGAAAATTTAAATTTACCTCCTTTTTTCAGATTATTATACTATTGTAGAAAATATTAAATATATGATTAATAGAAATAAACATTTAATTAGGAAATTAGAAAATAATAAAAAATCAATACCTATATGTTAATCATTATAACAGAGTTATAGCTAATATATCAAAATTTAACTTTATTTAACTAAATTAATACATATACACACACACACATATATATATACATACACACACACATTTGTATTAATATATATGGAAAACATTATTTAAGCATGTTTTGTGAATTAAATAAATTTCCATTTGTGTGACAAAATGGTGGTTAAATGGTGCATGTGACCCAAATAGTGATATCATGATGATTTAATGGATGAGAAATTGGTCACATGATAAATGATTAAAAATGATATCCATTGTATGTGATTTAATTGATACATAATGTGAGAAATGGTGAAAATAATGTATATTTTATGTAGATATTATGAAAATAGTTTTGCCCTCAGTGTCTAAAAGGAAAACCAGGAGCATAGGATATATGTGTCATTTTTGTAAAAGATAGGACATGGATGTCATTTTGGTAAAATATGGGACATATATGTCATTTTGGCAAAAGGTAGGACCTAGATATAATTTTGATAAAAGATAAGGACCTAAATGTAGTCCTATTAAAAGAATTAAATGTTAAGAGCAAAAACGTAATTTCACCCTTGATTATGTGTGCAAGCATAAAGCGTAAAGAATCAATGTGGAAATAATAAAAAAAGTAATTAATTAAAGAAAATAACAAAATTTAAAAACTAAATTAGAATTTATATTTTTTTAGTGAAATTTGTTAGTTGGGTATCCACCACTAGGCTTTATGCTTAGCGCGTGGTTGTTTGCTACGTGCAGGGATAGGCATCCACATGATAGATGGAAAGTAAGTCGAAGGAGAAGACTAGATTTATGAATAGTAGCTAGTATCTTTATATGCATGTAATCAAAACAAGAGTTATGTATAAGTATTTTGACTTATGCCACAAATATATCATGGCATGTAGATGTACTAAATGGATGGTTATGTAAGATGTTAATGTGTTGCATATGCATATGTAGGTGGCTTGAAATTGTGATGGATGTGATGGACTATCAAAGTACTTATGATGTTGCTTGAAGTTTAGGAGTTGGAGGTTGATTATTAGGACTGTATTTTTAAACTTTTTGTAGGTGGGTTAGGTTAATATTATGGCTGTTATACTACTGAAATGTGTACCAAATAAATAGTAAATTTATGACGATAATTAAATTAGCACATAATAGACTAACAAGTTGATGTTGAACCAAAACTTGATTTGTATGTAAATAAAATGAGAACTAAGTAGCGATAATTAAATAAAGGTCTAATTAGTAATCCGATTATGAGATAGTGATATTCGGACCCAAGGAAGTTTAAGGTGTTGCAAGATGTGATAGAAAAATAATTAGGCCAAAATAAGTATTATTTAAGCGAATTTGTCCAATTAGTTGGACCAAAAATGGTTGGACCTAATTTATCCCAATTGACATGACTATAAAAGGGCTAAAAATTTAGATTTCTCTAAATAACTTGCCCATTTTCTTCCTTCTTCTAGCTATCCCCCATACTTGCCATTTTCATCCTTTTTCTTTCATTATCTCCTATATAATCCTACATAATTTTTCATCCTAAATAATTATATGGCTCAAATTTCATTTCTAGCTATATCTAGAGCCCATTTCAAATGGAGAAAGTGGATAGAATTATAAAGAGAAAGTTTGGAGCAAAAATTCAAGTAAGTTAATTTAGTAAAATTTTAGTGAGTTTAATGATTTTTATGTAGATTTTGATATAGAGATTAATATTTTGAGTATATTCTGCATTATAGATGAAGAAAATTAAGGAAAGGAAGCATAGAGGAGTTTGGCCAAGGTGGAATTTCAAGGGAAATAACGTGAAATCAAATGGAAAATGGACGAAAAAGGTGAAAAAGGAAGGAAAAACATGGAGGGAACATGTAGAATAGGTATATAGATACATAAACTAACTTATTTTACAAAAACCTAATTTATATGTTTTAGGGGTTTAAGTGTATATTATATCTAAATTCAAATTAAAGGTATATTAGTGAAATTAAATGTTAAAAGGTGAAATTGGTATGAAAACATTACATGAAATAATGATTAAAAGCATGAAAATGGTTTAGGAACCTATTATGTCACTTAGGAATTAATTGTATAATGTGAACTTTAATTCAAAATAATGATAAATTAATGTAATTAGATGAATAATGATGAGGTATGTGATGTCAAATGTATAAAAATATGATTAGAAATGGTACATTAGTTATGAAACCTATTATGTAAGTGAAATTAAGGTTAGGTAAAGAATTAAAATGATTTAAGGTAAGAATCATGTTTAATATGCATGAAAAACATGGTAGAAATGTTTGGTGAATTAATTAAAATTGTATATATGTGACACAAAGATGGTTGAATGGTAATTAATGGATTTAAGGAAGAATAAATAATGAAAAAAATGGAATAATGTCAGATACATGCAATTTAATTCTAAAGAACTTAATGAGAACTATAAATGGCATGAAAAGAATTTTGGAAGGTATGTTACTATTTGTGCCCGAATGACAGTAGATGGGATTATGAAAGGCTAAATATTGTAAACAATGGAGTAATGTTGAATGAACATGATTTATTCATTAATAACATAGTAGGAATAATGTATGGCATCAATTGAAACTTGAAAGGTATGATATCTTATGTGTCCGAATAATATAAAGGGTGAAATTGATGTGATTACAATGATTTTATGCATGGAAATGATGTTATATGGTAAATAGATGAAAATGATGCATGGTGTGAAACCAAATTGATAAATAATGTAAAAATGTGAGAAAATGTGCAGATTATGCATATTTTATATGGATATTAAGAAAAGTTTGCCTTTAGTATTTAGTATCAAAGGTAAAGTTATAGGATACAATGGCTAGCTATAAGGACATTCATCGTGGTAATGAGTCGTGGTGACTCGTATGAGTGGACCAAAGGTGGTTCCACACCATGAATATGAGAAAAGATGACAAAAATGAGAAAAATAAAAAGAAAAAAATAGTATGATGTTAGTTGAGGC
This sequence comes from Excoecaria agallocha, assembly GCA_037975025.1. Taxonomy (NCBI): domain Eukaryota; kingdom Viridiplantae; phylum Streptophyta; class Magnoliopsida; order Malpighiales; family Euphorbiaceae; genus Excoecaria; species Excoecaria agallocha. The sequence continues at coordinate 42,666,711 of CM075806.1, forward strand.
ATTGGCCCTTCATGTGGTCACCTTAATTTATTCTAGATTCATAGACCCGTGTCCCACATGTCTGACTTATGGGTTTCATTTACTTTAAAAACTAGTAGGGGCAAAATAGAAATAAGGACAATATGACAATAAATGGAAGAAAATAGTAAATAATGAACAAAGATGGCAATTATAGATTAAAATGGAAGGAATATGGCAAAATGGGTACTTAAGGGTAAAGTGATCAAAAGATGACAAAATTGTAGTTAGGAAGGGTAAAAATGAAATTATGAAATAAACTTAGTAAACAGAGGGTAAAAGTTGCAATTTAGTGAAAAAGTGTAAAAATAGGGATTAAATTGTAATTTTTGTAAAAGAAATGAATTTATGGACTAAAATGAAAGAAAATGTAATTTATGGGTTAAAAATGTAAAGGCGTGTTAAAAATGCATTGAAAGGAGAAATTAGAAGTAAAACGGTAATTATGGCAAAAATTAGGACACAAATGTCATTTTGGTAAAAAAAATGACATAGATGTCATTTTGGTAAAAGAATGAGCTAAGATGTCAATTTGGTAAAAGATGGGACCTATATGTCATACAGATAAAAGATAAGACCCAAACGTCATTTTGATAAAAGTTAACGATCTAGATGAAATTTTGAAAAAGATAGGGATATAAATATAATTTGGATAAAAGATGAAAAAATTAGATGGTAAAAATGAAATTTTACTCTAGATTAAGCATAATAGTGAAAATTTGAATTAAAATAAGAATTATTGTAAATAAAGTAAGTAATTAAGGAAGAATGGTAAAATTTATGTAATAATGGATAAATATAAAATAAAATAGAAGTCTGGAGACTAAAATGGGTTTAAAAGGTAATTAGGAAATTAAGAATATAAATTCAAATTATCAAGGCTGAAAATTAGCAAAGTGTAACACCCTTAGTTCATTAATGATCTTCATGTACTGTATTTTCTTACTAACGATGTTACTTGATTACTATTCATTTGTTATAAATTTCAGGAATATAATGGCTTGTAAAATTACGCTGCCCAAGCCTACAATTAGCAAATTTTCACTTCCAAAAGGTAACCTCTACCTCCAATACTCCAATATCATACATATCACTTCTAAAATCATTCATCTCATCATCGCAACACAACTATAAAATTTCCAAATACACATGTTTAAAAATATAACATTAATTAATATATGCTAATTATTTAAAATCTAATACATGAGTTATCTAGACTTCGCGTCCATTAACATGTCACATGTATATGCTATTTTGATCCTTCCCCATCATGTTTTCAATTACCTATCCCTGCTCGTAGTCAACAAGCCACGTGCTAAGCAATGTCATTGCCTAGTGATGGATACAACTACACAAAATTTCATTTAAATGAATTTATTTTATTTCCATTATTGTTATTATTTTTATTTGTTGATTTGTATAGGTATATATTTACTTAATTTTCGTTTAGTCCTTAATGACTTTATGTTCTTACATCTCCACCTTTTTGCTATCTGACCTGATTACTTATAATTCTAACATTTGTTTACACTTGTGCCTCTGTATTTTTATTTATTTACTTACTAGTCCTTATCTTTCACTTAATTTAATTATTTTACTTATTTTACTTTATTTGATTATTATTTTGATTTCATCATAATTTATAAATTTAACCTTACTGAACGTATTGTTTTTGTCATTTAATTTCAATATCATTATAATTTCTTTCCTTGGTGACTTACAATATATTATTATACTTGATTACTTAATTACTCTTAAATTTTTCCATCTTTTGTGACATTCTCTTTTAGGTCCTTACTTTTGTCAAATAACATTTAAATCATATTTATTTTCTCAATATGACATCTAAGTTTTGTATTTTACTGAATTAACATTTAAATCTCTTTTATAACTTAAATGACCTTTTTGTTGCCTCTTTGCTTATAATTACTAATCTACTCTTCATTTCTCCTTCTCAATATTTTTCATTATAAAGTTTCATTTTATTTTGTTTTAGTCCTTTAATTTATTTTCTTTGCCAAACTTTCAAGTTAGTCTCAATTTTTTCAATAAATTACAATTTTATCCTTAATTTACTAAATTTGTTCAAATTCCCCTTGTATGTTTCCTATCTGTAAATTTTATTACCTATCAACAATTTAACCCGTGTTTATTCTTTTTATATCTTTTATACTTCTCATTTTACAATTTAGTCTCCAACATTTATTTATGTAAGGGTAAATTATAATTTTACCCTCTTATGTTACTTTTTGGCGAATTTATTTTATCTTTATAACCTTTAATTATATACATGTATACCATTATGTTCTCAAAACCAACATGATGTCCATGTGTTATTTAAAGCACAAATCAATCATAATATACTCATTCATCATGGTAATATACATGTTATGTTCATATATCACTAATCATTAATTTATCGTATCACATAATGTAAGTTACTATTCGACCATGTAATGCATTCATACTTTCTTCATGGTTCTTCATGTGTTATCATGCATAACATATTTTTATGATTATTTTAGGCCTTTATGTATTAATGTACATTTAAATTTCACCATTACTAATTTATTTCCTTTTATATACATCATTATGTTTACATGATGAACATGGTGTCCATATATTATTTTAAGCTCAAATCATTTATGATGTATTTATTCATCATAGTATTACTCAATTTATTCTTAATACATCAATTAACAACAAAATAACAAATTATACCTATTAGTTCACCATTCAGCCACGCTAATTCTCACATCTAGTGTTTAATTTCCATATAATTCTTGCTTATTTCATGCAAATTCATCATTTTATAAAGTTATTTTAAATTATTTCCTATTATTCCTTAAATTTGCTTAGTTACATAATGTAAATTCCATGTCAAAATTCAAAAATTAAATGAAATAAAGTGTATTTTGCATCCATTAACCTTTTGGTAGCTTAAAATCCTGCCTTCTTCCTTTCTCCCCTTGCTTTTACCTTTTCTCTTAATTTCCTATTTTTAGGGTTACTTTCACTCATTAAAAATCCTTTACTTTCAAGCTTTCTTGAGCTCTAAGCTAATTTCCATCTTAATAAGGATGTTTTCTAGTATGTTTTGGTAAAATTTGGGCTTAAGATATGATAGGAGCTGGGAGAAAGGAAGAAAAAATGGTGGAAAGGTAACCAAAGGGCTTTTTTCAATTTTCTTACAGAAAAGGGAGGAAGATGGTTGATATTTGGGCAAAATTATAGATGATTCTAGACATCTCTATTCTGCCCTTAAGTTCACCAAATCTAAAGCCAAGATTCCTCTATTTACTATTTAATCAAAAGGCTTATTTTAAGCCACTTTTCACCATTTCATGGGTCCTTACGCCTCCTTAGGCTATGCTACTGCATATAAGTGATTATGGCTCATTTATAATGACATTTTTGCCCTTATATATTTTAAATATGGCAATTAAGGCCATCATTTAATTTAATCTCCATTTTTTGCCATTTTTTCATAAATCAATGTTTCAATTATCATAATTCCTTAAAGGTTTGCCCCATGTGCAATGGCATATACAAAAGCACATGTTTAAAATTTTAGCTTATTCCCACATCATTTCGATATACTTTAGGCTCTTGAGGTAATTTCAACCAGTCTGAAATCTAAAAATTTAAAACTATTAAAAAAAATTATTTTTCACTTTCAATAGATCCTTTATGCTATTTCTAATGGGTCTATGTGATTAAAATAAAATTTGTAGATTTTTATAATATTTTATGGCCCGATCAAACTTTCGATCAACCTTTTCTACTTTACCAAGTAAAATCTTCTCCACTTAATTTTAAGGCCTATTCAAACTCAATTTCATCTCAAATAATACCATCGTACTCCATTTAATACTATTTTCATATTCTAGTGTTAATTTAAACTGCCCACCAAGTCACCAATGCTCGAATTTTCCTAGCACAAGCACGTTTAACACTTATGTGCCTTTAAATATTTTATATTATACTACTATAATTACTTCAAAAATGGTTTCAGTGTTACTATTCATGCTTTAGAATGTACCAGGTATGTCTGATACAAATTTTGGACATTACATTTCCTAAGTTACTTTTTCCACATCATGACGTGGCAAGAGTACTTTGATGAATGGTATATATCTATTCCTTAGTTAATTAACTTTCTTATCATAATTCTTAGTGGTTTTTTTATTAAATGATAGATTAGTCAAAGTTGAACTTTATTTGACTTCTTTGGTAAGCTTGGTTTTGACCCACTTGCTTTCATTAAGTTTGGTTCACCATGCTTCAGCTATGCCACTTTGATGTTCAACTCCTACTTACTAACATGTCTATCATTTGTCATAGGTTTACTATTTTTCTCTTAATCGAGACTATACACAATCTATTTTCTATCTCAATACCCTTTCGTTACTATCTGGATGCACAACATTGCTTATGAGTTGTTGTCAATATATTTTCTTAAACTTTACACCGTTTGGTACACATATTTTCTTAAACTTTACACCATTTGGTACACATATTCTTCTTTTATAGTATAAGTAGTTATCTCTACTAAGTGACGACTCACTATATTTTCTTGAATACATTCATAAAATAATGAACATCACGTGTTCCCTTTTTGTCTCTATATGATCTTTACTTACTGTAACTAACTGAGTCTAAACTGTATTTCAACTATAATGATACATCCTGAGCTATGATCAACCTAATATGCATGGCTTCTAAGGCTATTAAATCTTTAGCTTTAACTTTTTCAACAATACTACTACGAATTTTTTAAGAAGCCAAAATAGTGGCTGATGTTATATCTATCAGAGATCTGGGGCCTACAATCGCTAATATAGCATACCCACTAGAACTATATATTGTTGCTAATGATGTTATATGGTTACTATTAATTTGGTATAAATTTCGGCAGCATAACGGCTTGAAAAATCGCACTGTCCAAACCTGCAATTAGCAAATTGATACTTCCAAAAGGTAACCTATGCCTCCAATACTCCAATAGCATACATAACACTTCTGAAATCATCCATCTCATCATCGCAACATAGTCATAAAATTTCCATAGACACATGTTTAAAAATATACATATAATTAGATTTATGGTTCATTTGCATTCCAAAATACAACATTAATTAATATATGCTAATTATTTAAATTCTAATGCATGAGTTATATGGTCTTCGCATCCATAAACATGTCACAAGTACATTCCATTTCGATCCTTCTCCATCGCGTTTTCGATTACCTATCCCTGTGTGCAGTCAACAAACCACGCGCGAAACATTGTCATTGCCTAGTGGTGAATATAACAACACAAATGTTCATTTAAATGAATTTATTTTATTTCCATTATTGTTATTATTTTTATTTGTTGATTTGTATAGGTATATATTTTTCCAAATTTCTATTTAATCCTTAATTAGTTTATAGTCTTACATCTCAACCTTTTTGTTGTTTGACCTGGTTACTTATAATTCTAACATTGGTTTACACTTATGCCTCTGCATTTTTATTTATTTACTTACTAGTCCTTATCTTTCACTTAATTTAATTATTTTACTTATTTTACTTTAATCGAATATTATTTTGATTTCATCATAGTTTATAAATTTAACCTCACTTAACACACTGTTTATGTTATTCAATTTCAATATCATTCTAATTTCTTTCCTTGCTAACTAAATAATATTTTATTGTACTTAATTTCTTATTTACTTTTAAATTTTTCAATTTTTATGACATTCTCATTTAGGTCCTTGCTTTTATCAAATAACATATAAATCATATTTGTTTTCTTAATATGACATCTAACTTTTGTAGTTTGTTAGATTAAAATTTAAATCTCTTTTTTAACTCAAATGATCTTTTTGTTACCTCTTTGCTTATAATTACTATTCTACTCCCTATTTCTCCTTCTTAATATTTTTCACTATAAAGTTTCATTTTCTTTTTTTTTTCAGTACTTGAATTTATTTTCTTTCCCAAACTTTCAAGTTAGTCTCAATTTTCTTAACTTTTCCACTAAATTATAATTTTATCCTTAATTTACTAAATTTGCTTAAATTCCCCTTGTACCTTTCCGTCTGTAAATTTTATTATATATCAACCATTTTACCCTAATTTATTCTTTTTGCATATTTTTTTCATTTATACTTCTCACTTTACAATTTAGTCTCCAACATTTCTCTATGTAAGGATAAATTACCATTTTACAGTCTTATGTTACTTTTGGCTAATTAAATCAATTTGATCCTTTTATTATTCTAATTTTGCTATTTAGTTCTTTTGATACTTATTTTTCTCATTAATTTCCAAATAAATCTAATTTAAATGGAAAATTACAATTTAGTCCCTAATTTTTTTTATTTCTTTATACTTGACTTAATTTGACCTCAAATTTGCCCCTTTTTTAATCAATTTTAGATTCAATCTTTTCTTATTAAATATTACATAATTCCTACTTGCATGTAAAATTACAATTAGGTACCTAAATTTTTTATTCATCATGTTTGATGTCTTTTAACCTTAATTTTGATTCTTTTTACTTCGTTTGACTTTTATTCCGTTTTGAGTGGAAATTTTACATTTTGGTTCTTATATTTTCTCATAAAGTAGTAAATTACATTTTAGTCCCTAAAATTTTAATTATTTACTATTTTACCTTCTTTCACTAATTTAAACATTTTAACTTCTTCAATCGCCCTATTGATGCCAAATTATAGTTTGGCCTCTAATTTATCGGGTAATTACATTTTTATCCTTTTTGAGTCTATTAATCATGTTTTTCATTTTGCTTGATATTTAATCACATTTATGACTTTCTTTATTCATAATTTACTTTTTGATCCTTATTTTTTATTGTCATTACAATTTTTCCCTATTTGAAACATTAAATACATTTATTATATTATTTCTTATTTAATTAATTTTATGGTATCTTTCATGCATGATTTACGATTTTATTCTCTTCTCATATATTTACCACTTTACCCCCAATGATGACTAATGAAAATTCTTGAATCGTATATACAGTATGAGGATTGTATGACTATATGAATGTACTGTATGACTGTATATGAGGTGACTACTTAAGCTTAGCCATCCTTTAGAATCGTATATGTGAGGTAACTACTTATGCGTAGCCATCTATTACGGTAATATGATCTCATTGTGCTACCATAGTATGTGGGTCCCTATGGCTAGCCATTATATGCTAATATCCTGGATTACCCATTGTGCACTAAAGGCAACTATTAATTTTACTTTATGATATATTATTATGCCAAAATTTATGTTATTTCCATTATATATCATGTCATGTGTTCTCATCCTCTATACCTTCATTTACATTATATATGGAAACATGACATACATGATAAACAACATTCAAATACGGTTACATTATGTTATTTCTTTAAGGTATACCATTCGGCTTCTTTATGGATTTATACATACTTTATGTTTTCTAATTCTTTTTTTAGTATTATACAATTCCAAGATCATTATATGTATTTCTATGTTGATATACTTTTAGTTTATCTTTGTAACCTTTAATTACATACATTTATACCATTATGTTCTCATAACCAACATGATGTCCTTATGTTATTTTAAGCACAAACAATCATAATATACTCATTCATCATGGTAATATACATTTTATGTTTCATATATCACTAATAATCAATTTATCGTGTCACATAATGTATATTACTATTCAGCCATGTAATGTATTCATACTTTCTTCATAGTTCTTCATGTGTTATAATGCTTAACATATTTTTATGATTATTTTAGGCTGTTATGCATTAATGTACCTTTAAATTTCAACATTACTAATTTATTTCCTTTATGTATATCATTATGTTCACATGATGAACATGGTGTGCATATATTATTTTAAGCAAAAATCATTTGTGATGTATTTATTCATCATAATATTACTCAATTTATTATTTTTACATCAATTAACCATAAAATAATACATTATACCAATTATTTCACCATTTGACCATGACTAATTCTCCCATCTAGTGTTTAATTTCTTTCTAATTTCAAGCTAATTTATCATTTTATAAATTTATTTTAAATTATTTCCCATTATTCTTTATATTCGCTTAGTTGCATAATTAAATTCCATGAAAAAATTCAAAAATTAAATGAAATAAAGTGTTGTTTGTATGCACTAACCTTTTGGTAGCTTAAAATCCCTACTTTTTACTTTCTCCTTCCTTTCTCCTCCCTGCTTTTCTTTTTCCCCTTAATTTCCTCTTTTTAGGGTTACTTTCTCTTACTAAAAATCCTCTACTTTTAATTTTTCTTAAGCTCTAAGCTAATTTCCATCTTGAAGAGGATGCTTTTTAGTATGTATGGGTGAAATTTGGGCTTAGGATATGGTGGGAGATGAGAGAAATGAAGAAACAAGTTGAAAATGAAACTATAAGGGTTCGTTTGATTTTCTTGAAGAAAAGGGAGGAAGATGGTAGATTTTTTTTGTTAGAATTATAGATATTTCTATACCCTTTTATTCTGCCCTTAACTCTACAAAATCTAAGGCTAAGATTCCTCTATTTACTGTTTGATCCAAAGGCTTATTATTAAGCCACAAGTCACCATTTAATGGATCCTTACATATCTTTAGGCTATGTTGCTGCCTGGAGATGATTATGTCTTATTTATAATGATATTTATATCCTTAGATATTTTAAATATGGCAATTAAGCCCTTTAATTAATTTAATCTCCATTTTTTCCATTCTTTCATAAATTAATGTTTTAATTATCAGAATTTCCTAAATTTTGTTTCGCATGCATAAGCATATGAAAAAGCACATTTTTAAAATTTTAGCTCATTTTAATGTTTTTCAATATACTTTGAACTCCATAGGCAATTTTAGCCTATCTGAAACCTAAAATTTTAAAACTATTAGAAAAAATATTTTTCACTTGCGATGGATCCATTATGTTATTTCCAATAGGTCTATATGATTAAAATAATTTTTGGAGCTCTTTATAATATTTTAAGGCTGTTTAAATTTCATTCATTTTTTATGGTATTGAGTAAAATCTTCGTTGTCTAATTTGATGGCCTATTCAAAATTAATTTCTTCTCAAATCATACCATCAGACTCCATTTAATACCTATTTTCATATTTTGATGTTAACTAAAATTATCCCCTAGGTCACCCATCCTCGGATTTCCTTGACACGATCAAGTTTAACACTTATACGCTTTAAAAGTTTTCTATTTTATACAGCTGTAATTACTTAAAAATTATTTTAGAATTACTATTCATGCTTTAAAATGTACTAGGCATGTTTGATACAAATTTCAAGGCATTATATAAATAATAGGGTTAATAAGGACCAAATGGTCATTTGCTATTATATGAAGATATTATGAGAATTAAAATGTAAATTGGGCAAAATAAGATAAAATAAAAGATACAAAAGGGGTAATTATGTAATTAATAATGGAAAATAGTTGAAATTGTAAATAAATGGGTGAAACTGACATAAATGTAAATAAAAAAATAAGAGAATGATTAAAATGTAATTAGAATGGTAAGGGACAAAAAATGTGGAATAGACTATAAAAATTAGTGTGATCTAAATAGATTGATAAAAGAGGATTGATGAAGGAAATGAAAATATTTTATAGACAAATGGTAATATTACAAGTAACTAAAAAAATAAGGGCCAGAATTAACAATTTGGAAAGTAAACCTGCAAATTTAGGATAAGAAAATGGAAATAAATTCAAAGATAAAGGAGAAAGAGAAAATGTAAAATAAAAGGAGTCCTAAAGATTTAAGATGAAAAAAAAACATAAGAGAAAAGTAACTAAGGAAAGACAAATGGTAAATTGGATGCTAAATTAGGGGCCTAATTGTAAATTAGTAACAAATGAAAAGTTTTGAAAAATAAGGTTAAAACTAGTGTTAAAATATAAATTAAAGACTAAATAAAAATCATAGCAAGGTGTAAATATAAAAAGTTGAATTGTATTAGTAAAAAAAGGGTTAAGGTAGAATATTCATAAATAAATCGAAATAAAATAATAACGATTATAAAAGAATTGCAGAAGTATAAAAAAAGTAAATTTGTTTTGTAGACACTTTAAAGATGAAATGTTTAATTAACAAATGTCATAGTGTGACAAGAACGGTAGTAAAACTAAGTAATGAAGAACAAGCTATATAATAAATAAAGAAATGAAATACTAAAATTGAAATCAAGATAAGAAAAACATGAGATAAATTGTAGCCCAGGCACTAAATATGGAAAAAAGTAATTGAAAATACATATGATAATAGAATAATTACGTAAGGACTGGAAAGTGTTAAAATGATGACATGTATGTGTTAGGAATAAATGGTCAATCTAATACAAAGAACTAAAATAAGAATATCAAGTTAGTGGTGCAAATTAAGAATTATTAAATTGAATAGAGAAATTAAGAGTAGGAATAAGAATTAAAGACAGTTGAATCAAACACAATAGATGTTAAATAAAATTCGAGTAAAAAAAATGTTAAGCTTGTGCATACATGATTGAGAAATTTGTTAGTTGGGTATCCACCATTAGGCATTTTATGCTTAGTGTATAACTATTTGTTGTACATAGCTACTTGAAAGTTATAGGCAAGAATTCAAAGGGACGGGTGCTAGACACAAATAGAATCATGCAATGAAAGGATAATTTTGTATTATATGTGTGGCACATATAATTAGGATTGGATTTTGTATGTTTTTTGTACAGGAATAACATTTAAATTAAATTATAATAATTATTATATAAGGGTGTTACACATATATATTGAATAAAATAAATAAATGAAGGTAAGATGCATGAAGTTGCTAAGGTGGCCACGATAATAAATGCATGCAGAAGGAAATAATGGCCCAAAATGAAAGAAACATGTAAAAGCCATGCATAAAGAGATGAACATCATGCAAGGCAAAGGCAACAAGGGAGTAGCGACAATGGGCAGCAAAAAAGTTAAGGAATAGATGGCAAAACCTGAAAAAATAGACATTGACTGATGGCCAATGATCTCTGTCTACCCATTAATTGCGCCTGGAAATGAGACTCATGCTCTAACAAATATATTTCCTTATAAAAATCGAATCTTGAGCCAAAACAACTTAAATAATGCATGAATCAAGAATAAATCACTTGGAAACTCATCACCAAACAGGAAAAACCATGAGAAAAGCAAAAGATCAAGAAATGAAATAATACAAAATAGGGGAGTGGAGAAGAAGATAAACAGTAAAAAAACCAATTAATTATAGGCTTAAATTTACATTATTTAAGTGGATTTTTGTGGATTAATGAGTAAATTAATAACAAAGATGAAAGGAAAAAAAATTACAAGCCAAAATCAATAAAGCAAATAATAGGAAAAAATCAAATATTTAGGAATGGAAAGAAATATTCATTGTTAAATGAAGTTAACAACAAATTAAGGATATTTAGGGCTTTATGAATATTACATTCAGATTTTTAGCTCCAAAACCTAGGGAATTAAGCACTTTAAGCCCTTTTTCTTCTTGCTCTCTCACTCTCAATTTTTAGCTGAAAAAATAACAAGCTCTTTTCCTTTTTACTTTCTATGTGCTCTCTTCTTCAAAAACATTTTTTTTTTGTTTTTTGTTGTTTTTCTTTTTTCTAACTCCTTTAAAAAATGTGGCCTCTTTCTTTTTTAAATGGGTTTTTTTTAAACTCATCATAGAGCATTAAATACTTTAAATGAGTATAAATAAATATCTACCTATTTTAAATTTATTTTTTATGATTTATTTTTTTTTGCAATTATTTCATAATTTTTACTTTTATATATTTTTATTAATTAGGTAAAATCTATTATTTATTAACTTAAATTAATTAATTCTATTATCTCTTTCATATATTTTTCAATAATAATTTTTATCTAATATATTTTTAATTTTAAAAAAGCAATGATAAAACCATTAGAAAAGACTTTTTTAAGACATTTAAAATTAGAAAAGAGAGCAGTAAAAAATCATTTTTTAAAAAATAAAGTTCCTCTTAAAAACATAAAATCAGGAGAGAGTCTCATGCTTATGTTCTCTAGCTATTTTAAAGCAGCATTATCCTTAACGAGTCACCCTAATCAAAAGCAGCCTCAGGACACTAGTGTCTACACATACGTTCAACTTATACACTACATTTTACCTTCAAAGTTTTTTTTTTATGTCCATGACCCTTTGGGTTGTGCATATGGCAATACATGATATATACACAAATTAAAATCTGATATGATTTAAATGCTTTAAATAATATTATCAATATTTATTAATTTTTCTTACACCCTTGTACAAGTTATGAGATACTGCTAGACAAGCATTAAGACTATCCAAATGATAGAAAAAGTCAATGGTATTTACTTATTCCCTTTTATATACAATTATCAAGCAATAACTCCTTTCACCATCTTTATATCTCATTTAATTTTAGAGTATGGATAAATTTTAAACTCTTATAACCTAAATATGTCCATTTTTATACTTTTATCTCTATTTCCAAAAAGTCCTTATGAATCTCATTCACCTTGCATTCTACTTTGGCTAAATTTGTTTGAAGAAAGATTGTATTATAATAGTGAAATAAATTCCTTAATCATATCTAGGGTAGTGAATCCCATATTGATAACTCAAATACCTCTAAGTAGTTCATGACATACCCAATTACTGAGTTATGGATACACTTTAAAAGAAGCAAAAGCATAGGAATCAAATTAAAGTACTTGCTACTTTAAGCATCACTATACTTGTAGTTTGAGAAAACTATTACTTGACAGAATGTAGGAGTATAAAATGTGCTAGTTTATTTGTATTAACAATTTTCCTTCTGGTTGATATTATGACTAAGGATAGTTTTGGTATTAACATATTTACATGGAATTGGAAATCAAATCATAAGCCCTAGAAGTTGAAGATTTGATCACACCAAAAATGACCACAAGCACAAACACCTAAATTTCCTCTTTAGAATTTTATCTTGTATAATTTTATGTGTTATTATTTATTTTATCATTATTTATTTTCTATAATTTATTTATCTAGTTGTTTATTGCCTTACCATAATCTGTGTATTAGACTTTTAAGATGTAAATCATGCATTTACTTTTTGTATTTATTTACTTGTAATTATTCCATAAATGGTGTAATAGGTATAAATTGTTATTTGTTTTAAAAGCTAATTCAACGAATTTCTAAATAAATAATATGGTGTTTTCATAATAAAATGAAATTTAATTTTGTTAATAAAAGTCACATTTTAAATGGTTTAAAAAAATAAAAACAAGTCCTGATTCCTTCAATGTCCCTAAAATAATTAACTAGCTTATTTTCATGCATAAAAAGCCATGATAGTTGATAGATTTATTTTATGTTTTATATATATTTACTTTATGTATATTTACCTCTTTCATATTTATATAAAATTATGATATTTTTTTCTTGTATAATCAAGTGAGAAAAGGAACAAATGCAATAACTTAAATGATTCAATAAACTAGATATTAACTTAGGGCATGAATAAGATTAGGATTTTAAACCTATCTTTGGTATGACCCTGATAGGTCTCTAGCAAGTGGACTATGATGACCCTAAAGTACACCTTAGTAATGTTAGAGCATGTTTGGGGTAAATTAAAAGGTAAGCACAAAGAGATATGCAATTAAAGCGTAGTAAAGGCCATATTGGTAATTAATTGAAAAGATAAAGACAATTTGGTAAATTTTTTGAACTAAAATATACATGCATAAATTAATATGAGGCATAGATTGAAATGTAAATAGAATTTGAAATTTGTAGGTAAATGAATAAAAGAAAAGAATTAGGGAGAAAGATGTAATTTTCCTAGGTCCAACAAGTGGAACAATTGGAAAGTGGCAAAATCTTTCTCTAGAAAATTGAAGAAAATAAATAAAGTGTTGAGATAGTTGGCTAGCCACTTTAACCCTTAAAATATATATCTTTTCCATCATTTCCTTTCTAAAAATCTCCCAAAAATATACTCTCAAGCGTAAAAGATAGAAGGCAAACCAAGTTGAATTCTAAGTATATAAGGAACATTTATATGGGATTTTAGCTTCTTTCTCACTTATTTCTTTTTCTTTAGGAAGAGATAGACTTTAGGGATTGAAATTGAGAGTTATAAGTATGTAATTGTAATTTAGTGAAAAGAACCAGCAAAGAGAAAAAGAAGCTAGAGCATTAAAAGAGGAGTTTTGGCCAATTTTCAAGGTATGGGAATTCTTTTTTAGAGTTATATGTTTTTTATATGATTGAATTAATATATGTATTTAATTGGATGCTTAATGGATGATGAATTTTTGTATTTGAAGTTAAAATGCATGTTTAACATTGTTGAAGTCATAAAAAGTGATTGGGAATTAAATTATATTATAAGATCACTCAAACCAGTTTTCTTATCATGGCCATATCTCTGACTAGATACCTCAAAATTGTTAATTTGAGATGAAATTGAAGACATATACCTTTATTTTTTATGAGATACCAAAACTGTTAGAGAGTATGCCCTAGAGCCTATGTAAAAGGTATACATTTCATATATATGAATTCATATTCTTAATAAAAGGCATCATTTATTTATTAATGCTATGTTTATTGCATGCAAATGTTATGCTTCTTGAATGGTTCAAGTAGTGGTTCTCATAACTATGATTATGAAAGATAATTAAAGCTAACATGTGTATGCTTGTCTGAAGAACAAGTTCATTGGAGACTTGCAAAGAGAATCCTCACATGGATATTAAATCTATGTTAGTGAGGAATCTCTTCATAGCGGTTGTGTAAGTATCCTTAGACTTGAGATCACCAAGGTTATCTTAAGTAGTAAGTGATATACTTTGATTTCATAACTGATTACTTCTAATTGGGAGTGAACATAGTTAGGAGGTTGGGTATATCATGACCTACTTGAAGATAGTTTAGTAAATGATAAAAGATTCACCATCTCAGATTTATTAAGGGAAGTTATCTCTCATGATTCTATAATTGCCTTATTTAGAGAATCTATGGCCAAAGTAATATGCCAAGATGGACAGGGATCCATGAAAGGCATTTTGGGAGTAATGGTTAAATTAATAGAACATAAATAATTATATTTATATGAGTTTACAGAAATCCATACTCATAATCTAATTGAGATATGAGTGGTGAAAGGAATAATTGTACAATAACTATTTTTATGGAAGGGTACAATCAAACCACTTGACTTTTCTGATATTTAGGTAGTCATGATGTCTAGCTAGAGGCCACTCATGATTTGTATAATAGTATATCATAAATATCAATAAGGGATTGATAAAATGATTTAAAGAAGTTTAAATCAAACGAGTTTTGAATAGAACTCATAATTACATATTATACTGCCAATATGGACATGGACCCAATCGGTCACACACATATAGAGTAAAGGATAAAATGGTCAAATAACAAGGATAATAATATTTGATATTATTATGGGAGAAGAGAAATGAATAAGAGAATAATTAATTAAAGAGTTTATTTAATTATGAGCAAATAGAATTGTTCGCATAACTTTTTATAAATGTTCTGCAAAATGGACTTAATTAAAATATTGCATCTCATAATAAATTATTATTGTATTATAAGTGGTATAGGGATGATATAATAATTAATATATCCATTGGAGAAATTAAAGAGGCCTAGAGAATTGGTTATGGCACAGAAACCCTCTAGTGGAAGGGTTACATGCCAAACCCATATAAAAGGCCTTAAAGGCCTAAATCTTGGACCAAGACAAATTAAATATATTTCATAAGTTTTATGAATCCTACATATTTAATTTGGATGGATTTGGAATTCATTTGGGTGATTAAATTCAAGTGTATACATAAAGGGCCTAGTTTATGGGTTTTGTGCATAGTCCTTTATGAAAGAATTTAAATTAGATTTAATTGAGCCCAAATAAATTATTAATAATTGTAGAAGCCCATTTAAAAATTATCCAGCAATTTTAAAGAGCCCAATCCCATTATGAATTTGGATTTTTAACCTAGCTATAAAAATCCAAGTTAAAGGGATTTAGGGTTAAGTGAACATTCAGAGAAAAGAAAATTCTCTCTCATTTCTCTAACCCTAGCTGCCACCCTCATTCCTTGCTAGCATCAAGGAATTTTTGCCAACCTTGTAAATCCATCAATCTTAGTTCATTTGATCCTTCTCTAGTGTAGATTACTAATTGGAGGTATTCTATTTTGGACACTGTGGTTTGCGACAACCCGATGAGAAGGAAAATCAATTGTTCAACAAAAATCAAAGGTGATTTTTCTTATTCTCATTAGTATTTATGTTTTAAATTCATGGAAAGATCAGATCTATTGGTTAAAAATTTTAATTTTCATTTATACATGTGATGTATGTAACCGATAATTTCTGACATGGTATTAGAGCCACGGTTTTGCCATGAATCTACAATTCTATATTATTCGAGGAATAATTTTTATTTTTGAGTTATTTATTTTATGAACTTTAAAATATCATATTTGATTGTTAATTAATGAAAAATATTGCTTTCTGGATGTATGTGATAAAATATATAAAATGAAAAATAAAATGATTCTTTTGAGAAAATAATCATTGTGTTGAGCGTGAATGAGTTTTGTTTTTCAATAAAGTTTAGGGGCTGTTCTAAATTAAATTTTTATTGATCCACTCTAAAATTATTTTGATGATAATTTATGTATTTAATATGTGATATTAAGCCATGGGATAAAAAAATTAAAATCGAACAAGTTTTGCATGAAAACTAGTTTAATCGAAAAGTTCGATAAATTGGTGTTCTTCATGTATTCTTGGTATGTTCATGTTTAGAAAAATTTTTAATCTTCTAAAATTGATATATCTGAAATATTAATGTGTTTTTTAATTAATTAAAATGGGTCTTGAATTAATTGGATTAATTTTAATTTATTAAAACCACTTAATGGGCTTAATTATGTCTACGAACTTGATTTAAATTAGTGAATGACTTGGTGGGCCCAAGGAGCTGATTTAAGTTAAATATTATAGACTTTAATTAATTTTATTAATAGTTTTTAAGGCCTGGAGTGGGCTTGGCTCATTCCAAATGGTCCAATAGACACAAAACTAGTTTGTGTGTGAACAAAGTTTAGGATTTAAATTTATGGGTTTCAGCCTACCCTTTGTTTTAAGCCCAAAATTGATTTTCTAATCATTTAATATGATTAATTAATTAAATAAGCAATTAATAATCAATTTAATTTATAATTAAGGCAAGAACACATGCATGCAAAAAGGTTTCCTAAAATGAAAGTTTCCAAAATGGAAAAAGTTTCCTAATTTAATCACATTATTAAAATAACTCAAAAGTAAGTTTCAAGAGTTGAAACATAGTTTGTTTTCCATTATATGACTTTAGTTTATACATTAGAAATGAATATAAGGGTGTATGATTGGCATGATGGATAGTTATGGACAAAGCCCTAATGTGATTGAGCATAATGCATGTTTCGGCCCAATAAGGACTTTCACGTCCTGGCCACTTGGTTTTCGTTTGTATTTCTTTTTTCAAATTGTAATATGTAATAAAATTACTTAAATTATAATTAGAGATAGAAATGGAGACCACTATCAAGGAGCAAGATGGGCCGGATGGAGATCTAACAAGATTGAAGATAATGTAATTATTTTTTCTTGTTTGAATCATGCATATTATCTAGGTTTGATATTTTGATTTCCCTTTTGGCTCAGGAAGATCAATGTAGTAAAGTCCATAACTATGCCATATTTGTATGCTTATATTTATGTGATAGATATATGATGCATATCAATGTATGCCAACCATGTATGATGAGACTTAATTAACTAAAAGCCGTCAAACTAATACTAAGGTATATAAGCCTTCCATTAATTGGAGGAGAACCAGAGTTCTTTATAGTATGGGTTATTGACCACAGTCAAGCTCACATTATATCGAATATGTTCAAATCTAATTAAATGGGTCATCTTAGCTAGCCCATTAGCTTGTTGACCACAATCAAGGCTAATGGTTATAGAGGAAAGATTAGGGAATGCATATATGATATGCATATATCAAAAGTTGATAACCTAATGATCTAATAGTTATGTAGAGATACAATTGGTATAGAGATACCTATTTTTCAAGGGTATGGAGTTTGGCTTGTTGACCACAGTCAAGGTTAAATTACATATCAAGGATTGGATATTGGCCCACTAAGAAAAGCATCGGGTTTTCTCGGATTATATAGTGAGGGCTATTAATTCACAATAAAATAGTGGGAGTAAATGGATTAATTAAAGACCTTAATTAATGCATACATATATATGAACATACTCTCATATGTTTTCTTTTTCACATCTAGGTCATCATAATGAGCACATCAAATAGTAACGTACGATCAATCTTAGATAAATAGCTGGTTGGCAGCAATTATTCTGACTGGATCAGACAAGTGAGAATTATTCTCAGAGATGGAAAGATCCATTATGTCTTGGATAAAGATCCACCACCACTTCCATCAGATGATTCCATTGATGAGATCAAGGGAAATTATCGAAAATACATAGAGGATAGTGAAGTAGCGGCATGTCTGATGCTGGGTGCTATATCCTTAGAGCTTCAGAAGCAACATGAGATGATGGATACTAGAACCATTATTTTGCATCTAGGGGAGCTTTATTCTTCTCAGGCTAGAACTGAGTAATATGACATTGCTCGAGCTCTATTTAGCTGCAAAATGGTGGAAGGCACTTCGGTTGCTGCTCATGCATTGAAGATGTATAGGTATATAGAGCATTTGAGTAGACTTGGCTATGTAATGGATAATGATCTATGCATAGATTTAATCTTGTACTCATTGGCTCTAAGTTTTGCACCTTTCGTGCTTAACTTCAACATGAACAAGATCCAAGTAACCATTCTTGAGTTAATCAATATGCTCAAAACAGCTGATGGATCCTTCAAGAAGGATTCAAAAAATGTCATGGTTGGCACTTCTGCTAAAGGCAGGAAGTAGAAGAAGAAGAAGAAGATGACCAAGGCATAACCAAAGTATGGTGGGGTTTCCAAGAAGAAGGCTACCAAGAAAAAGAATCCCAAAGGAACTTGCTTCCATTGTGAAAAAGATGGTCATTGGAAGCATAACTACAAAGCCTATCTAGATTCTCTCAAGGAGAAGAAACAAGCTGATGCTTCTACTTTACGTATTCATATGATTGAAATAAATACTTATTTTATTGCTTCAAAAACAATCTTGGGTATTAGATATCGGATGTGGATCTCATTTGTGTATTGATCTACAAGGGCTTAAAAGCAGTAGAAGAATTGGGAAGGCAGAAATATATCTACAGTTAGTTACTAGACATAACATCTTTATAATAGTTGTGGGGACTTATCATTTGCCTCTTCTAAGTGGATTAATACTGGAGTTAAATAACTGTTATTATGTTCCGGCATTGTCCAAAAGTATTATTTCTTTCAGTTATTTAATGAACGATTATGACATTTCTTTAAAGGACAAATGTTGTTACATTTTTAAGAACAATATATTTTATGCTAAAGCTATCATTAAGAATGGTATATTTATTCTTAATTTAATTAAAGAAGTGTATAATATGGATACCAAGAGAATGAAACAAGATAATCTAAATACCTCATATTTATGGCATTGTCATTTAGGCCATATAAATGAGAAATGCATGACCAAATTACACAAGTCAGGTGATTTGGGGTCATTTGATTATCAATTATTTGATATATGTGAATCTTGTTTATTAAGAAAAATGACAAAAGCTTTCTTCATTGGTAATGGAGAAAGAGCTAGAATGGTATTGGACTTAATACATTTAGATGTATGTGATCTAATGACTATACATGCCAGAGAAGGTTACTTCTATTTCATTACTTTCATAAATGATTAATCCAAGTTTAGATATATCTATCTAATGAAATATAAATCAGAAGCATTTGAAAAGTTCAAAGAATTCAAAAATAAAGTAGAGAAGTAACTTGGCAAGATTATTAAAACACTTAGATCAGATCGATGTGGAGAATACTTAAGTCAAGAATTTCAAGATTATCTTAGAGATAATGGGATTTTATCTCAATGGACTCCAACATATACACCACAATATAATGGGGTATCTGAGAGGAGAAATCAAACACTATTAGATATGGTTCAATCCATGATGAGACGAGCATACTTGCCTAAGTCCTTTTAGGGATATACACTAGAAATTGCTATTTATGTGTTAAACAAAGTTCCTAGTAAATCGGTTGATGTTACTCCATATGAGATATGGAATAACAAAAAACCCACACTTTCTCATATGAAGGTATGGGATTGTCCTACTTATGTAAAGAGGACAATGTCAGACAAACCAGATGTTAAGTCTAACAAATGTTTATTTGTGGGATATCCAAAATAAATATTTGGATATTATTTCTACCATCCCTTAGAACAAAAGGTGTTTGTTTCAAGGCATGTTGTCTTCTTAGAAAGAGAATTTCTCCTATGAGAGGACAGTGGGAGTAAAATTGAACTAAGTGAAGTTCAAGATCCACAAATAGAAGCATATCAACCGATTGAACTCGACACTAAGTCTCATAATGATGAGATTACAATCAAACCTAATTATACACAAAATCCTAAAAGATCTACTAGGATACATTTTATCCCTGTGAGATATAGATTTCACATTGATTTAGATAGAGGCATAATTGTAGTAGAGGACAATGAGCCTACAAGCTATCAAGAAGTTTTGAACAGTTCAGAACATGATTTATGGCTTAAGGCTATACAGTCTAAAATGGACTCCATGTATGAGAACAAAGTATGGACTTTAGCTCAACAACCTAAAGGGATAAAACCCATAGGGTGCAAATGGATCTTTAAAAAGAAGACCGATATGGAAGGTAATATAGTTACCTATACACCTCGTTTAGTAGCAAAAGGTTATTGTTAAAGAGAAGGAATTGACTATGATGAAACCTTTTCTCCTGTAGCGATGCTTAAGTCTATAAGAATACTTTTAGCCATTGCTGCTCATTATGATTATGAGATTTGGCAAATGGATTTGAAGACAACTTTCCTAAATGGAAATCTGATTAATGATGTGTATAAGGGTTCACATCAAGAGATGGCAAAAAAGTATGCAAGCTGTAAAGATCCATTTATAGATTAAAGCAAGCTTCTAGGAGTTGGAACATATGATTCAATGAGACAATCGAAGAGTTTGGTTTCTCATAGAATGAAGATGAACCTTGTGTTTATAAAAGGGTCAGTGAGAGTGCAATTGTCTTTCTAGTTCTATATGTGGATGACATATTGATCATGGTAAATGACATTTCTCTTCTCCAATCCGTTAAAATATGGTTATCTAAGCAATTCTCCATAAAAGACCTTGGAGAAGAATCCTATATTTTGGGAATAAGAATCTATAGAGATAGATCCAATAGGTTGCAAGGTCTTTCTCAAAGTACATATATAGATAAGATATTGAATAGTTTTAATATGGATCTCTCTAAGAAAGGTTTTATACCTATGGTGCATGGGAAACACCTTTATAAGTCTACGTATTTAGAGACACTAGAGGATAAAGAGAGCATGAATAGAATACCATATGCATCTGCAATTGGTTCTATCATATATGCTATGTTATGTACACATCTACATCTAGCATTTGCTTTCAGTGTCAGAAGAAAATTCCAATCCAATTTTGGAGAGGAACACTGGGTAGCTGTCTAGAATATTCTTAAGTACTTGAGAAGGAATAAGGATATATTCTTAGTATATGGGGAGGGTAGTTTGGAAGTAAATGGGTATACTGATGCCAGCTTGCAATCTGACAAAGATGATTGTAAATCACAATATGGTTTTGTGTTCATAATGGGAGGAGGAGCAGTTAGTTAGAAGAGTTCCAAACAAGAAACAACTACTAATTTCACGACAAAAGCTGAGTACATTGCTACTTTAGAAGTAACCAAAGAAGCAGTGTGGATCAAAAAGTTTATATCTAAACTCAGAGTGGTGCCTAGTATTGTTGATCTGATTTTTTTATATTGTGACAATAATTGAGCCATTGCATAAGAAAAGGAACCACAGTCTCATCAATAATCCAAGCATGTTCTCAGACGCTACCATCTCATGAGGAAAATAGTAGCTAGAAATGATGTAAAAATAGAAAGAGTGCCCACAGATGATAATGTGGTGACCCCCTCACTAAAGCACTTTCCCAGGTAAAGCATGATCACCATATAAATAACATGGGTTTAAGACATATGAGTGATTGGCTCTAATGTAAGTGGGAGATTATTAGCGAGTATGCCCTAGAACCTATATAAAAGGGATGTATTTCATATTTATGAATTCATAATCATAATAAAAGGCATCATTCATTTATTAATGCTATGTTTAAATACATGAGTTTGTAAATCTTAAATTAAAAAAGATGAAGTCCTAGATATTATAAGCACAGTACAAAGGCAATCATGAAAGTATTCATGATATGAGATGTCTATTGCATGCAAATGTGTTAATATCTAAATATCCCTAGTCATAGAATTAACAAGATAGGACATTGTTAATTCGAACAGACTAGCACATGTTATGATTCTTGAATGGTTCAAGCAGTGGTTATCATAACTGTGATTATAGAAGATAATCAAAGCTAACATGTGAATGCTTGTTAGAAGAACAAGTTCATTGGAGACCTGTAAAGAGAATCCTTACATGGATATTAAATATATGTCAGTGAGGAATCTCTTCATATCAGTTGTGTAAGTATCCTTAGACTTGAGATCACCAAGGTTATCTTAAGTAGCAAGTGATATACTTTTACTCCATAACTGATTACTTCCAATTAGGAGTGAACATAGTTAGGAGGTTAGGTATATCATGACCTACTTAAAAATAGTTGAGTAATTGATAAAGGATTCACCATCCCAGATTTATTAAGGGAAGTTATCTCTCATGATTCTATAATTGCTTTATTTAGAGAATCTCTAGCCAGAGTAATATGCCAAAATGGATAGGGATCAATAAAGGGCATTTTAGGAACAATGGTTAAATTAATAGAACATATATAATTACATTTATATGAGTTGACAGAAATCCATACTCAGAATCAAATTGAGATAAGAGTGGTGAAATGAGTAGTTGTACGGTAACTGTTTCTATTGAAGGGTACAGTCAAACTACTTAACTTTCCTGACATTTGGGTAGTCATGATGCCTAGCTAGGGGCCGATCATGATTTGTATAATATTGTATCATAAATATCAATAAGGAATTGATAAAATGATTTAAAGAATTTGAAATTATATGAGTTTTGAAAAGAACTTATAATTACATATTATACTACCAATATAGAGAAGAACCCAATAGGTCACACACATATAGAGTAAAGGATAAAATGTTAAAATGACAAGGATAATAATATTTGATATTATTATGGGAGAAGATAAATGAATAAGAGAATAATTAATTAAAGAGTTTAATTAATTATGATAAAATAGAATTGTTCCTAGAACTTTTTAGAAATATTCTGCAAAATAGACTTAATTGAAATATTGTATTTCATAATTAATTATTATTGGACTATAAGTGTTATAGGGCTGATATTATAGTTAATAGATCCATTGGAGAAATTAAAGAGGCCCAGAGAATTTTTTTAGCACAAAAACCCATCCAAAGGAAGGGTTACACGCCAAAACCATATAGTAGGCCTTAAAGGCCTAATTCTTGGACTAAGAAAAATTAAATATATTTCATAAGTGTTATGGAGCCTACATATTTAATTTTGATGGATTTACAATTCATTTTCGGTATTAAATTCAAGTATATGCATAAAGGGCATAGTTTATGGGTTTTGTGCATAGTCTTTTATGAAAAGATTTAATTGAGCCCAAATATATTATTAATAATTCCAGACACCCATTTAATATTTTTTCAGTAATTTTAAAGAGCCTAATCCCATTATGACGTTGGATTTTAACCTAGCTATAAAAATCCAAGTTAAAGGGATTTAGGGTTAAGTGAACGTTAAGAGAAAAGAAAATTCTCTCTCATTTCTCTAACCCTAGCTGCCACCCTCATTCCTTGCTAGCATCAAGGATTTTGGCAAGCCTTTTAACTCCATTAATCTTGGTTCATTTGATCCTTCTCTAGTGTGGATTACTAATTTAGGGTGTTCTATTTTTGACACTGTGGTTTGCGACAACCCAGTGAGAAGGAAAATCAACAGTTCAACAAAAATCAAAGGTGATTTTTCTTATTCTCATTCATATTTATATTGTAAATTCATAGAAAGATTAGATCTATTGGTTAAAAATTTTAATTTCCACTTATAAATGTGATGTATGTAACCGATAATTCCCAACAAAAACTTATTTCTATCTATAAGGTGTTTGAATTTTAAACTGAAGATTGAGACCTGAATCCACCTCTTATTTTAGAGCATCTATATTGGTTTGCATATAACTCTCTCTATAGAGTACAAAATGACATGAAACTAATTTTCATGGAAACTATACACATAACAAAAAAATTTATTTTGATGGAATTGTGTCCTAATTTGGGCTCAATTATTTCTAAAAATTTTCTAATAATTATGTAACAAATTTTTCCCTGAATAATACCTAGCAATAACCTATCTTATTTTGAGCTTATCTTCCAATTTATTTTCCTAAATTACTTGATTTTAAATTAATTAAAAACTTAAGACATATGGAAATATTTTTCTATGAAGACTATTTGACTTAAGAAGCTTATTTACTCATTCAAAACCATACTCTAAGATAATCCATGGGATTCCATTCTAGAAATCCAGGTGTAGACACTGTGACCTGAGGCATTCTATATCAAGGGTACTCAATGATGAGGAAATAGTATATTATTGACAATAAGTGCGAATCTCAATGCTTTGATTGTTAATTTCTCATATATTTTCTCAACAATTTTATGATTTTTCAAGTATTTTAACAAAAAAAACCATGAAAAATATTGATTTTAGCCTTCAGTGGTGACAAATGGTCGTATGTCATGTGAGAGATGATTATCTGTGGCCTCTTATCTCCGATCCAGGTCACATCAGAGATATTTTTGTATAATTTAGGGATTTTGCTTGAGGGATGGCCACCTGTCATGAGGGATGGCTATTTATGGTTAAAAATCCAGATTTCCCATATTTCTGGAAGTTCAAAATAAGAAGATAAGTTTTGAAGGATTTCTATAAGGATTTTAAGGGAGAATATCTCTAGATTTAGGAAGATAGAGTTGGGATTCAACTCTAACTTTTCCTTAGGTATAAATGTAAAATATTTTAGGGTTTTCAGGGAGGAATCACACAAACGCACACACGAATAATCATTCAATTTTCTAGAAGACAAAGAACATAATTGGAGTGGAGATCTGGACTTCAAGGAATTCACAGTCAGAATATCTCTTGAGGGTAATATTTTAAACTCTTTTTTTATTTTCTCTCTCTGAAATTACCATGCATGTTAATGTTAATTTTTGTTGAAATGATTGTATTTATATGCTAAGTTTTATTAATTGGTGTGCTTAAAAATATGGTAAAATACAAATATGGATCAATGTGCATGTTAATGGCATGAATAAATAAAGATTACTCCATTGTTCAGTAACTTCAAACTTTTTTTTTGATTCTATAATTTTGTAAATTGATGAGTTTTTAGTGTGTTTAATGCATGATTTAAGGTTATAGTCTTATTTTAATATGTTTTGGGTCTTGATTTTTCAGTATTTAGGGTTTGTTATAAATTGTATGATTTTTGGTATTTCTTCTGCATTCTACCCTATCTTGCAAGTGATGGTTGGGATGAAACACCCATGAATGGTCATCTGTCAAAGCGATATATGAGATGTCATGGAAGTTCCTCCTTGCCCCTACCCTCATTTAGCCATGGCCATTCGTCACCCTTTTAGAGGCATCCGTTGCTGATATATTTAGGCATTTTTTAATATATTTGATGTATTTTATTATATTTGTATTCCTTCTTTAGTTTTATAAATATTTATTTGTCATTTTATATATTATTTTATTTTATATACATATTCTTATTCTATAATTGATTGCTAAATTAATGATTCCTTTTTATACATTCTATTATTTATTTGTATAATGCTAACTTATTTTCCCTTTTGTGGTTTCTTGTTAGTGTCCAATTTCCTTCATTTTTTAGGAGGTTTTGTGAGGCAATTTGCATTGTGATTCATGCCCTATTTGGATGATCACTACCTGCCTATGTGGTTATCTTAATCTATTCATTTATTATTCTATTTATCTATTATTTATTTCATTATTTTACGTATTTAATATTTTGGTATCTTTTGGATGTATTTCATTTTGGTGATGCAATAGATAGTAAAAAATGACTTTTTGTGCACATTGAAAAGGAAAAGGTATTCAAAATGATTTCTATTAAATAGCTTGGTTTTTCATCAAAACTTGGACCAATGTCAAATTTTCCATCTAAAGCCATAAAAAAGATAAAAGGATGATTTTAGTAAAATATGCATGGGGGAACTAATGTTCCCAATCCAAACATATACAATTATTTATGTATGTATATCATTTCATTTTCATTATTAGATGATTTACTTTTGTAATTAGTTTCAGTAGCTGGAAATCACAAGATCGAGAATCATTTCCCGATGTTCTATTCGATGGTGACTCCATGACACCTACCTCTTTTAGGCCCATTAGCTGATGCATTCATAGGTTGACCACCAATAATAATTTGGGCTTGATCCTTTTTTATTACGAAGTAGCCAATTTATTTTAATAGTGAGCCTCATCCAATCTCAGACACTAAAAATGGACCTCCCAGAACCCAAAAAAAATAACTATAGCTTTTGCATGCATCACAGTGGTAACTCCACTGGGGACTAAAGAGATCTTACTCCTAAAAGTATCTTAGTTAAGATCTTCATATTTGGGTTTTGTTATTAATCTTATCCCTTTTCCAAATTGAATTTCTCGCATACATCTTTAAGCCTTAAAATTAAGTTAAGCATCCCTTTTTAGCCATGTTGTTATCTTGAAGCATGTTCTACGTTCGCCCAATATAGAGAGGGGTCAAGGAGATCCATCCACCCAAGTTTAGTACCAAATGGTATATAAAATTATGACCTATCAATTGTTATGCTCATAATGAGCTAAACCTTTTAGCAAGGACCATACATAGGTAGCCTTAATGTTTCACCACCCTTTACTCAAGCACATGTAATGAAAATAAAATCTTCTCGTAGATGGTATAAAAATAATAACTTTTACCTACTATGTGAACCTTTATGTATAGACCAAACTCAAATGAATTAGAAAGGTACCAATCAAAGGCTACCATACCCCCGACGGGCCTCACCAAATTTGTATAGGTTAGTTAGAATACATAATAGTCAAAACCCATACTATTGTGCTTTTAATTAGAGAGGTTATACTATCAATTTTTTGCCATGCACCATGTTCATCCATTGCGTACCCTATTAACCTATGGGCTAAGCCCATCTAGGTAAGAGATCGCACGACCTCATTTATGGAAGCAATAAGGTTGGAAGGTTATTGTTATACTTGTGTGTTGCTATGATTGATACCTGACGAAAGCATTTATTGCATCCATGCATCACATATATACCATACTTATGCATCATTCACCATGCATTATTCCTAACATTTGATCCTTAAAGCAATCATAAATCAATCTTAATGGTCTAAAGGTCAAACAATCACCTAATTGAAGACAAATATTTGAGTTACCAAGATCGTGTTCAAGTTTATAGTTAGTTTTAAAAGTTAGTTTAGAGTTAAACGCAAGCCATCAGGAAACAAGTTTAGACATGGAGAGGAACAGTTGAATGAGACCAGGAGAGTTACCAAGGAAACTAGAAGGTTGCCCTCTTTAAGATAAAGGCTAGTTGCATCTATTGAAGGGACCTCGATGACAGAGGATAAGTTGGATAAGAGGCTAGATAGGCCTCTCCAAGAGTTTGAGGAAAGAATATTAGCTATGAATTGTAAAATGGTGACCTTTTATAACATCAGATGCTAAAACTTGTCCTCAAGTACCCACTCGTGAGATAGTGGAGTCAGCCTATATTAGGGATAATACAATGGTAGATGTTATTGTGCATCAACATTCACCAGGTAGGGAGCGAAGATATGATCCTAAAAATGATTATATTAAAGAGAAGAATAAAGACTATATCCCTTATGTGATGACTATGAGGAGTACAGGTCTTAGTACTAAGGATCCAGCATTTAAAAAGATAGAGGAGAAAGTTGAGGTTCTATCTATAATATTGTCTATTGGTAGGGGAATAAACCTTGAGGATAGGGACTTAGATGGAGATGAGCCATTGGCCCAGATGTTTTAAATGCCTGACCTATCGAGGTTCGATAGTACTTCAGAATTTTGAACCCATATTAAATATTACACATTGATCATGAAAGGGACCACCCTAATTAGAAAGTAAAAGGTGGAATATTTTTATTTGAGTTTGACAAAGCTTACAATAGATTGGTATCATAGGTTTTACAGGTGCACCAAGGAAGATTAGGATCCGTTGACTGAGGAGTTCCTTAAGCATTATGCATGCAACACCAAAATAAAGGTTACTCTAAAAGATCGCATGCTACTTCAGCAAAAATATAATGAAGCCTTCTATGAGTACCTCAGTAGATGGAGAAATATGGTAACATAGATGAAAAAATAGCCTAACATAACTCATCATATCAGTTTCTATATTAGAAATGCAAGCCCGTATTTGATGGATCGATGGATTAAAAATAAAGGGTTTGAAGGAGTAAGATTCATTGATGGATATAGCCATAAAGATAAGGGAGAGTACATACCCAAATTAGCAAACAATGAGGGTGCCAGGAGGAACTTAAATAATAACAAGGCAATTAGGAACAATAGTGGATCAAACAGAACTGGAAAAACTATAAAAGTGTCCACTATAGAATCTAGTCAAAGGCATTATTCTAACTTAGGTAAGTAATTGTCCTAGGTGTTGAATTATTTAAGTAAGAAAAGAAAGCTTCAACCATTACTCTTAAGGCCTGGAAAGAGTCAGGGGTTACCTCACTATAGAGAACATTAATATTGTGCATACCATTAGCATATTAGGCACCTGATTGACTATTGCTGCACTTTGAGAAATTGAATTCAAAATCTTATAGATGATAAATAGATTTCAAAACCTAAGAAGAGAGATAAGAAGAAGAAGAAGAAATAAGGTTACAATGTTGTGCCACTTATAGTGTTTATGATTGGGTCTAGCTTGCCTGAATTGTATATTATGAAAGACCTATATGGGAATGAGTACATGGCTGTTACTCGCTCCACCCCTAAAGTAAGAAAGCCAAGTGAGAAAAATCATCTAGTTTTAATGATTGATTGTTAGAATACTCCCATAGAGAGTGAGGATGAAGGGGCTAGTGAAAGTGATGAGGAGATAAAATAAGTGAAAAAGGTAAAAGTAATCACTACGAGTGGAAGCGTGGCCCCGAAGATTGAAAAGCAATTAGCTCCTGCCTTAGTGCTTACAAAAAAGGAAGTTAATAGTGACCAGATAATTAAATAGTTAAAGAAAATGCAAGCATGGATTTCTATTTGGAATTTGCTTAGATAGTCTCTCTTGCATAGTCAGAAGCTAGTGGAAGCCTTAAGTAAATCCACTGTTACAATTACTATTTCAGCCTTTAAGTTGTTGGATTGTGTTAAGGGAGGAACATGAGAAAATGTTGTGTATTTTAATATTGACCTACCTAATAAAAGAATAAACCACAATCACCCTTTATACATCAAAGCCCATATGAATTGTAAGCATATGACCGGTGTGATGGTTGACAATGGTTCTTTCATTAATGTTTGTCCTTTAGTGGCAATTTTAGCTTTTGGGCTAAATGAGAACATGCTGAATAAATTTGATTTGACCATTTTTACTTAAGACCATTCTAAAAGATAGGTTATTAGGACATTTAAGGCTTTAGTGAAAATAGGGACCGTTGAGACAGAAGTCGAGTGTGTGGTGTAACCTATTCTAGCAAACTTCTCCGTGCTATTAAAAAGATTATGGTTTCACAAGTTGGATAGGGTGCCTTCCAAATTGCATCAGATGATCAAGGTCCCATATGATGGTCAAATGGTAAAGAAGGTGAGGGTAGTTTTAATGACATCCCCTAAGTGATTAATTTGCTCAATAAGATGAGCTTCCTATCGGGTGTTGGGTTATGAAAAAACACCTAAAGGGCTCAAATTGTTATAGCTACTAAGCATCAGAAGGATAAAAAGGGGTTAGTGAAAGGGATCCCCCATATCTCTCAAAGCTTTGTGCTAGCTTTAGATATTTTCCTTTACTATAGAGAGAATGAGCATCGACTAATAAGGGGTGAGCTAGTGTCAAGACTTAAGCTGTTTAATGTTTTATTTGACAGGGAGCAAAGGATTATTAGGCCTGTTGAAAGTTTTTGGGATAAAAAGATTCTCCTGCACCATTCAGCTTGGGATAAGGAGGTGCCTGAAAAGGTCATGATAGAGAAGTTACTTGCTACTCAGCTGAAAGGCAAAGGGAACATAAAATTTAAGAATTCACCCAAGGCCGAGGTTGGAAAGATATCTAATACTGCAAAGACTAAAGAAGATACTTTCATTGATATTATTTATGTTCCTGAACTTTTTAATGAGAACAGTGATTGCTCTTTTGATTATATTAATAAGATGAACAATTTTGCTTACTTATGTGATGTTTCTTCTAATTTCAATGTGCATATTCATGATTATGTACCTTTAATATTGAACATTAACTCAACAAACACATGTTCATTTAATCTTAAAATAAAAAATAAATTCAAAAGAAATTTTATTGACATTAGACATAACTTTTAAAGAGAGAGAAAAATTTCAAAGAATATTGAAAAAAATATAAAAAAATCTTTACTTAGACCTATGAAGACATGCTGAGAATTGATTAAGAAATCACTGAATATGCCATCCCAAAATATCAGGGTACAAACCCATCAAGCAGAAGCTTAAAAGGCTAAGTCTGAAGTAGGTCGAAAAGGTTAAAGACGAGGTTAGGAAACAGATAGAGGCTAAGTTCTTAGTTCAAGTCTAGTACCCTATGTGTGTAAAACCCTAATCCACTAACCATGGATAATCATCAAACATCATCATAAACATAGTAAAGATCAGGCATAAAAAATAATAAATAATAATACTATCCATAATTACATACCACAATAAATTAAATCAAACTTATAAATACGAAGACCTAACATAATTGGCTGACAATACATAATGAAATCCTCAACATAATTGCAACCTGCCCAATCTTTTCTTTGATGTTGGTCAAGCTACTGTAACTACCAACCCAAAGTGGAGCTTATCCAAAACCTACACGGATAAACAAACTCGTGCTAAGCTATAAAGCTTAATGGGGAACAAAACTCTATGGACAAGATCTTACCAAAATACTATCAATACACCACAACCTTCATAACTGTAATAAATATATGAATGTAGTATTTATCATTTCATAACAAACATTTCGAAGGAGTTTTCAACCTTAACAATACCAATATACTTACAACAATGTAGAGCTTGTCATAAACTTGGCTAGTTCCCAAAGACTTTGCAAATTTACTCTATAAATCTAACTCTTTACCTTAATTACTAGCATAATTCATTCAATTCAGGATGCTTTCATTCATGACTCCAGATACCATGCTTACTGGCAGTACATCATTCAATCATAGGCATTCATGCTTTATTATTTACATGAGATATGGGTTTGGTGTTCATCCAAAACATAAAGAGTGCATGGGTCATGTAACATCTATAAAAAGATATTGCTATGTATAGTTACTTAACACACATCATTTAATTTTTATTAGAGAATACAATTATAGTTCACTAGCCTGATCATAACCATGTGTAAACATCTGTATGTATTGACTAACTAGCTGTGCATATAGATTACAAAAGATGTATTACTTATTATGATTACCCATAAAGTTCTAATTATCACATACATATGTTTCATAAATTCCAAAACACATAAACTTATTGTGTATGCTATATCCCAAATAGTTCTTATTATAACATTGTATGCATTCTATCATATCATGGCAATTTAAATCTCATAGATATTCATTCCAATAATTCATTTTATTGAAATAGTTATAGCCAAAAGGAAACATGATAAGAAATATAATAGGCCATTCATCATGCCTACATTACGTAAGTGAAGCAATTAATGCATGTTTTACTTTATCTTGTGCATATTTTATCATTTTAATAGCCAGCCTAAGTACTACTTCAAAGGGTGGATAACAGGAGCAATGGATACCCGAAGGTATCAAGCAATGGACCCAAACAGGGTCAAACAATGGTTCTAGTAAGGAACAAACTATAGTCCCAAATGGAGCCGAACAATGGTTCCATTAAGGAACAAGACTTAAATGGGATCAACTATGGCAGCTACGACTATATCCCTATAGGCATGCCTTTCTAATCCATGGCTGAACTAAGACCCGTAGGCTTAAACCACTTTAAAAACATCTTTGATTAACATATTCTTCTTTACTTAGTACATCATTTGGCTTAAAGCCGCATTCCATGAACAAATGCATATCATTCTTATCATACATCAATGTTGAGCTTTAAGCTCCATTACATATGGATACAGATCATGTAATTGCATAGTTGCATCAACATCATTCTTGCATATCATAGTATTTACATGGTAATGCAATTACAATAAAGTATTACTTTCATTGATCAATCTCATCATAATTAGTATTATGCATGAAGCCAATAAGGCAATTAAGAAAGTGTAGTTTATGCAATTAAAAGTCTTTATAAGAATATATATATATATATACGTGTGTACATATAAAGGCAACTTGAATCAATTATAAAACATTGACGTACATCATTTATTGATAATTCTCAAAGATGTACCTTGTTGTTGTTGCTGTGGGCAATTTTTACATAACATCATAGTTCACATCAATACCTAAACACTTTAAACAATACTCATGCATTTAAGATCCATATAATAGTATGAGTAGGTTCTTTTCAGCTTAAGCTTATCACTTGCTCATCTTTAATTCCCTTTAGATCACTTTTATAGTCTATTAGATCATGGACAATGGGTTATCTATCTTAACCTAATCATGCATGCTTCAAACATCTTACTAGTACTTTTTCATCGTATAACACATAATACCAAGATAAGTTATGTAAGAGTATTTCATCTTGCAAGTAGCACACTACTTGCAGACTTGGTTTTCATAATTAAGTCATAGGACATGAACAGATAGGCAAGTAGTTTTCCCTTACATCTAGACTAATTATTACTTTCCATTATGACTTGGAGTATAATCAACTCCTATAGTTTCATGATTAAGTGTAACATATAATATCCCACTTCTTAACTTAGAATGTAACCTTGCAACTACCCTCTAATTACCAATAGATTATATCATAATATTTTTACGTCGTTGCACCGGAATATTAGTATGTGATATTGGGCAAAACCATTTACTATGATAGAGTACATACCATATCCCAACTTTATAGGACATGATAACTAGCATCCAGATTTAAGATTATTAGGTTGCCCCTTACTTTACTTAGTCTTGCACTCGCTATACACTAAAACACATTCTAATCAAAGCGGTTCATATACATAGTGCCTTTGTCAAGTCCCCCAAAAATCAACCTTTAAGTGAATTATTCTAAAACTTTCATTCTTCTATATATTTGCATAGGGGTTCTCTAATTAAGTGATTACACCACCTATATGTATATATCCTATTAGTGATTTATGATATAATTCAATCTACTTCCTCCCATCAATACTCATGCAATTTAAATTTTGTTAGTACTTCATTTGATAGCCAGATCTTTATAAACTATATCTTTCTAGTCTTTAACAATAAAGAGAGTCTTCATGATTTATTAGCCCATCAGCATTTACCTAGCATATTAACTATCGAATTCATAATCAATTATCTCCACTATTACGCATTGCTAGCTTAAATTTATGCTAATAAACTTATAAATTTTATACCACTCTATTCATGATTTAGTAGTAGCTGTGCAGAGCAAGCCTTACTTGGTCGTGTAAAGCAAGTAGAAAAGCCTCGCTTGGTCGTGCAAGAAAAGAGGAAAAATAATAAGTGGTCATGCATGGGAAGGGTAGGAAACTTGAATGGCCATGCATATGAAGGTAGGGAGCTTGAGTGGCCGTGCACTTCAAAGGAGAAAAGGGCCAAGTGGTCGTGCACTTCAAGGGAGAAAAGGGCTAAGTGTCAATGCACTTCAAGGGAGAAAAGGGCCAAGTGGTTGTGCACTTGGAGAAGAAAGGCCATAAGTGGTCATGCATAGAAATGAGGAAAACTTATGAGTGGCCATGCATGTAGAGAAGAAAGGTCATAAGTGGCCATGCATTTCATGAAGAAAACAGCCAAGTGGCCATGCAAGGTAATTCAAGCAACTAGGGTTCACAAATTTCTCTGATCAAGTGTTTTAATGTCCAAATCTCACCCGAATTGTTTAAACTAGTGAACGTTAAAGCTTTAAAACATCATTAAGTCTTCTAATTTACTAGATTGAACCCTTAATCTCAACTAAGAAAACACATATAACATAAGAGGGAAAACATATACAGTAACAACTCAAAAACCAATCCCATACCTGATATTTAAGCTTAATCTCCTTCAAGATCCACTGATCTAGCTCTCTCTTTCTTTCCTTCTTGATGCTTAAACAACAAAACCCTAAGCTTCCTCTTCTTCATCCCGTAACCATAGAGAGAGAGAGAGATCTCCCTCAAAAATCTGATCTTCACATCTCCGAGAATCCCAAAATAATTGAGTGGGATAAATATTTCACCAAGAGAAATTTCCAAATTACCCTTATACACTTTAATCTCTTAAATTTCCATTTCTTATAATTTAACCCCAAGACTTCTAATTTAATTTCAATTACATACTTCCTTAAAATTACAACTTACTTATACTCAATTACATATATACTGAAATTTCCAAAATAGCCCTCTTGGGTCTTAACCTCAATCATTACAAAATAATCCAATTTCATCTTAATTAATGATAATCCTAATTAACTAACAATAATCCGATTAGGGCTAAAATTTGGTCCTTACAATGTGGTTGGCAAATAGAGTTCCTACAGCAAAGAAAGATGGAAGACTTAAAGTCTATGTAGATTATAGAGACCTAAACAAAGCTTGCCCTAAGGATAATTTTCCTTTACCTCACATAGATGTTTTGGTTAATAATGAAGTCGCATGTGATACATATAGTTTTGTGGATGGATACACCGGGTATAACCAAAGTTTAAATAAAATAGTAGATCAAATTAAATAGCCTTCATAACAGAATGGGGTACATATACCTACTGGGTCATGCCTTTTAGGCTTAAAAGTGCAGGTGCTACTTATCAAAGGATGGTAACTAGGATATTTGATAACCTGATTCATAAGGAAGTGGACATATACATGGATGACATGATGATCAAGTTAATTACCTGAGAAGGCCATTTTGAGGCATTGGAAAATTTTTTCTAGAGAATTGACATGTACAACCTTTACCTAAATCCAAAAAAGTGTATCTTTAGGATCACCTCAGGTATGCTTTTATGGCACATGGTGAGTCGAAAAGGTATAGAGGTAGATATTTATAAAGTGAAAGCCATCAAAGAGAAGCCAATACCCTAGAAGGAAAATGAGGTTAGATGGTTCTTAGGGAGAACTTAGAACATAAGCAGATTTATAGCTAAACTGATTTGGATTTGAGAGCCAATTGATAATTGTGAATTATAACTAAGTTATTAGTGTGTTTTTCATTGATTAAGTTGTTAATTTAGTGTAAATTTAGTTAATTTGGTGTTTAATTTTATAAGTTGTGATTTTGTGGACTTAATTGTACTATAGTGTTTTAGGTGCTCAATTGGAGAAAATAGGAAGTTGTTGGGAAAAAGAAAGAAATTGGTACAAATAAGGAAATTTGGAAAAGCAAATCACATTGAGTATAGAAGTTTTTCCCTCTACAGAAGGGGTTAGTCCCTCTACGATGGGGAAAAGTCCCTCTACCAAGGGTAGGCATAAAGAAGAAGAAGAAATCAAGCCTTTTACTGAGGGAAGAAAGCCCTCTAACAAGGGGAGGAAATCCTATTACGATAAAACTCTACTATCATCGAGTTTTTGAAGTTAAAAAGCATCAAACTTCTTCATTCCAAAGTATTTAAGCAAACTTAAACAATAGAATTTGGGAGTTAGTTTTAGAGAGATGAATTTTTCTTTAGTTTAGCCCTATTTTTTTTAATTAATTGTACCTTAGTTTTTAGATTTAGTTTCTCTTTTTTTCTTAATTTTCAAGTTTGTTAAAGATTTAAGCTTACTACAACATGTGCTGAGAAGTCATTTAGAGCAAGTTTGAAGCTTTATAAGTATTGTATCTTTTTATTTTTAGTTTTTAACTATTTCAGCCATGTTTTGTGAGTAGTTTTCTTACTTTAGTTAAGGGAAACTTGAATCCTTATATTTTTATTGTAATGATTTTGATATGGGCTTACTTTTAATGTGAGTTTGTTATTTCTTAATTTTTGAGCCGAATCTTATCTTTTATTATGGTTGGATTGATGCTTGACGTATCAAATAGATGGTTAATTGTTAGTTTAATCTTTGATCAATGATTGCATATTTTTAGCTTATTTCACTTATGTCAATGTATTGTTATGTTCTGAGAATTGAGGCAGTGATTTTTTATTCATGAGTTAATTTAAATTTAAAAATTTGAATTAAGAATGGGCTAGAGTTAGATCTTTCGAGATAGGATCTAATAAAGGTCTAGGAGTTTAAAACCATATTCTCATGCTAGGTATTAAATTGTTCTTAATCAGAGGATTTAATATTTTAGAATGATATTTTCAATAACATATAAGTTTTTATTTAACTGGTTTTTCATAACAACTTGTGTTATTTTTGATATGAATCATTACAATAAGATTTGAGGATGATAGTTCCTTTAATATAAGTATTTTAGTTATAGATGTTCTTCATTATTTAAGTGTTTCTCTGTACTAGTTTAGTCTTACTTTTTAATTTGCTTAATTATTGATTACTTAGTTCTTGCTTTCAATTCAAAACCTATAGATATAATCTCATATTAATTTAACTCAATTAAAGATATTTTACTTGGCAATCCATGTTCCCTTAGGTTTGATATTCTTAAGGTCTCAATTATATTTTTCTATATTACTAGTCGATCTAGTACACTTGCTAGATACCAGTTAAGTTTTGGGCGCCATTGCTAGGGAACAGTGGTGTTGTTAATTTGATATCTTTGATTAAGTTAGTTTAAGATTTTTATTTTTTATTTATTTTTGATTCGGTGTTACTCTTTGCAGGAAGATTTTTAAGTATTACAACATGATGCATGATTATGTTCAAGACTATGAATTGGTTCTTTTGAGAGATCAAATGGAAGATTTGAGGAGAGAGATTCAAGAGCTAAATATTCACATCAACCTTCAACAATCTATTCATCACCATCCTTTAAAGAATCTTGTTCTCTATGGGTTGCACAAGAATCTAGTGCCTCAAAATTCCAAGTTCTTTTTGACTTGCTTGCAAGTAGGGAGAACTAATTTTAGAGCTAAAAAGGAAGAATGGATGGCTATAATTAATTCTCAAGAGGAGAAGATCAAATACCAAGATGCCATATTTCAAAATCAAGAGAATTTCTTAAAGACTCAAGAGTATTTATTAAAAGATTAAGAATTAGTAATTAAAAATCTGGAATCCAAGTTGAAGTTCTTAAGTATTTCTATCGAAAGTCAAGGTGGTCATGCTAACAAGAAAAAATTGAGTCATGTGCCAATGGTGGATAAAAAATAAAGTGAGTGTAGGGTGCATGAATTAAAGGAGGAACCAATCATGGTTGAAGACAAGTCCTATACCTTGGAAGATGAATTTAGATCTCTTATAAAAGATTTTACACCAAAGGACTAAGAAATATTCAAGTCTCAAGTGGAAGCATTAAATTCAATCCATTTGAAGAATTTATTAGGGCTATAAAAGCTGGTAGAGTTCGCTTTTAATGAACCAAGGGTTTAATCATATTTTATTAAAGATTTGAAATGTCTAGCTTTGATGAACTTTGACAAGTTTCTCCTACTGATAGGAGAAAATAAGGAGCAAAGTCTGGACAGACCTTTATCTGGATCACAAGCTTGACCTCTAAAGAGTAACATTAGTCAAGCTGGGACTCGATAAACTAGAATTCTTCTAACCTTGCTCTTTGAACTTTTGTCAATTTTTTTATGAGTGTGTTTTGTATATCATTTTCAATAAATTGCTATCCTATTTTTAGATTAATTTCATAAGCTTTATAGTTCATTTTATGTTTTCTATGTTTTTTTAAGTTTACTGTGTGTTTGTCATTCAATTCATGAGTTTAATAGTTAAAGGTTAGAAAAAGAAGCTACTTCTAATGATATTTGTGCTTAATTATCATATTGAAATTAGTATGTGCTTTTAGATTAATTAAAGAGTGCATATGGTTTTAGGGTTTCCAATTAAGGGGAATTACAATTTGGTTGAACTTAAGGTGGATTTATACGTATTGGGTATGTTTTGCCTTTATGTTTGTATTTCATGAATAAAAGGGAGATGTATTTATACTCTAATTATGGAGTTGTTGTAGAATGTAATTTATAATGTATGTATCGTTTTCATTTAGCCTTTATATGATTTTGACTTGAGCTTTGGTTAATTCGCTAAGGTAGTGAACAATAAGGGTTAGATGTGTTTAAGGATTTGAAGACTTTGTGTGGAGTTGATTATTAATTTAGAAGTG
Organism: Excoecaria agallocha; assembly: GCA_037975025.1. NCBI lineage: Eukaryota > Viridiplantae > Streptophyta > Magnoliopsida > Malpighiales > Euphorbiaceae > Excoecaria > Excoecaria agallocha. The sequence continues at coordinate 42,705,705 of CM075806.1, forward strand.
AATTAAGAGTGGGAATAAGGTAAAACAAATGAGGATTGAGTTATTTTAGAGGTTTTGAGCTTAAAAAGGCATGAAAAGTTGGTTTTAGTGTTTTGGCATTTGAGTTCCCCAAAACTATCTCCTCTATCGAGGGAGATTTCCCTCTCGTGAGGGCTTATTGCCCTCTTCCATCGAGCTATCATTCCCCCTTCTAAGGGACTCATCCCCTTTAGTGAGGGAGCTTTGCTCCTTCATTCGGATTAACTCCCATCTACTGAGGCCAAATCCCCTCTACCGAGGGCCTTACCCTCTCCCAAGCTGATTCACTCTCCTTTACCAAGGGAAAATCCCCTCTCTCAAGGGGTTAACACCTTTATAAGTCCCTCACTTCACTTTCACACCTTCACACTTCATTCTTGGCCCATTCTTGTACTCCATCTCCTAAACAACACACTTCTCGACCCATGCACTAAAAGTTCAAGCCTGAGTTTTTCTTAATTTCTATGCTCATTTCATCAAGTAAATGCATTTTACATTATTCAATTCTTCAAAGTTCATGCTTAGATTAATTGAAATGAATTGATGTGGGTTATTTCTCTTAAACATAAGTTTGCTTAGAGCTTATTTTGAGTTCAAACAATGTTTTACTTGCATCCTAATTACTTTTAGCTTGCTTATTATTTGGAACAAAAGCTTGATTGCAATTATTGGTTTGTTAATGGTTGAGATTACTTTCAAATTTACTTAGTTCATTTGTACACACAATGTTTTTAATGTAGTACCTCAATGACTAAGGTAAACATTCTTGCTTCATTTTTTTTAGTCTCAACCATCCTTCACCAAATTTAATTGTCATTGTTTTCTTTCCACTCTTATTATCTACTTTTTAGCCCTTGATATAGTACATTAGAAATTGATTAATTGGACCTCAACTTGGCTTATTTCTCTTGGGATGCTTCTTTTGCACTTTAAACCATAGATACTTACTTTTTATGCTTTCACTTATGTAGTGGCCCCTAAGAGAAAAAAAATGTCGGTGCTTCTACCTTATGTTGAACCTAACATTTTTGGGATTAGTTTCCACCAGAACCACCTCCACCATAACAGTAATCAAAGCTTAATCTTGTTGAGGACAATAAGATTTTAAAGAGAAGGACAAAGCTCAACCGAACTCGATTTTAAATATCAATTCAAGGAAGTTCTTTCATCTTGCTTATGAATTGTATTAGTTGTTTTATTTTTGCTTTAGTTTGTTTAGTTCAAATATCATGTATTGTACATTTAGCTTAATTTGCACTAGTTTATTCTAAAAATTGAACTAGTTGAACTTGAATGTGTAAGGATCAAAATATCTATTTAACATTAAGGTAAGCATGCTATTTAATGGAGTTTTAGCTACTTTACCATTCAAGTTGAACTATATTTGTTAGTTTCCACATTTTGAACACTAAGACCAGTTTTGAGTTAACAAAAAAAACTAGTGCATCAAGGCAGGTAAGAAAGGAATTTTAGGATGCTAGAACCTTTCTCATCACCCTTAAAAGCATAAAAACAACTTAAATGGTCTAGAATGTGATCTAAGCATATTTTTTTCTTATTTAGCCATAACTTAGCTTGTTTCATACCTTTTATGCATATTTATCCCTTGTTAGCCATTTTAACCCTAATAAGGTATGCTTAATGCATGTCATAGTTATTTTCCTTGTTACACTCATCTGTTTACCATATAGGTTAAAAATCCTTTATCTACCTATCAAAGAATTGGCTACTATAGGATTGGGATGGATTAATAGTTATTGGATATTTCAAAGAGTGTAGTGGAGAGGGTTCTTAGGATACAATTGTTAAGTGTGAATGTTAAAGTCAAGAAATAAGTGGAAATTGAACTTGTAAATACCCATATTATCATTGGTTGCCAATAATAAAGCTAACAAGTAAAAAAAAGGAAGCAAAAGAAATAATGCTTGCAAATAAAGCTAGTAGTCTATAACAAAGGTTTAAGTATGGGCTATTTACAAGGAAAAACTTGTAAATTTTAAATTAGGTTGAATTGTGAATTAAGAGTAGTTTCAATGACTTTTTCTCAAAATATTTTATGTATAAAGGGTTAAGTAAGCAAGTTTGGTTAAGTGGTGTGTTTTGAGTTAATGTAGTGAATTTTAGAAATGTTGGTCTATTTAATCAAAGAGTGGTTATTCTTTTTGTTTATCTATTTCCATTCTTAGTAACTATTATCCTAACCACACTACAACCTATTAAAGGGCTTATGATTCTATGTTTACTTTTGAGCTTTTTAGCAAAGATGACCTTCAGGTTCTAGTGCTAAATGAGAGGCGTATGGCGTTTCTAGAATTTTAAGTACGAAATCACTTATACATTTAGGTGTACATTAATTCTAAGATTGACTATGAATTTGCATTGGTCTTTTGATTTTGAAAAAAGCTTAAAATACTTGCATCTTGCTCACACACATATGGAAACTAGCTCATATCATCTTGCTTAAAGTTGATCTAGTTAGAGTTTTGTTAATTGCTTTTGTTTAGTGTTAACCACATTTTTAAAATGTATGATTCTTGGTTAAAGCTTGATTATTTTAAGAAGTTAATTTGTTTAAATTTATTCGTAGGCTAGCAAAGACTAAATATGGGGCATTTGATAATTGTGAATTATAACTATATTATTAGTGTGTTTTTAGGTGATTAAGTTGTTAATCTAGTGTTAATTTGGTGTTTAATTCTATAAGTTATGATTTTTGTGGAGATAATTGCAATTTAGTGTTTTTAGGTGCTAAATTGGAGGAAAAGGGAAGTTATTTTGAAAACGGAAGAAATTGGTGGGAATAAAGAATTTTAGAAGAGCAAATCACGTTAAGTACAAAAGTTTTTCCCTTTACCAAGGGGATTAGTCACTCTAACTAGGGTAAAAGTCCCTTTACTGAGGGACGGCATAAGGAAGAAGAGGAAATCAAGCCCTCTACTAAAGAAAGAAAGCCCTCTACCCAGGGAAGCAAGTCCTATTACTATAAAACTCTTCTATCATCTAGTTTAAGAAGTTAAAAGCATCAAAATTCTTATTTCCAAAGTATTTAAGCAAACTTAAACACTAGAATTGGGGAGTTAGTTTTAGAGAGATGAATTTTTCTTTAGGTTACCTTTAGTTTTCTATAGTTGATTATACATTGTTTCTATAGTTCATCTTAGGCAAAAAAAGGGTAAGGAAATATGTGAAAATCTGAAAAGGTGCATTTTTCAATAAGAAAAACTAGTATGTAAACCCATAAATGATGTATTACCTTTAAAATAAGGACATTCCTGAAGCAACATAAGATTATTAGTGAGATAGGAATGAGGATCATGATAAGCAGCATCCAAACAAACTATGGTCTTTGCTAAAATTAGAGGAAAGTGATTGTGCCCTCTCTGCATGCCATCCATAATACTAAATAGTGCATAGTTCCCAATCATCAAGTCATTAATATGAATCAGTAAACATCAAGCAAAGCAGTAGAGTAAAATGACAACAGACTGAAAAGTGGGCACATCATCAAAGTCAACCAGTATGTTTACAAAGGCTCCAAAGAAAATGTCCTCCCATAAGGTACTAAAGCTCTAGCTTCAGAAAGAAGAATGCTTAGGGCACGGGCTACCTCCTTAGGATAGCTAAGAACTATAAAAGGTAGACATTGTCAAGTATCATAGGTAAAAGTAGCTCCAATTATCACAGTAAATTCCTCCATTAAAGGGAACAACTCCTAGCGTGTGAAACTAAACATATGGAACCTCAGGTCCCAATATCAGGCAGTAGCAAAAATCAAGTTTCTATCAAAATTTACTCATTTTAAGAACCTTAAATTTGAGTATAGAGCCAGAAAAGGGTCCTTCCAAGTTCTCAGGTCATCAAATAATTGATGTAATATTGTAAGTGTTAAAGTCATGATAACAAGGATTTTAAAGTGGTCCAAGTGCAAAAAAAAAAAGAAACATGAAAAAAATAACTAAAAGGAAAATGACCAAAAAGTAAAGACAAAGAGAAAGGGAAGAAAGAGAAATACCTAGCAAAAGCTTCCTTAGGAAAGGAGGAAGTCAAAGGCACAAAGATAAGAGAAGATGGGCTCTATTTATAGAAAAGTGATGAGATATGCCCATCCCTCAAGAAACGAGCCACGACCGACCCATCTATCACCTCTAGATGACCAAAATGCATCTTTTTGCATATCCCATACATTGCACATACACACTGCTGCATTCTCTTTTGCTTTTATTCCTGTAAGGAATCCAAAAGTTTTATCACCAAGGTAGATAAATTCGAAAGATTATGGACACAAAAAGTTAGACAATTCAAGAGATATAATAAATTTCACGGAGTACTTCGAGTTGTCAATAAATATGCCTAACTAAAATAAATAATACATGCAATAATGTAGTAAATATGTAATAAAGAAAAAAATAATGTTTTTGGATAAATAATGTAAATAGGAATTGAAAATAAAGAAATAAGATTAAAAAGAAAGAAAAAAGGGCAAAAAGATTAAAAAGTAGTGATAGACAGGACATATTATACGGCTGTCTATCACTAATGAGGAATGGGCTACCTATCTATCACTCAAACTTTTGAAAATAAAAGGTCTTTTCTTTTTCTTCTTCTTCCTTATTTTTCGTAACTGCCATTTTTTTTATTTCAAGCTTTCTCTCTCTATTTTCTTAGGTTTTCTCCTCCATTCTCTGTCCATTATTTTAGCTGTTTGTGCCTAAATTCTCATAGGAGCAATGTGCACTTCAAGGAATGATCTATTTTTATTTTTTTCACATTTTCTTTTGCCCTTTAGTCACTTCACAAGTAAGTATTTTTGGGTTTTTCCTATTTTTTATTTTGTTAGTCTAACTATACTTTATACCACTTGTGTGTATGTTTAGACTTTAGCAATAGGATAACTTATTTAAGTATGCTACCTCTTAGTTTAGGATTGAATAATGTCTTTAGGACTGTAAATTAAGTGTATAAAAACTGTTTGTATGACACTATAGTTAGGAATAGCCTTACATATGAGCACATAATTTGTCAACTTCTTTAGCAACTAGTATGCATAACCTTTATTTTTGTACCTTTAAAGGCGTGTTGTATTTAAGACTGAATTATACTCGAATAATGCCATAACAAGTTTAGTTTATTTTATTAAAAAACTTAGACTTTGTTGCTTAGAGACCTATAATGGCCTATGTATTGGATTAAATTGATTTTTATGCAGGAGGCAAACACATTCCTAGCCGAAATGTTGCCGAAATTTTTTTAGAACTTCCATAGAATCTAAAACATTTGTTGTACCTTTTTTGTTATGCATGCTTGATAGAATGCCTGATAATGGGCTTAGGATGTTGTTCATTATATTGTGGTACTTACGCATGCATTTTCGTGTAGGTTGGTTATCTCTATATCAGCATGCTATCAAAATTCTGACTAATTTTTTAACTTACCTGTGAACCAAGTCAGTCGAAGAAATTAAAATATGATCTTTTTGGAGGACCACACGTACTACTTTGGCTTGACCTATACCTTTATTTATGACATTTGAGCAGGCTGAGAGATAATGAGCACTACTATATGTCTAGTTTCAAGCCAATTGTTTCATATCTAGGCAATTTATGTAGTCTGTCAGGCTTATAAAAGAGGTTGATCCACTCTTGGTTAGGGTAAACCGAACAGAGGTTTTTTCTCTAGCATTCTAGACTTACCTAGATATCATCAGTGAGTTCCTAGCCATATTTAACTATTATGGCTTTCAAAGATTAGACACTAAGGAAAGTGGAGTATAGTTTTAGGCACTAGGCATCCATTACAACATCAAGCATCGGTGACTGAGGCCATGGGTCTTTCAATTAGGTTGGATGTGGTCATGCTTGATGGCATAATAGACCAGACTATTAAAAAGTGTTGGGAATTAATTGGTTACATACATCACATGTATAAGCAAAAATTAAAATTTTTAACCAATATATCTGATCTTGCCATGAATATACAATATAGATATTAAGGAGAATAAGAAAAAATCACCTTTGATTTTTGTTCAACAATTGTTTTTTCCTTCTCACCAGGTTGTCGTAAACCATAATATCCAAAATCAAACACCTCTAATCATAATCCACATGAGAGAAAGATCAAATGAACCAAAAACTATTGGAATTTCAATATGGCTGAATTCAACTTATGAAAATTCACTTAACTCTAAAACCTTTATCTTAGATTTTTATAGTTAGGTTAAAAAATTCAACTTCATAATGGAATTGGACTTTTTAAAATTGCTAGAGAAATATTAATTGGGCTTTTGGAAATATTATTAATTTATTTTGGCTCAATTAAATCCAATTTAAGTTCATTCATAAAAGACCATACACATAACCCATAAACTAGGCCCTTTATGCATATACTTGGATTTAATCATCCAAATTCTAAATCCATCCAAATTAAAAATATAGGATCCATAACACTTATAAAATATATTTAATTTATTTTAGTCCAAGAATTAGGCCTTTAAGGCCTTCTATTTGGAGATGGCGTGGAACCCATCCTCTTATGGGTTTTTGTGCAAAAACTAAATCTCTAGGCCTCGTATATTTCTTCAATGGATTTATTAATTATTATATCAGCCCTATAACACTTATAGTCCAATAATAATTATTTATGAAATACATTATTTCAATTAGATCCATTTTGCATAACATTTCTAAAAAATTCTACGAACATTTCTACTTGAGCATTATTAATTAACCTCTTTAATAAATTATTCTCTTATTTATTCTTCTTTTCCCATAATAATATCAAATATCATTATCCTTGTCATTTTACCATTTTATCCTTTACTCTGTATGTGTGTGACCTATTGGGTATCTGTCTATATTGGCAGTAAAATATGTAATTATGAGTTTTATTCAAAACTCATATGATTTAAAATTTTTTTAAATCATCTTATCAATCCCTTATTGAAATTTATGATACACTATTATACAATTCATGAGCAGCCTCTAGCTAAGCATCATGAATACCCAAATATCAGGAAAGTCAAGTGGTTTTGACTATACCTTCCATAGAAACAGTTACCGTGCAATTACTCCTTTCACCACTCTTATCTCAATTAGATTCTCAATAAGGATTTATGTCAACTCATATAAATCTAATTATGTATGTTCTATTAATTTAACCATTGTTCCCAAAATACCCTTCTATGGATCCCTATCCATCTTGGCATATTACTCTGGCCAGAGATTCTCTGAGTAAGGCAATTATAGAATCATGCGAGATAACTTCCCTTAATAAATCTAGGATGGTGAAACCTTTATCGATTACTCTACTATCTTTAAGTAGGTCATGATATACCCAACCTCCTAACTATGTTCACCCCTAGTTGGAAGTAATTAGTTATGGAGTCAAAGTCTATGACTTACTACTTAAGATAACCTTGGTAATCTTAAGTCTAAGGATACTTGCATAAACTCTATAAAGAGATTTCTCACTGACATAGATTTATTATCCATGTGAGGATTCTTTTTGAAGGTCTCCAATGAACTTGTTCTTCTAACCAGCATCTATATGTTAGCTTTGATCATTTGCCATAATCATAGTTATGGGAACCACTGCTTGAACTATTCAAGAAGCATAACATGTGCTAGGCTGTCTGGATTAATAATATCCTATCTTGTTAATTCTATGACTAGGGATATTTAATTATTAACACATTTGCATGCAATAGACATCTCATATCATGAACACTTTCATGATTGCCTTTGCACCGTGTTTATAATATCTAGGATTTCATTCATTAATTTAAGATATACAAACACATGTATTTAAACATAGTATTAATAAATGAATGATGTCTTTCATTAATAACATGAATTTATATATATGAAATGCATCCCTTTTACATGGGCTCTAGGGCATACTTTCTAACAATCTCCCACTTGCACTAGAGCCAATCACTCATATGTCTTAAACCCATGTTATTTATATGGTGATCGTGCTTAATTTGGGAAAGTGCTTTAGTGAAAGGATTTGCCACATTATCATCTTTGGGGACCTTTTCTACCTTCACATCATTTCTAGCTAATATTTCACTTATGAGATGGTAGCGTTTGAGAACATGCATGGATTGCTGATGAGATCATGCTTCTTTTCCTTGTGTAATGGCTCCATTGTTGTCATAATATAAAAGAATTGGATCAACAATGCTAGGCATCACTCTTAGTTCAGATATGAACTTTTTGATCCATACAGCTTCTTTGGCTGCCTCCGAAGCAGCAATGTACTCACCTTCTATCGTGGAATCAGTAGTTGTTTCTTATTTGGAACTCTTCCAACTAACTGCTCCTCCTTCCATTATGAACACAAAACCAGACTATGATTTACAATCATCTTTGTCAGATTGAAAGCTGGCATCAGTATATCCATTTACTTCCAAACTACCCTCTCCATATACCAAGAATCTATTCTTAGTCTTTCTCAAGCACTTAAGGATATTCTTGATAGCTGCCTAGTGTTCCTCTTCAAAATTGGTTTGGAATCTGCTTGTGACACTTCAAAATAGACCTAGAAAGGTGTTTCCCATACACCATGGGCATAAACCCTTTCTTAGAAAGATTCATATTTAACCTCTTCAATACTTTATCTATATATTTACTTTAAGAAAGACCTAGCAACTTTCTGGATCTGTAACACCCTAATTCCTTAACCATGGGTAAACATCGATCATTATCATAAGCCTATTAAAGACTAGGCAATAATAATAATAAGACATGCCATAATTACATGCCACAAATAAATAAATCAAACTTATGTATAATTTACTCATAACAAAAAAAAGGCCTTCAAGCATCTTGAAATCCTCAAGGCAACTGTATCTTGCCCGATCCTCTAGTGTTTCTCTTGAAACCTACACGGATAAACAAACCCGTGGTAAGCTATAAAGCTTAGTGGGGAAACAAAGTACTATAGATAACCTCTTTCCCCGGGTTATATAATCATGTATAAATATACATAACCTTTTTCAATAATACCAATTAACAAGGCAATTATAGAATCATGTGAGATAACTTTCCTTAATAAATCTGGGATGGTGAATCCTTTATTGATTACTCAACTATCTTCAAGTAGGTCACGATATACCTAACCTCCTAACTATGTTCACCCCCAATTATAAGTAATCACTTATGGAGTCAAAGTATATCACTTACTACTTAAGATAACCTTGGTGTTCTCAACTCTAAAGATACTTGCACAACCACTATGAAGAGATTTCTCACTTACATTGGTTTATTATCCATGTGAGGATTCTATTTGCAGGTCTCCAATGAACTTGTTCTTCTAACAAGCATCCATATGGTAGTTTTGATCATCTTCCATAATTATAGTTATGAGAACCACTACTTGAACTATTCAAAAAGCATAACATGTGATAGTCTATCCGAATTTACAATGTCCTATCTTGTTAATTCTATAACAAGGGATATTTAAATATTAACACATTTGCATGTAATAGACATCTCATATCATGAACACTTTCGTGATTGCCTTTGCACTGTGTTTATAATATCTATGATTTCATTCATTAATTTAAGATATACAAACACATATATTTAAACATAGCATTAATAAATGAATGATGCCTTTCATTAATAACATGAATTTATATATATGAAATACATCCCTTTTGCATGGGCTTTAGGGCATACTATCTAACAGAGAGTAGTGACACTCTTAAGGGCCATATATCTATTAGATATGGCAAATAGTATGATTCTAGCCACATAGACATATAGATACATTCAGGGGGGTGTTATCCACATCCTATTTTAGCTATAAAAGGAGCCCAGGATCTTTCGACATGCTAACATCACTAGTTTATAAGGGATACGAGAGCGCAGATGTGTGGACATCACACATGAGATCGTCACCTCATTGGTTAGGGTGGCCACTCAATCTACCGCACAAATCTGTATGGGAGGTGTTATGACTTAACTATTGTTGTCATTAGGGGTAAATAAGAGCAGTTTTAAGGACCTTTTTCAGGAGGATATGTATGTCGACTTATAGCCTATGCTCACCATAAAGATGGTGCAACCTATTTAGGGATGAAAAAGGTAGTATCATCTATTAACTACACTGAAGATAAAAAAAAAGTGTGGTCTCGACCCTATAGTGCCAGATGCACCTATAGAGGGGGATATCTACGACCAATTACCATAAAAGGCACCAGAAGCCCCAAAGCACCTCTAGTACAACTACAATAGCAAAAGGATTATGCAGAAGAGCCATATGAGCCATAAAAGCATCAAGAGGAAGGATTTGATTATGATTATGAGTTCGATATGCAAATAGACCTATAAGATCTTTTAGATGGGTCACCTCAGCTGCCAGTACATCCCCAATCACCAATCAGGTAGTAGTAGTCGTCGATTAGGAAGATAGGAAGGTTTTCTCCTTATGAGCATCTGGGTCATCCACCACTATAGCTCCTAAACTATATGGGCACCTAAAGGCATCTACATTGATACTTTCCCACCACCAGTACAACTAGAGGCATCCTCGTCTATTTTACCATCAACATATCCATCTCCAGTCCCTTCACCTAATGACATCTCTAGGAGGTTGATGGCTTTGGAGGAGACTATTATATGCCAGGATCAGACACTAAAGGTTTTGCTAATAGTGCTACAATCTCTATAGGAATTACTAGTGATAGTTCAGTCTCTATAAATAAAGGTATGGGGTATTAAGGTCGATCTGGTGACTGCAAGTCAGAGATTTGAGGTAACTTTATAGATGCCTGATGAGTTGCTCACCTAGATTGGGGAGTAGGGCACTCACATCGAGACTAAGTTCCCTCGAGGCAAACAAGCTATAGTGGAGATAGATGAGTAGTTAAGGAGATATATCAGGTACCTAAAGGGAAACCTGATGAGGTATCTTGAGCAACACTTCAGGACAGTCACTACGATAGGCTAGGTATCAAAGTGACTAGCTAAGGTGATAGCATAGGTTCTACAGCCCTTGACAACTACATTACTAGGGTTACATTTTAGGTTTAGGTATGATGATGTGCAACTACTAGCAATGCCATAAGCCATTGTTGGATTTTTATGGTTACATGCATCATATACATGAGCGGAATTTTAAAATTTTTAACCATATGATCTGATCTTGCCATGAATACACAATATAACTATATGAGAATAAGAAAAATCACCTTTGATTTTTGTTGAACAGTTGATTTTACTTCGCACCGGGTTATCGCAAACCACAGTGTCCAAAATCGAACACCTTCAATGAGTAATCCACACTAGAGAGGGGTAAATTGAACCAACAAATTGGTGTTCAACTAGGGCTGGCCGAAATTCCCAAGAGCTAGCTTGGGAAGTGGCGCAAAAGTGGAGAGAGAATTAAGAGAAAAAGACTTTCCTTTTGTTTTAATCACTTAACCCTAATTCTCATTAGTTGGCTTTTTATAGTTAGGTTAAAATTCCAACTCCTTAATGAGATTGGGCTCTTTAAAATTGCTGGAGAATTATTAATTGGGCTTATGGAATTAATTATAATCATTTGGGCTTAATTAAATCCAAATTAAATCTTTTCATAAAAGACCATGCACAAAATCCACAAACTAGGCCCTTTGTGCATCTAATTGGATTTAAATACCCAAATGGATTCCAAATCCAACCAAATTAAATATGTGAGTTCCATAACACTTATGTAACATATATAAATTAATTTGGTCCAAGAAAAAGCCCTCTAAGCCTTTCTGTATGGAGTTGGCGTGTAGCCCTCTTCTGGAGGGCTTCCTCCAACTTTTTCATTCCTTTGGCCCTCTATAATTTCTCCAATGGTCCTATTAATTATTATATCAGTCCTATAACACTTATAGTAGTCTTATAACACTTATAAGATAATAATAATTAATCATGAAATACATTATTTCATTTAGGTTCAATTTACAGAACATTTCTCAAAAGTTCCGCGGACAATTTTATTTGATCATAATTAATTAAACTCTTTAATTAATTATTATCATATTCTCCTCTCTACCTTTATAATAATATCAAATATTATTATCCTTGTCATTTTACCATTTTACCCTTTTCTCTATATGTGTGTGACCTATTGGGTTCCTGTCCATGTTGGCAGTATAATATGTAATTGTGAGTTCTATTCAAAACTCACATGATTTAAACTCCTTTAAATCATTTTATCAATCTCTATTGATATTTTGATACATCATTATACAAGTCATGATTGGCCTCTAGCTAGGCATCATGACTACCCAAATGTCAGGAAAGTCATGTGGTTTGACTGTACCCTTCCATAGAAACAGTTACCGTGCAATTACTCCTTTCACCACTCTTATCTCAATTAGATTCTGAGTATGGATTTCTGTCAACTCATATAAATCTAATTATGTATGTTCTATTAATTTAACCATTGTTCCTAAAATGCCCTTCATGGATCTCCATCCATCTCGGCATATTACTCTGGCCAGAGATTCACTGAACAAGGTAATTATAGAATCATGTGAGATAACTTCCCTTGTTAAATCTGGGATGGTGAATCCTTTGTCAATCACTCAACTATCTTCAAGTAGGTCATGATATACCCAATCTCCTAACTATGTTCACTCCCAGTTGGAAGTAATCAGTTATGGAGTCAAAGTATACCACTTGCTACTTAAGATAACTTTGGTGATCTCAAGTCTAAGGATACTTGCACAACCGCTATGAAGAGATTCCTCACTGACATAGATTTAATATCCATATGAGGATTCTCTTTGCAGGTCTCCAATGAACTTGTTCCTCTAACAAGCATCCACATGTTAGCATTGATTATCATCCATAATCACAATTATGAGAACCATTGCTTGAACCATTCAAGAAGCATAACATGTGCTAGTCTGTCCGAATTAACAATGTCCTATCTTGTTAATTCTATGACTAGGGATATTTAGATAATAACACATTTGCATGCGATAGACATCTCACATCATGAACACTTTCATGATTGCCTTTGTACTGTGTTTATAATATCTAGGACTTCATTTATTAATTTAAGATTTACAAACTCATGTATTCAAACACAGCATTAATAAATGAATGATGCCTTTTATTAAGAATATAAATTTCATACATATGAAAAACATCCCTATTACATGGGCTCTAGGGCATACTCTCTAACAATCTCCCACTTGCACTAGAGCCAATCACTCATATGTCTCAGACCCATGCTATTTATATGGTGATCATGCTTTATCTGGGAAAGTGCTTTAGTGAGGGGATCCGCCACATTGTCATCTGTGGGAACCCTTTCTATTTTCACATCATTTCTAGCTACTATTTCCCTTATGAGATGGTAGCGTCTGAGAACATGCTTGGATCGCTGATGAGACCGTGGTTCCTTTGCTTGCGCAATGGCTTCATTGTTGTCACAATATAAAGGAATCGGATCAACAATGCTAGGCACCACTCCTAGTTCGGTTATGAACTTTTTGATCCAGACTGCTTCTTTGGCTGCTTCTGAAGCAGCAATGTACTCAGCTTCTGTCGTGGAATCAGCAGTTGTTTCTTGTTTGGAACTTTTCCAACTAACTGCTCCTCCTCCCATTATGAACACATAACCAGATTGTGATTTACAATCATCTTTGTCAGATTGGAAGCTGGCATCTGTATACCCGTTTACTTCCAAACTGCCCTCTCCATATACCAAGAATACATCCTTAGTCCTTCTCAAGTACTTAAGAATATTCTTGACAGCTGCCCAATGTTCCTCTCCAAAATTAGATTGGAATCTGCTTGTGACACTCAAAGCAAATGCTACATCTGGACGTGTACATAACATAGCATACATGATAGAACCAATTGCAGATGCATATGGTATTCTATTCATGCTCTCTCTATCCTCTAGTGTTTGTGGACACATAGACTTAGAAAGGTGTTTCCCATGCACCATGGGTATAAACCCTTTCTTAGAGAGATCCATATTGAACCTCTTCAATACTTTATCTATATATGTACTTTGAGAAAGACCTAGCAACCTATTGGATCTATCTCTATAGATCCTTATTCCCAGAATATAGGATGCTTCTCCAAGGTCTTTCATGGAGAATTGCTTGGATAACCATATTTTAACAGATTGGAGAAGAGAAATGTCATTTCCCATGATCAATATGTCATCTACATATAGAACTAGGAAGACAATTGCACTCCCACTGACCCTTTTATACACACAAGGTTCATCTTTATTCTGTGAGAAACCAAACTCTTTGATTGTCTCATTGAATCGTATGTTCCAACTCCTAGAGGCTTGCTTCAATCCATAAATGGATCTTTGAAGCTTGCATACCTTTTCGCCATTTCCTGATGTGAATCCTTCTGGTTGTGTCATATACACATCCTCGGTAAGATTTCCATTAAGGAAAGCTGTCTTCACATCCATCTGCCAAATCTCATAATCATAATGAGCTGCAATGGCTAAAAGTATTCTTATAGACTTAAGCATCGCTACAGGAGAAAAAGTTTCATCATAGTCAATACCTTCTTTTTGACGATAACCTTTTGCTACTAAGCGAGCTTTATAGGTAACTATATTACCTTCCATGTCAGTCTTCTTTTTGAAGACCCATTTGCACCCTATGGGTTTTATCCTTTCAGGTGATTGAGTTAAAGTCCATACTTTATTCTCATACATGGAGTCCATTTCGGACTGCATAGCCTTAAGCCATAAATCACGTTCTGAACTGTTCAAAACTTCTTGATAGCTTGTAGGCTCATTGTCCTCTACTACAGTTATGCCTCTATCCGAATCAATGTGAAATCCATATCTCACAGGGATAGAACGCATCCTAGTAGATCTTCTAGGATTTTGTGTATAATCAGGTTCAACTGTGATTTCATCATTATGAAATTCAGTTTCAGGTTCAATCGATTGATCATCTTCTATTTGTGGGTCTTGAACTTCACCAAGCTCAATTTTACTCCCATTGTCCTCTCGTAGGAGAAATTCTCTTTCTAAGAAGACAGCATGCCTTGAAACAAACACCTTTTGTTCTAAGGGATGATAGAAATAATATCCAAACGTTTCTTTTGGATATCCCACAAACAAACATTTGTCAGACTTAACATCCAGTTTGTCTGACATTGTCCTCTTCACATAAGCAGGACAACCCCATACTTTCATATGAGAAAGCGTGGGTTTCTTGTTATTCCACATCTCATATGGAGTAACATCAACCGATTTACTAGGAACTCTATTTAACACATAAACAGCAGTTTCTAGTGCATACCCCCAAAAGGACTTAGGCAAGTCCGCTCGGCTCATCATTGATCGAACCATATCTAATAGTGTTCGATTCCTCCTTTCGGATACACCATTGTGTTGTGGTGTATATGGAGGAGTCCATTGAGATAAAATCCCATTATCTCTAAGATAATCCTGAAACTCTTGACTTAAGTATTCTCCACCTCGATCTGATCTAAGTGTTTTAATACTTTTGCCAAGTTGTTTCTCTACTTCATTTCTGAATTCTTTGAACTTTTCAAATGCTTCAGACTTATATTTCATTAGATAGATGTATCCAAACCTGGAATAATCATCTATGAAAGTAATGAAGTAGGAGTAACCTCCTCTAGCATGTGTAGTCATTGGACCACATACATCTGAATGTATTAAGTCCAAAACCATTTTAGCTCGTTCTCCTTTACCAATAAAGGGAGCTTTTGTCATTTTTCCCAATAAACAAGATTCGCATGTATCAAATGATTCATAATCAAATGATCCCAAATCACCTGTCTTGTGCAATTTGGTCATGCGTTTTTCATTTATGTGGCCTAAACGACAATGCCATAAGTATGAGGTATTTAGATTATCATGTTTCATTCTCTTGGTATCCACATTATGTACTTCTTTAATTAAATCAAGAACAAATATACCATTCTCAATGATAGCTTTTGCATAAAATATATTGTTCTTAAAAATGTAACAACATTTGTCCTTTAAAGAAATATCATAATCGTTCATCAAACGACTGAAAGAAATAATACTTTTGGATATGGCTGGAACATAATAACAATTATTTAATTCCAGTACTAATCCACTAGGAAGAGGCAAATAGTAAGTCCCCACAACTGTTGTAGAGATGTTCTGTCCAGTAGCTGACTGCAAACATATCTCTGCCTTTCCAACTCTTCTAAAGCTTCTAAGCCCCTGTAGATCATTACATAAATGAGATCCACATCCGGTATCTAATACCCAAGATTGTTTTGAAGCAATAGAATAAGTATTAATTTCAATCATATGAATACCTGAAGTAGATGCAATAGCTTGCTTCTTCTCCTTAAGAGAATCTAGATAGGCCTTGCAGTTACGCTTCCAATGACCATCCTTTCCACAATGGAAGCAAGTTCCTTTGGGATTCTCTTTCTTGGCAACCTTCTTTTTAGAGATCCCACCATTCTTTGGCTGCGCCTTGGTTATCTTCTTCTTCTTCTGCTTCTTGCCTTTAGCAGAAGTGACAACCATGACACTTTTTGGATCCTTCTTAAATGATCCATCAGCTGTCTTGAGCATATTGATTAACTCAGGAATGGATACTTGGATCTTGTTCATGTTGAAGTTAAGCACGAAAGGTGCATAACTTGGAGCCAACGAGTACAAGATTAAATCTATGTATAGATCATTATCCATAACATAGCCAAGTCTACTCAAATGCTCAATATACCCATACATCTTCAATGCATGAGCAGCAGCTGAAGTGCCTTCCACCATTTTGCAACTAAATAGAGCTCGAGCAATCTCATATTGCTCATTTCTAGCCTGAGAAGAATAAAGCTCCTCTAGATGCAAAACGATGGTTCTAGCATCCATCATTTCATGTTGCTTCTGAAGCTCCGAGGACATAGCACCCAGCATCAGACATGCTGCTGTTTCACTATCCTCCATGTATTTTCGATAAATGCCTTTGATCTCATCAATGGCATCATCTGATGGACGTGGTGGTGGATCTTTATCCAAGACATAGTGGATCTTTTCAGCTCTGAGAACAATTCTCACTTGCCTGATCCAGTCAGAATAGTTGTTGCCAACCAGCTTGTTATCCAAGATTGATCGTATGTTAATGTTTAATGTGCTCATGATGATGACCTAGATGTGAAAAAGAAAAGATATGAGAGTATGTTCATATATATATATATGCATTAATAAGGTCTTTAATTAATCCATTTACTCCCACTATTTTATTGCGAATTAATAGCCCTCACTATATAATCCGAGAAAACCCGATGGTTTTCTTAGTGGGCCAATATCCAATCCTTGATATGTAATTTGACCTTGACTGTGGTCAACAAGCCAAATTCCATACCCTTGAAAGGTAGGTATCTTTATACCAATTATGTCTCTACACAACTATTGGATCATTAGGTTATCAACTCTTGATGCATGCATATCATATATGCATTCCCTAATCTTGCCTCTAGAACCATTAGCCTTGACTGTGGTCAACAAACTAATGGGCTAGCTAAGATGACCCATTTAATTAGATTTGAACATATTCGATATAATGTGAGCTTGACTGTGGTCAACAACCCACACTATAAAGAACTCTGGTTCTCCTCAAATTAATGGAAGGCTTATATACCTTAGTATTTGTTTGAGGGTTTTAGTTAATTAAGTCTCATCATACATGGTTGGCATACATTGGTATGCATCCTATATCTATCACATAAATATAAGCATACAAATATGGTATAGTTATGGACTTCACTACATTGATTTCCCCGAGCCAAGAGAGAAATCAAAAGGTCACACCTAGGTAGTATGCATGATTCAAACAAGAAAAATAATTACATTATCTTCAAGCTTGTTGGATCTCCATCCGGCCCATCTTGCTCCTTGAAAATGGTCTCCATCTCTATTTCTAATTCTAATCTAAGTAATCTAATTACATATTACAATTTGAAATCAAATACAAACCAAAAACAAGTGGCCGGGACATGAAAGTCCTCATTGGGCCAAAACATGCATTATGCTCAATCACATTGAGCTTTGTCCATAACTAACCATCATGCCAATCATTCACCCTTATATGCCTTTCTAATGCATAAAGAAATGGATTACTAACTTTGTTTCAACCTTTGAAACTATATTTTGAGTTATTTTAATGATGTGATCAAATTAGGAAACTTTTTCCATTTTGGAAACTTTCATTTTAGGAAACCTTTTTGCATGAATTTGTTCTTGCCTTAATAATCAATCAAATTGATTATTAATTAATTATAAATTGATTATTTAATTAATTAATCATATTAAATAATTAAAAGAATCAATTTTGGGCTTAAATAAGTGTAGGCCGAAACCCACAGAAGAAAAACCCTAAGTGTGTTCACACACAAACCAGTTTTGTGTCATTTGGACCATTTGGGCCTTTTGGAATGAGCCAAGCCCACTCCAGCCCTTAAAACCCATTAATAAACTTAATTAATGTTTATAATAGTTAATTTAAATCAGCTCCTTGGGCCTACCAAGTCATTTACTAATTTAAAACAAGTCCATAAACATAATTAAGCCCATTAAGTGGTTTTAATGAATTAAAATTAATCAAATTAATTTAAGGCCCATTTTAATTAATCCAATTAATTAAAAAACACTTTAATATATCATATATATCATATTTAGAAGATCAAAAGTCGTTCTAACCAAGAACACATCAAGAACACACGAAGAACACCAATTTATCGAACTTTTCGACAAAACTAGTTTTCATGCAAAACTTGTTCGATTTTAATTCCGTTCGATCCTACGGCTTAATATCACATATTAAACACATAAAATATCATCTAAATGATTTTTAAATGGATCCATAAGAAATTAAATTAGAACAGCCCCTACATTACCTAGGGTTTCACGCCAAACCCTAATGGGTTTCACGCCAAACCCAAATCAAAATGCTTCAAAAAATTCGTTTTTGTTTCCACCAAATTTATTTGATCACATATACAACAAGAAATCAATATTTCTCATTCATGAACAATCAAATCTAATATTTTAAAGTTCATGAAATAAATAACTCAAAACAAAACAAAACTTATTCCGCAGAAAAATATAGAATTGTATATCCATGGCAAAACCGTGGCTCTGATACCATGTTGGATTTTTATGGTTACATGCATCATATACATGAGCGGAATTTTAAAATTTTTAACCATATGATCTGATCTTTCCATGAATACACAATATAACTATATGAGAATAAGAAAAATCACCTTTGATTTTTGTTGAACAGTTGATTTTACTTCGCACCGGGTTGTCGCAAACCACAGTGTCCAAAATCGAACACCTCCAATGAGTAATCCACACTAGAGAGGGGTAAATTGAACCAACAAATTGGTGTTCAACTAGGGCTGGCCGAAATTCCCAAGAGCTAGCTTGGGAAGTGGCGCAAAAGTGGAGAGAGAATTAAGAGAAAAAGACTTTCCTTTTGTTTTAATCACTTAACCCTAATTCTCATTAGTTGGCCTTTTATAGTTAGGTTAAAATTCCAACTCCTTAATGAGATTGGGCTCTTTAAAATTGCTGGAGAATTATTAATTGGGCTTATGGAATTAATTATAATCATTTGGGCTTAATTAAATCCAAATTAAATCTTTTCATAAAAGACCATGCACAAAATCCACAAACTAGGCCCTTTGTGCATCTAATTGGATTTAAATACCCAAATGGATTCCAAATCCAACCAAATTAAATATGTGAGTTCCATAAAACTTATGTAACATATATAAATTAATTTGGTCCAAGAAAAAGCCCTCTAAGCCCTTCTGTATGGAGTTGGCGTGTAGCCCTCTTCTAGAGGGCTTCCTCCAACTTCTTCATTCCTTTGGCCCTCTATAATTTCTCCAATGGTCCTATTAATTATTATATCAGTCCTATAACACTTATAGTAGTCTTATAACACTTATAAGATAATAATAATTAATCATGAAATACATTATTTCATTTAGGTCCAATTTACAGAACATTTCTCAAAAGTTCCGCGGACAATTTTATTTGATCATAATTAATTAAACTCTTTAATTAATTATTATCATATTCTCCTCTCTACCTTTATAATAATATCAAATATTATTATCCTTGTCATTTTACCATTTTATCCTTTTCTCTATATGTGTGTGACCTATTGGGTTCCTGTCCATGTTGGCAGTATAATATGTAATTGTGAGTTCTATTCAAAACTCACATGATTTAAACTCCTTTAAATCATTTTATCAATCTCTATTGATATTTTGATACATCATTATACAAGTCATGATTGGCCTCTAGCTAGGCATCATGACTACCCAAATGTCAGGAAAGTCATGTGGTTTGACTGTACCCTTCCATAGAAACAGTTACCGTGCAATTACTCCTTTCACCACTCTTATCTCAATTAGATTCTGAGTATGGATTTCTGTCAACTCATATAAATCTAATTATGTATGTTCTATTAATTTAACCATTGTTCCTAAAATGCCCTTCATGGATCTCCATCCATCTCGGCATATTACTCTGGCCAGAGATTCACTGAACAAGGTAATTATAGAATCATGTGAGATAACTTCCCTTGTTAAATCTGGGATGGTGAATCCTTTGTCAATCACTCAACTATCTTCAAGTAGGTCATGATATACCCAATCTCCTAACTATGTTCACTCCCAGTTGGAAGTAATCAGTTATGGAGTCAAAGTATACCACTTGCTACTTAAGATAACTTTGGTGATCTCAAGTCTAAGGATACTTGCACAACCGCTATGAAGAGATTCCTCACTGACATAGATTTAATATCCATATGAGGATTCTCTTTGCAGGTCTCCAATGAACTTGTTCCTCTAACAAGCATCCACATGTTAGCATTGATTATCATCCATAATCACAATTATGAGAACCATTGCTTGAACCATTCAAGAAGCATAACATGTGCTAGTCTGTCCGAATTAACAATGTCCTATCTTGTTAATTCTATGACTAGGGATATTTAGATATTAACACATTTGCATGCGATAGACATCTCACATCATGAACACTTTCATGATTGCCTTTGCACTGTGTTTATAATATCTAGGACTTCATTTATTAATTTAAGATTTACAAACTCATGTATTCAAACACAGCATTAATAAATGAATGATGCCTTTTATTAAGAATATAAATTTCATACATATGAAAAACACCCCTATTACATGGTCTCTAGGGCATACTCTCTAACAGCCATGGCACTAGCTAGACCTCCCAGGCCCTAAGCTTTTAAACCTCCATTTCGGCCAGCCTACTGTAGAGGACTAAGGCCATCATAGTAGAATTATTAATTTGTATTTAAAGAGTTTAAAACTTTGTTTAAATATCTTTGATGTATATAAAAAAATAGAACTTATATTTAATTTATACACTTATATTATATTTTATCTTATTCATATTTAATATAGCTAGAAAGAAAAATGGAAAATAAATACCATGAAATTAATAAGAAAACATATAATCAATATGATATGACAAGATAATAATAAATAAAAAAGAAAGAAAAAAGGTAGAAAAAATAATAAGAGAAATAAATACAAATTCTATGAGCAAAAGAACTAATAGCAAATCTTTCTCACTGGTGCTTGAAACCCCTATCAAGGGGTATATAACTACCACCATGATGAAAGATCGGGCTGAGATACCCATCCTCATCACAAGAAGTTTTCTAAATAGGTTAAATAAAAGATATACATAGCAAAAAAAATGCGGATATTTTTTCATTTTGGAAGGATTTCACATCCTCTTTAACTTAAGGAAGTACATTCACTATGAACTAGACATGTCTTTTTTGTTAGGTCTAAGTTAGGGAAAAGCCATGTTTTGAACACTTCACCACTGACTACCCTACAAAATCTTGATCATCACAAGTTAAGAATGGAGTACTGCCAAAGCTAGAGCTATATAAGGATCAGAATGCCATTATAGCAATCAATGTCCATTTGAAGCTACAACCAAAATAACTCTTGGGAAATAAGCCATAATCCTTAGAGCATGGGATTCTTTGATTTGAACATATTAGAATTCATATAACTAATGTTGACATTAAAAAACTATTGGACAAGAAGTGAAAACCTGATATCAATGCAAATTCAAAGGAAATATAAGGTTAAATGAGGCTTTTCAATAGCCTTGATGATGAGGGTTTCCCTATATTGGTAGCAACCCATAGAGTGGTGACATAGTCATTAGGAAGTGTATAGAATCTAGCTAATATCAAAGTATTAAACTGAAACATCTTCAAGATGAATATATGCTTCCAAAACACAAGCTTCAAGCATGTCAATAACTCCTCACAGATGCATATTTGCTAAAAATTTCTCAAATTGAATATTGTTTCAAAGAGGGAAACTGCACCCATAAGAGGCGCCAACCAACATAACTAGAAGGTTAGGTATGTCTATAGATGACACTAGACAAGTATCATTCAAACAACTTGATTCTGCATGCCCCAAGAGCTAATTGGATTCAATCAACTCGTTTCAATTTTGCATGCCCTATGCACTAATTAGACAATCAATTTAAGAATAACAAATCGATAAATTGATGTTAACTACTTGAACTAAGCTTAACACTAATAACTCTAAGTTTTTTGTTTAATTTCAGTAAATTTTTTTTTTTGTGTTTGTATCTTGTTTTATGTGATTTTTAGTGTTTTAAGTGTTAAATTTCTCTTTTTATGAAAAACAGAATTATATTGAGATTTATCAATATTTTGTTGTGTTTAATGGGGTAATTTTGACTTTTATGCAAGAAATTAACTTGAACTTGACTAAGATCAAAGTTTCTCAGCTATGTACCTTGTAGAATCCCTAATTTGCACCACTTTATTTTAGCACTCCAAAAAGACCATTTGATCTCGATAAAATCTAATTGGATTCAACCTTGATCATGTCAAATGCAGTGTTTGAAGCTTTTTAGTCTAAAAGGGTGCAATCGGCTGAGACACTTTGGTCTAAGCCATATGCCATTGCTAAAGTACTATTTTGGCCTGACTGGACTCGACTGAGACCATTGGTCTCTGCCATGTCAATCTGTATATCTCTATAAAAGTTATGTTTCTTTGGTAAAAAAAGGGGGAGTTGAGAGAAGAGCCGCCACACTTAGATCTAGGGTTTTATCCTTCATTTTTGTTGTATTTTCTCTCTTGTTTTTGTTGTAGATTAGATTTATTTCAATGTAAACCCCATATTAGATTTATTTTCAATGTAAGTTTAGGTTTAGATTTAATTTTCTGCAATTGCTTTTAATTTTGTTCATCATTTTGCTTGAGATTTGAAGGAGAAGGCTAGGATCCAGATTGGAGCTTCATCAGCTATAATGGGCTTCTTGGGTTTCCTCTTTCCGTTCTT
This sequence comes from Excoecaria agallocha, assembly GCA_037975025.1. Lineage (NCBI taxonomy): Eukaryota > Viridiplantae > Streptophyta > Magnoliopsida > Malpighiales > Euphorbiaceae > Excoecaria > Excoecaria agallocha. The sequence goes on from CM075806.1 coordinate 42,729,107, forward strand.
TTTTACTTTATTTTTATTTAATTTGTAGTTTTATTCCTAAGGGACTTATGAATCCCCATACCTATGCAATGGATTGAACTTATTTTTGATATATATGTGTGTATGTGTGTGTCCAAATGTTCTGTTCTTCATTGGGTTTATTCATTTATCTATTTTATTGAGCATTTAAGTTTTTTGCTTTATTGGGTGATTGGTTATTGTGCTTGAATGGAATGGATATTTGCATGCTCTATTTTAACCTTGCATAAGCTGTGAATTGAAGGAGATTGGATTCCGAAATAAAGGCCTTTGGTTCATGGGTTGTGCATTGTTAAATTCAAAAATAGTTAAAGGATATATAGGTATTGAATTAGTAAGCTCTGGAATGGGATATTAGTTTATGCCTAGGTCTTAGGACCTGTGCTTATACTACCTATCGAAGAAGCTCTAGAATGGGATATCAGGTAGTTAGAATAGTAGGCTCTAGAATGGGATACTAAGGGTTTAGATGGATTGTCCACATTTGAGACATATGACTCCTTAGGCTTGTGTTTATTATATTGGGTATGGGAAGGAGTATAGTACTTTGGCAATGTTTCAATTAATCTTTTAATTTTTAGTTTAATTAGTTTTATTGTTTATTTATTTTTTAATTAGATTTAGGATATGCTCTCAATCGAAAACTTGGGTTTGATATTTTAAGGTTTCAAATATATTCCCCTATATTACTTATCGATTTTGTGCACTTATTAGGGTCACAATAAGTTTTTGGTGTCATTACCGGGGATAAATGATGTTGTTTATTTGATATCTCTATTTGAGCATTTGTTTGAGACTTTTTTTTTCTTTGTTTTTTCTTTGTTGTTATTCTTTGCAGGTAGATTGTGATGCATTTTCAATTGATGCTTGGTTATATCCAAGATGATGAATTGGTTTTATTGAGAGCACAAATGGAAGATTTGAGGAGAGAAATACGAAAAATGCAGTACTCAGCTCAACCTTCAGTATTCTACATGTTGCCATCTTTTAAAGATCTTGGCTCATAATGGATATCACAAAAATCATGTGCCTCCAAAGTTTAAGTCCTCCTTAAATTGCTTGAAAGCAAGGATAGACAATTTAAAGATGAAAGGGAAGAATGGATGGCCAAAATTAATCCTCAAATAAAAAAGATAAAAAATTAAGAGAATTTATTGAACACTCAAGAGCATCTATTGAGAAGCCAAGAATTAGGAATCAAGAGCCTAGAATCCAAATTGGAATTCTTGAGTATTTTGGTGCAAAAAAAAGCTGATGGCGATAATGTGGAGAAATTAAGTCATGCACAACTAGTAAATAATGAAGAAATCAAGTGTGGGGTGCATGAATTAGAGGAGGGACCAGTCATTGTTGAAGATAAGGCCTGCAGCATAGAGAGTGAACTTCGATCTCTTATGAATGATTGTTCACCAAAAGAGCAAAATGGTTCAACTCTTAAGTGAAAGCACTAAATTCAATCCACTTGAAGAGTCTATTAAGACTAGAAGAGGAGGAGTATGTTTATGAACAATCAAAGGTGAAGGGGTACTTCATTGAAGACATGGTGTTGCCCACCTTGGTGAATTTCGATAGGTTTCTCCTACTAATATGGGAAAACGAGGAGTACATTCCAGAGAGACCAACATTTAGATCACAAGCTCGGCTTTCAAAGTATAATAAAAGTCAAGTTGGGACTTATTAAACTAGAACTAATTCTTTATTCCTACTCATTAATTAGTTTGTTAAATTTTTTTATTTTTACTTTTAAGTTTTTAGTTTTTATCTATGTTTTTTCTAATTGTGTGATTATTCATTTGAGCATTGATTTTTGCATGAATAAGGTAGAAATGAGTGCGTTAATGTGCATGAAAGTGGTTGTGAAAGTTGAAAAATTTGCAGGAATTTTGGTGCACATGGTAGAGACCAAATCGCCTCAACCATGTGCCAAGTGTATTTTTTGTTACAGAAGGGTACACTAGGTTGAGACCATTTTTCTCAACTGTGTGCCATATCTTTAGGCATTTTACTTCATTTTCTCCACTTTTTATCTGCATTTTCAATACAAGCACTCCACTCCTTGTGCATTTGCATTAATTTTGGTATGATAAACATGTACTCACCTTATTTAGCTATTTTTGTATTTTATTTTCTAATAATTTTATGTTTTGTGTTAATTTTGTATTTTATTTTATTTTTTTGTTATTTTAATTTTAATATATAGTTTATATTATTATTTGGTTATTTCTAGTTTATATTTCAGTTGTGTTTTGATTTTAGTTTAGTTTTGAGGTTTGTTTTCATTTGTTGTTGTTATTACATACTTTTACACCTAGTTAGTTTACCATTGTAGTTGTTCCTGTTGGGAACGATCTTGGACTTGGAATTAAAAAGCCTAATTTAGATTAGTTAGAATAGTAAGAGAGTGGTTGATTGTTGAACTAATTTTTCTTTATCGGTTAGTTTCAGTTAGATCAATATCAGTAAATCTCCTAATAAATGTGCACTTTAGGCCTGATTTTTTTAAATAATAAAAAGAAAAGAATGAAGTTGATTAAGTGGAAATTTTAGAGTGTTGGAACCTTTTTATCATCCTTCAAAGCAAGTAAATGACTCAAAAATGAGATTAGAAATTACTTAGGCAATATTTTCTTGATCGAATTTTGAAAAGATCTTTTGACCTACCTTTGCTATATAATATTCCTTACAATCCCTTTTAATCCTATTTGAGCATACTAAATGCTTGTTAGATCTATGTTTGCTGATTACACCTGCATTTTGATCCTTTAAGCTTAAAAATCCCTTGTCATACCTTTTTGAACTGGCCATTCTAGAAATAGGTGAGATAAGTTTTTCTTAGGAAGTGGTAGTGAGTAAAGGGGTGGGCGTCAATTGTTAGATTCTAAGAGTTAGTGATACAGTGCCAATATCAAGTGAGATTAAGAAAAATTTTAGAATATAGTTCCTCTTTAAGAAGAATTTTTGTGAGTCCTTACTTATTAATTGTAAAATTGATTGCTTTAGCTGTTAAAAAAAAGAATAAAGCTACCAATCTTGGTTTCATCTAAGTATGGGGTACTATATGCATAGAGGAGAAGGATTCTAAGCTCTTTAAACATCAATCGAGTTATAATCTTAGTTAGAAACTTAGAGAGGATTTTTCATCTTTTTTGTGTTGTTTTCTTGAGAAATGTTCTACATTTTGGATTGCACACATAGAATGTGATGAATGACTAAGGATTAATTCTGGCATTTCGAATTTTATTTTATGACAAATTAAAATTCAAAATAAATAATGAAATAAATAAATATTAATTAGGATTAATATTATAATTTTATTTTAAATAAGAAATAAAGTATTTCTTATTAACTATATATATATATATATATGGTTGATAACTCTAACACACACATCTAATAGGGTGAGCCGTCACTTTAAGAAAGTGAAGAGAGAAATTCATTTTTTGTAACCCTAGCCATCAAAAAAGAGAGCTAGCACCCCTAGTGAATCCATTTCATAGCGTTTGAGTGTAGAAGGTGTTTGTTTCATGTGAGGAAGCACCTATAAGATGATTTTACTCTTCAAGAGGTTAGTAATCATTATTTTCTCTTCATTGAGTTAATTGGATTGCATGGATCCTGATGGGTTTCATTATTTTCATTGCGTTTAATTTTTATTTTTTCTATGTCGAAACCCAACACTTGATGGGTTGTAGATTTTATGGTATTAGAACTAGAGTTTGGAGTAGAATGGATGGGATTTCAGGTTGTTTGGCTTTAGAATGGGAAAACAAATCAAGCCTAGGATGTTACCTACATATAGGCTAATCATAGGACTTGCTCCAAAATGGAATATTTTGTGATTAGAATAGCTTGCTCCGAAATGGGATGCTTAGGTTTATAGGATTATTCCGATTCAATCTATATTACTTTAGATTAATTTAATTCACATTGGGCATGGAGAGGATGAGTGAACCTAAATAATGAATTCAATTAATTTCTTAGTCTTTAATTTCATTAGTTTAGTTGTTTATTTTCTTATTTAGATTATTTTGTTATTTAGACTTAGAGCTCTCGTCAATCAAAAACTCAAGAATTATCTCAGATTATTTCGTTCAACCATAGATACTTAGCATAATAGCCCTTTAACCCTTAGGTATGATATTCTCGGATCTCAAATGTATTTCTTTATATTACTTGCCAATTCAGTACACTTGCTGAGGTCAGGTCAAGATTCATGCCCTATTTAGATGATCACTATCTACGTATATGGTCATCTCATTCTATTCATTTATTATCCCGTTTATTTACTTTTTATTTCATTATTTTTACTTATTTAATTCTTTTGGTGCCTTTTGGATATATTTCATTTCGATGATGTAATAGCTCGTAAAAAATGACTTTTTGTGATTATTGAAAAGGAAAAGGCACTCAAAATGATTTCTATAAAATAGCTTGGATTTTTTTTTTTTTGAAAAACTTAGACCAATGTCAAAATTTCCATCCAAACCCATATAAAAGATAAAAGGATGATTTTTGTAAAATATGCATGGGAGAACCAATGTTCTTAATCCAAACAAATACCCCAATTTATGTATGTATATCATTTTATTTTCATTATTGGACAATTTGCTTTTACAATAAGTTTAAATAGTTAGAATTTATTTATTTCTGTTTTTTGTCGCTTTTATTGTTTGCATGGGATATTTATTTAATTCTATTGCTTTGCATTGTGTAAAAAAGGAGAGTGGATTAGACTTAAAACTCACTTATAAAATGACACATAATCAAGATGCCTAATAATAGTGATGTCCTAAACACCAATCTCTGTTTAGGCATTAAAAAGTCAAGAATCATTTCCTGACATTCTATTAGGTGATGACTCTATGACACCTATTTTTTTAGGGCTTATTAGTAGATGCCTTCATTGGTTGACTACCAACAATAATTTAGGATTGATCCCTTTTTATTGCAAAGTAGCCAATTTATAATTAATAATGAGCCTCATCTGGTCTTAAACCATAAAAGCGGACCTCCGAGAACCCAACCAAAAATTAGTATGGCTTCGGCATACATCACACCAGGATTTCAAGTGTCTTTATGGCTAGTAGTTCATATCATAAATCCATTTTCCATTCATGATTTCACACTATACAACAACACACATCTCAATGTTTATTTTTCATCACTTTTCATCAATCATTGTCATATTGCTTAGCAATCACATAAACAATGGCACATTTAAGACTATGAACCATTCTTTAAGATTTATACTATCTCAAAGATATTTTGGTCTTAAACTATGATTATTAATTAATTTCACTTTCGTAATTCAACTTTCATCATACACATAACTATACACATATAAACAATTTGCATCTCATTTATCATTTCAGTTTCCGTTTAAATATACTTAAGACTATCATGCCACTTTGTAACTTACTCACTTCATATACATATATAAAATTTTATATCCTATTTATTCCATAACTTTAATTGCACATTTGTGATATGTTCTTTTTTTATTTCAATCATACATATATGTTCTTTTTCTATTTTAGTCATACATATTCTCACATTAAAATACAACTCAGTTTATTTATCATATTTAAGCATAAAGACATAATTTCGCTTACCCATAATTTATATACTTTTACTAAATTTTATACACGCAGATTTTTAACGTGTATTCTTTTACCAAGGTTACTTAGCAAAAATCTTATCTCATTGCAGCTACCATGTTCATTTGTGTTATTCTTATTAAGTTATTTAAACCATTCAAATCTCTTATTCAAATACATATTTATATCATCTATAATCAAATAAATCAAAACTACTAAAAACATTAGCAGCACAGAATTCAATTCTTACATTAAACTATATTCACAAATAAAATGCCCAATTTTCAAATTAAGTAGATAGAATTCACTACTAGGCCACACATAATTTCCTAAATGTCTACCAATAGACAACTCAACCTAGTCGATAGAAAATTGGCATTCTACAAAATTTAACATATTTTCTCATTTAAATGTACCTCATATAATATCATTTTAGAATTAAATATTGTACACAAAATGAATTCCACTATTTTCTCTAACATTCATAAAGAAATTTCACAATCAAATTTTTACAATCTCTTTACATTTAACAAAAATTATCGAATTGAATACATTTAACAAAAATTATTAAATTGAATATGTTTAATAATCATTTTACATTTAACAAATATTATCGAATTGAATGCCAATACAAAAAAAAATTGTCGAATTGAATGCATTTACAAAGATTTCTACAATTCCACCAAGGTTGAAATTTCATAACCAATCTCCAATTTGTTTCAATTAAACACTTTGATCATCTTATTATTACTTTAGAATCATATTTATCACATTAAATAGCCAATTAATCAAGCATATAGTCAAATTTGCCATTGGACATAATGTATTCAAATTATGAAAGTAAATTCTACAAGTTCAATAGGCTAATTAAATATGCAATTTAACTCACACGATTTAAAATTTGGTGATTCTAGCTTATTTTCATAAAAAAAACAATTAATTCATAATTTTCCTTACTATTAACATACTTGTGTATATATTTATAAAAAATTACGAAAAAAAGTTTTAGTGGAATACTTTCTAGTTAAAGTTGAATTTTAAAAATTTTGGTTCAAATTTGTCCAAGTTAGACTTATATCGATGACATCAATCTTCATCACGGAGATTAATTGGACACACCACTACAGTCGTTAAGATCAAAGCACTCGAAACCTGTTGTCAATGGCCACACACTCTGTCTTGGCATGGTTTGGTTGGAAGCTCCTGGCATACATATCTCCAATCTCCTTACTGCCGATAAGTGAGGATGATTAGTGGCCATAGGGAGGACCATCTCACCTACAAGAGTCCTGTAGTGCTATTCATGTTGCCTCTCCATCGTTGGTGCCAGCCAGAAAATGGAAGAAAAATCTTAGTAGAAAAGAGAAATTCTAAACCAAAAATAAGAAAAAAAAAAGAAGAAACAGTGGTAGAGGTTGTGAGACAGGCGATAGAGGGGGGCGGTAGTGGTGTTCGTATTCCAAAACTCTCTATTTCGCTTCCTCCATTCTCCCTGCTCTAATATGCAAACACCCCCCTTCTTTTCTTTCTTCTTTTTTTAATTTTATCTTTCTTTTTTTAATTATCTTGCTTTTCTTATGGACATAATTTACCACTCTAGAAAAATCTAGAGGCCCTAATTAATTCTTCATAATGTATTTTTATTTTTTTATGTTATTTTGCCTATTTCAAACTTCTAAATCAATTCAAATTTTCCAATCCCATTAACATGTCCATGGCATAAATTTTTTTATAATTTAATTAATAGTTATTGATCTAACTTAATCATTCTTGTTAATTTTTTTCACATCTCAACTATTTACTTGGGAGTGACTATTGTCTGTTTACCGTCAACTGTAACTTTTGGTCAACCAAAGTACTATTAATCTCAATGTATACTTTTTACAGTTCTAAAAATATTATTCACATAATCAAAATTTTTGGAGCGTTACATTATGAGTGTGATCACCTATTCTCTTACTGACGTGAACTCCTAAACTTGGCCAATACTGAATTCTTCTAAGCAACTTTGAGCTATGTTCCATACTTGTTTCAATCACTGTTCAAAACATTTACATCATGATTTTCCAATTAAGCTCATAAAATTTTCAAATAGAAAAGAGATTCCCATTTATCCATAATACGAGGAAACAAATGCCTCTCAACCATTGTTCAAATGGCTACTCATCATGTCAAATGATTATATACTATAGTGTATATGATGCATCTTCAATTTCATTTCTTCTTAGGAAATTCTTCTTTGCAAAGTCAGCTTTAAGAATGACCTTGCTGATCTTTGCATACTTTTGTATTTTAATGTTTGTGCTTGTAGGAGAAATTACTGCCAGGAAAAGGCATCCTACTTGGTGAAGTACCATTTAGAGAAAGCTCTCAAAGATGTTGCAAAGTGCTTTATGATTGACTGAGTCACTTTTATAAATGCATTTGTCTGTTTCTTTCTATTCTTCAACATATTTGAATGTATATATCTGCTAAAGATTGTGATTTTGCAATTTTACATCCATTTTGTGTAGGAAATCATAATTCAAAATCTATAATAATTTTTAGCGATGGAACAATGATGTGCAAACTGTTGTAAATTTTTTTATTAGTGAGTGAATTTAGCAATGAAAATTAATTTTCGTTGCTAAAAAATAGCAATCGTCAAATTTGCAACCGCTTGTTCTATTGCTATTTTTCGTTGCTAATTTTGATTAGCAATGAAAATTCAACAATTTTCGTTCCTATTTTGGTATTTTCTTATTGTGATTCTTCCCTGATTGATAATTACTTCAATTTTTTGAATTTTGCTCCAACCTTTTATTCACAATTCTAGACATTTCTTCCACTTTAAATCTGAATTTTTCTTTATTTTGGGGGCTATTAAGAGATAATAAGAGTTATTCTAATTGATATAACATGAAAAAGTATGGTGGGAGAGCTTGAATCATAGGAAAATAGTAGAATCTCACTAAGTTTTGGGTTATATTTTTGGAGAAGAGAGAGAGCTGCCCTTTGGTCCATTCTATGTCAAGAAATTTTTTAATTTTAGGTGAATATTTTACCTAAACATCAGTCCCAAAAATAGCAGTTTAAAGGATAAATAAATCAAATCACTTTAATTGAATATAATTTTGCTACTCGCCAATTTCTTATTGGCCCATCTATCCTTATTTTATTATTCATCAAAATTATTTCAAAAATTCTTAAATATTATAATTAAGATTTGTTTAAAATTTATGGATCAATCAAAGTTCGTTTCAATAGGATTTAAGATACCGAAACATTTTGAGCCAATCCAAAAACTCAATTTTTCAAAATCAACATAAAAGTGATTCTTCACAATCAAATAATTTTCAATAATATTTCTAGTGAATCTATATGTTTAGATAATTTTTCAGATGTCTCTAGAATTATTTTTTAATTTCATAATACAAAGTTACCAATCTAAAATTCAAAAATTAAAAATGGTCATAAAAATTATTTTTCACTCCCGAATGTTAATTGGCACTACAAAAAAAATGCAAAATAGTGATAAAAATTAACGAGGATAAAAATTTGTGTTGCTAAATGCACCATTTAGCGACAACATTGAGACAAAAAATGATTTTTGTCGCAAATATTGTCAGGGTTAAGTTGGAAAACAGATATTGTGATAATTTAGCGATAAATAAATATTCTTGTAGCTAATATTGGGTGCCAAAATTTTGGCGTAAAAAGTAGCTACGACTTTGCGAGCATAAAATCTTCGCTAACTCTTAATGTATGGTGCAAATGATTTATTAACCATTTAGCCAGGACTTAATTCTCGCTAATTTTGCGAGAAAAAAATCGTCACTAATTTAGTGAGGATAATTTACTTGCTAATGTTGAATTAGGTGGCTGAACCATTTAGCGAGGACTTAATCCTCGCTAATTTTGCGAGAAAAAAATTCGTCGCTAATTTAGCGAGGACAAATCCCTTGCTAATGTTGAAATAGGTGGCATTTGATGGATGAACCATTTAGCGATGGCTTAATCCTCGCTAATTTTGCGAGAAAACAATCCTCACTAATTTAGCGAGGATAAATCCCTCGCTAATATTGAAATATGTGGCATTTGATGGATGAACTATTTAGCGAGGACTTAATCCTCGCTAATTTTGCGAGAATAAAATTCCTCTCTAATTTAGTGAGGACAAAGGCCTCGCTAACGTTGAAATAGGTGGCATTTGATGGATAAACCAATTAGCGAGGACCTAATCCTCGCTAATTTTGCGAGAAAAACAATCCTCGCTAATTTAGCGAGGACAAATCCATAGCTAACGTTGAAATAGATGGCATTTGATGGATGAACAATTTAGCGAGGACCTAATCCTCGCTAACACTTAAGTTATATGGCATTTGATATATGAACTAATTAACGAGGATAAAATCATCGCTAATTTTGGCTAGAATATTTTCGTTACTAACACTTAAGTTATATGGTATTTGTTTTATGACCTAAGTACCAAAGACAAAATCCTCGCTAATTTTGGTGAGGATATTTTCCTCACGAACAGTTAAGTTATATGGTATTTGATATATAAACTCATTAGCAAGGATAGTTGCTACAACTATTACCACTCTAAATTAGTTTGGATATTTTCTCTAGCAAAATTTGCTAGGACTATTTTCCTAGCTAAATAAAAGTATCAAACTTTATTGTAAGGCGCCATTATTTCCAAAACTCCCTCCATTTTGCAATTATTTCCCTACCTCTCTCTCTCTCTATCCCTCGTATTTTTTCCCTCCCATTCTAGTAACCATAAGAAACCCCTAGCTTGTTTTAAAACAACACATCATTCTCTCTCATTCTAAAACACCAAAATCGAGTTGGTGAAATAAAAGAACAACATTTCCTTTAATTCTTCATAAATCAGGTAACACATCTTCTAATTAAGAGAAGGTACTCTTCTGATATTTTTATTAATTTTGTTTCTTTCGTAAAGTTGGAATTTTTTCTAGATATTTAGTGCTAGGGTTTTAACCTTAAAAATATGAACACTAGCAACATAAATCCACTAAAACACTTGGGTTTGAGTTTGTTCTCCTCGAATCTGCGTTTGATTTTCCATATGCGACAAAATTTAGTTCTTGTGTTTATTGATTCCATTTTTGGTTTGCAATAAAGGGTCTTGCATTCTTTTTGTTATTTTGGTTAGTTTTCAATTTCTCCTTTGTTCGATTTTAATTTGTGATTTTGTTATTTTAAACCTCTAATCCAGTTTCATCTTTTTTTATGGTAGGTTTACCCGAGAAGTTTTTAATTGTAGGTTTACCAGAATATACGATCCATTCGTCGCTCTCTATTGGTAAATCACTCTGTTCATATCATATGCTTTGTTTCTGCAGCATTTTTATTGGTTAAAGAAATAACCTTTGTTTATGGGTTTTGTTAGGCCAAGACAGTGGTTGCATTTGCGAGAATGACAGTGCAAGATTCAAGAAAGCTTATGCCGTAATTTACTCGTAAGATCTTCTTGTGACTTAATTAATTTATTAATCATGGGATAAAAAGACAAGCATAGAAATATTTATAAACTTTCACCGGGAATTACAATTCTTGATGAGGAAAGTAATGCTGGGGTGTCTGTAACACCCTTACCCTATACTTAGCTATAACACCTTATGTAGTATTAATTAAGCATGCTTATCCTAACATTTCATCTGTTATTCTACTAAACATTTAACTATTAGAAGCTTTACTTACAGTTGCATCTCATTAACATCAAATATTACATATATAAAACACCTATAATAATTTCAAAATTCCAACATAATTAAAGTTTTCATAACTACAAAATATAAGGACAAAAAGAAGACTCTATTATCAATCTTTTAAGACTTGTGTTGGCCAACCTACTACAGATATCAATCCTGGGAGAAAGTCCTATCCTCACAACCTACACAGATAAAGAACCCATGCTAAGCTATAAAGCTTAGTGGGGAACACAAATGTGACAAACGACCACTCACAGTGATCGCCAACAAGCATACATTATGAACTATAAGTATAACTTATGCTCAATTTAAAAAAGATGCAAACAAGAGTCCATACATGATAACTGAATGACTTAATGATAGTAAATTTGGCATTGATGCTTTATATACACAACATTTAATCATATAAGCATATTTATCCTTTAGACTTGCAATTCATTCATTGGATGATATACCACTGTTTATACTCAGTCATTCCTTCCACATACCACACACTTTAACATATACTAGGAATATATATATATATATATATATATATATATATATATATATATATATATATATATATATATATATATATATATATATATATATATATATATTAACATATATGCTTATGATCAACAAGGACATATGCATATTCGTAACTAAGACAGAGCATTAGTATTATGAAAGTTTATCATTTATCAATCTAGAAATGTATTTGTAATACTTATTGTACCAATGCATACATAGAATTTCTAGCTCGCTTCCATCTCAAATACCATTATCATATGAACTTTATCACTCGTAAATCTGTAAATATTTTATGTGTATGCACAAGACATTATACATCAATTCTCAATAAATAGTAAGAATGAGTAGATATAGGGAGAACATATAACCCAATGTATTAATTTGAAAAGCAATCACCAACATGAATACTTATACATAACTCTTATATTCCATTGCTATAGAAAAAACTTATTTCAGCAAAACATTTTCATAGCTTTCATACATGACGAATCTTGCAAGTCATTTATCTACCCCAAGCAAGCAACATATTACTGTAGAAAACATGCTATCTCTAATATAGTCCATAACTAGATATTAGTGATGCACTAGTTCATTTATATAACTCTGTACATACTATTTCTATATGCGATAATCATGCATAAGTGTATATCGCAGCATCTTTTAATATCATAATTTCCATATATGATGAAAAGGAATTTCATATATAAATTAGATTATGAAATCAATTTATGAATTGTCATGATTCATAAAACTTTAAGTTAAACATCAAACTTTTCTTAACTTTGGTATAAAGCCTGCACCATTCTAAATAGGTGGATAATAGGTTATACGGTAGCACTCGAACGTACAAATAAGATACCCGAAGGTATAAATTGAATGATTATAATGGAGGCACCCAAAGGTACAAGTCTGTTTAGTCACCCAAATGGGGTTGACTATAACCCAAACGAGGTTGAATATGATCCAAATGGGACCATGTTTGTTTAGTCACCCAAACGAGGTTAACTACAACCCAAACGGGATTAAAACTATCGCAGCTGCAAGGTACCTTTATAGGCATGCCTATCTATCAACTTCCTAGACTCAACGCAGGCAGTAAAATGAATTTACTTTATCTGTTCTTTATTCATTCATATTCTTATATGCACATGTATATTCTTGTGTAACAACGAACAATGTACTCATATATATGCTCATGTGTAACTTTATGTAAACCTTTGAATATGCTCACTATTGGGTATTACTATTCCGTATTTGAAATCTTTCTCAATCATGTAACTATTTCATATAACATGGTTGTATCTATATTATACTATTTGCACCTGTGCATAATCATGTACAAATATATATCTTCTCTAGTGCATCAACATATATGCATAATTCATAAAACAATTTATACAATTTGCTCATGTAACAATCACATTACAAAATACTCCCTCTCTAATGCACACACTTGTGTACATATTCTCATATAACATTGCTATTATGTACTTTGATAAGATTTCTATAATTGAGTCTATTGCTCTATAGATCTATATTTTATCATGCTAACATGTGACATCACAAATGCTTAATCATGTCATTTCAATTAAGCAAAAACATATTCATGCATTTCACTTTAAACATATTCTCTAAATCATTACTCTAAACATCTTTTGAACCCAATCATGTAAGATCATACTATACACACACACACACACACATATATTCTACAAATCACATTACTTCTTTATAAGAGCAAAATTGAAATTTCAAACTATAAGTATCATAGTAATCTTCAAGAGATCAATAAAAATCATGTATAATCATTTAGACGTTTACATATATATATACATTTATATATATTACATTCATGTATTCATATGATAGTCGTACATTAAAAACCTTCATTTATCATATTTAAACATTTCTTAACTTCATAGTATAGATGCATGCATCAAATAAACATTTACTCCATCATTAAAAATATGTACATGAAAGCATAATTGCACACAACAATCATGTAAATAAGTTTGATCACATATAAATATTTTTATATCGTTACCAACAATCATTACTTATGTACAATTTTAATCACAAATATATATTAGATATATTCATCACTAGTTCTTACCTATGTACACGTGTGAATGTATATGTATACATATAATCTTATATTAATATTCATATTACAAGCCCTATCCAATTCATTTTGTAATCACATAAACACATGTTTAACTCAATTAATTAAAAACCATAAGATAAAGTACATTAAAAATCTGCATAGGGCAGCATTCTGGATTCAACTTACGAGCCATAAATAAATTTGAAAATACCATTTTTAGGCTAAATTATCTTCTACAATATTATTCCCCCATGTCTCTAGTTTCCATAGCATCAAAATTCACCTTAATATCTGACCTATAACTCGAGGTATTTGAAAAATACTATAGGCTGTTCATATAACCAAAACAGTATTTGCTGTCACTTATAAAAATTCATAGCATGAAATTAAGAGGGATTTAGAACAACATTTCTTCATCAAAAACGTGTCCCTAGGTATCTAGTTTATCCAGAATTTTATAGCATAAGATTTTGACTTCTCTACTAATACTTATGCTAAAACACCAAAAATTTGTACCTTTACGGTACAAACAGATTCAACGAATTTCATGCTAATAGTTGACATACTTGGAAATAAAATTAGTCATTACTTCCTTCATATTAAATTTATAATTAGAAGTCCATTTTCCATAGAAATTAACCTTACATTATTCTGATCATTGTACACAAAGTTATCTCAATTTTTCTAAATTCAAGAAGCAGAATTAGAATGTGATTTCTTCTTATGAAATATTTGTCTGGAAGTCTATTTTAAAACCCATTTGGAATCATCTAATTATATTTTCTATAACTCAAGATATTAACAAAAGAATGCAACTAGGTCAAGTGAACCCAAACCCAGAATTTTAAAACTTACATGCATGTCAATTTAAACATAAAAGATTGATGTTTTATTTCAAGTTACTTGTCAAAATGCAATCATGTCACAATGCAATCACATATTTCACTCAAGGAAAAACACATGCAAGAAGATTAAGTTCCCAAACCTGAACATGCAACTCAAATCTTCTTCAAAATCCTTATATTTCTTCCTTTTCCTTTATCTTCCAATCTTTTAGTTCTCTTATACTCTTGTAAGCCTCTTTAATCTAGCCTTCCATCTATGCATTCAGATTGAATTAAGGAGGTTTTACTTAAGATGACTGGATGGATTTACGAGAGGGAAAGGATGAATATTTTTACCAATTTTATTAGCAAAGAGAGAAGCTAAATTTCAGATTTTTGGTTGAGAGATAGAAGAGAAATGTTTTCTTTTCTTTTTCTTGATAGTATGGACGGCTGCAATTCTTTAAATACAAGGCTTGCATGGAGACTTAAGTGGAATGTGACATCATCAAGGACCCACCAAAATCTACTTTAATCCTCATACAATTTGCATGTCATAAATTGACCCCCACTTAAACTTTTTCTTCAACATTGGCCCCAACCTTTATATCTTCTTTTAATTACATCCCAAAATACATATTATATTATTACAATTGGCCCAATATTTAATTGTATCAAAAATTTACCCCTTTAACTATATTTTCTTTTCAATAACACCACTATATTTCACAATATTAAATGACTCTCTTAACCTTTTCATAATAAATCATTAGTCTACTCGATATTATCTTATTTTTAATTCCTC
This sequence comes from Excoecaria agallocha, assembly GCA_037975025.1. NCBI lineage: Eukaryota > Viridiplantae > Streptophyta > Magnoliopsida > Malpighiales > Euphorbiaceae > Excoecaria > Excoecaria agallocha. The sequence goes on from CM075806.1 coordinate 42,744,691, forward strand.
TATCTAGACTTAATAAATTATTAATAACATGCTAATGCCCTTAAATTCTACTAGGGCCTATTTAGGTCCTTATAGTGTCACTATGGAGTTGGAAATGCAGTGGGATGGCAACCCAAATAGTGCTCTTGATGTCAAGACTAGAGTTTGTGTGGCACTACATATACAGGTAAATCTTTTAATTCCTTAGTTGCTTTCCTCAAGAATTTTAATGTTTATTTTCCACTTTAATCTTTAGATCAATACTACCTGTATTTCATGAACCGAGTCAACAATTTGTTACCATTTCATAAAAGAACTAGTTTTTACTCAATTCATGAATAAACTCATTGAACGGGTCTAGACATGTAAAAGTATTATGAATTTGGCAACATTGAAAAACATGTTCTATAGACTTAAATATTGTGATTACAATTTGCTTATTTATATTTCTAGCATTGTTTGCTTCTATCTCAAGATGGAATGATTCTTTCCAAATATAGTCTGATATGTTCATCTGTATTTTTCTCCTCTTTGAACTGCTTCTAGGTAAAAATGTTGCATTCACTGGGCTTTTTAGGTTAATCTTCAAACCACTAGTTGAAGAGTTTCCCGATTTCGGTGCTGTTGTTTATTCTTTAAGACAAAAGGTGAGTGTATAAAGCTGATAATAACTATGCATATTCATGTTCTATCAAATAAGTTGAAATTCATAATTATGAGAGAAACTTTCATGAAGCTTAAGTGATCCTATTATTGATGACTGCAAGATTGATAAAAAATACATGATCAATGCTTATGCTTATTCCCTGTAATGTAATAAGGTGTTACAACCACATTTTTCCTATAATTTTGTTCAGGAAATGATAGTGGATGCTATTGAAGATTCTATAACATGGCCGATTTGGAATATTGTACAGATACTACCTGGGGATTATAGGTATTCTAGTTTGATCAGGACTATATTTACATCCTAAAATTATGTATAACTGTTATTTATTTATTTATTTATGTTGTTTCCTCAGTGATCTAGAAATGAAGCCTGTGGGAACATTAGAGGTGAAGCTGATACAAGGCAAAAATTAACTAATAAGGATTTAATTGGGAAATCTGATCCTTACACAATATTATTCGTACGTCCAACACACGAAAGAATGAAAACCAGCATGACAATTGTGATAACACAATGGCTTGCCTTTGAATTGCAAATTGTTGCATGAGCAGGTAATATATATATATATATATATATATATATATATATATATATATATATATAATTGTGTTGCATTTTAGAGTCTTGATTAATCTTTGGATTAATACATTCATCACAGCATCCAAATACATACGATTAAACTAACATTAGATTTTTTTGCATATTTTTATTGTTATTGAATTTAACAACACAAACATAAATTGGGCATAGAAATGGTAAAATGTGAAAAGCATAAAGTTCTTTGATTCTTATTGGCCATTTAAGAGAACAACCATTAATTAGTCAATCGAATGGTTTAAGAGAACAACACAAATTGGACATATAAGTCGAGTTTCCTTGTATGCTTTGATAGAAGATACAGTTATGCTATGTCAGATAGCTGTTTGATTTGTTTTAGATCCTTTCCGAATTAATTCTATTACAATTAATAATCAAATAAGATTATATCTTTATTAAATACAATAAGGTATTGTCATGAGCTGTAAAAGCGAAATATGACAGTTGTGCAAGATGGAATATGTTGTTGGTAATACAAAAAGTGGAGAGCGTTACAACTTCAAATGGCCAAAATTGAAACATATCCTACTAATAAGAAACCGTCAAAAGCCAAATCAACTGCTCCCTTGGCTTGCAAAGGTATGACCCTCATTTTATTTATAACAGCCATAAATATTTATTTTAATTCTCAAATACTTTTGGAATTACCTTATCTCACATATGAAATAATTAATATTTGATTTTAATTTATTTATTTTTTTATGCTAGCTTATTAATTTTTTTTTAAAAATAAAAAATTTGTTTACTTGTATTCCTTAATTGGATTCAAGTATGATTTTTTTATTTGATTTTATATTTTTTATTCTTTTTCTATCTCTTCTTTTGCATATGTGTAATCACACGCACTCTCTCTCTTATGCCAATTGTTAAATTGATTGTATTTTTTTTAACATTAATTGATTGTGATATGGTCGTTACTTGATGCTCGCTTTTTTCAAAAGAAGTTTTTGGTAGGTCCTAATGCAGAAAGAGTGATGGATTGGGTTAGATCCTCTAACCTATTTGAATATTTGTGTTTCTATTCAGGATTTCGATTTGTGAAATCGATAAAGCTTCAGGATTTCGATTTGTGAAATCGAAGCGAGGAGTCCCTTTTGAGTTCTATAAATAGTAAGTTGTTCTCTAACACTTCAATTTCACATCATTTTCCAATTAAATTACCTTAAGTAGCACCGCTTTGGATAATGAGCTCGATTTTCAATGGAATGTTTTGATTATATTTGATTATTGGAGTTTACTGTAATTTAGTTTATTCCTAGGCTAGGTGATAGTAGAAGTGAATTGTTAACATCTGAAGGGGAAGAACGGACAAGCTCTAGTAATAAGAATGCCGTGCATAAAAGCAAACATATTGGTAGCAAAATCAAGTGCTTTGGGGTGGAATTGTCGCCTGATAATGTTGCAGTTGCAATGGTGTACATTGTTCAAGGTGTTTTAGGCCTTACAAGGCTCGCTGTCAGTTTCTACCTAAAAGATGATTTGCATTTAGATCCTGCAGAGGTATACTTTTCTTTTTTCACCAATGATGTCTGTGTTTAATGTTCATCCTGTATTTCTATTTGTTATGGTTGAATGGAGTGAATTTGTGGAGGAATTTTTTGTATCTAATTTCGTTAGCTATGCTTTTCCTCTAATTTTTAACTTCCTAGCATTGAAATCGCTGCATTGTAGCGATATGTTGTGGGTTATAGACTTGGGAAGTTTAGCCCTATTATGTGTAGTCTTGTTTTTTAATATATGTTTTAAAGACTGACAAATATACATCGTTGACTAGACAGCTGTCATATCTGGTTTTTCTGCATTACCATGGCTTGTCAAACCTCTTTATGGATTTATTAGGTGGGATTAATTTTTCTTTCATCTCTATTACTTAATGCCCCCAGTTTTCTTGACTGCTCAATATGTAACTTATGCTGCTACACTGAATTTCCTCTGATTAAATGTTTTGGTTTTGCAGTGACTCTGTCCCACTTCTTAGTTATCAAAGAAGGTCATACTTAGTTCTTTCAGGACTTCTTAGTGCACTTTCTTGGAGTTTGATGGCTACCCTCTTTGACAGCAAGTGCAGTGCTGCTTTCTGCATACTTCTTAAATCACTTTCTGTTGCCTTCTCAGATGTTGTAAGTAACTTCAATTTTATTATTTTTTGAAAATGTTTAGATAGAATTCTGAGTCAGATCTACAGATGGTTTAGATCCTCTAGACCTTTGACTACAACTTTGGTGAATATTTTGGTCAAGATTTTGTGCACACTTTTGGTTGTCTCAAAATTTCACCTCATTAAGTATTAGCCGGGTCTATTACCTTTCAATTCACGGGATCACTCTCTTATACATTAGATGTTGACTAGGAGACAACAACGAGAACATATAAAATGGATTGACCCTTCTTCACTAAAAATAAGGGAGAAATTGATGTTGAGTGTACTGCTACTTGCAGCATTCTTGGGTCCATACCCTTGATTGATAGGTGTCACGTGGCTTTGCCAACTATTATAGATAATTGGTATTGTCAATATACTGTTTTAATTGAGCTTAGGTATGTTGTTCCTGATACAAATTTAACACTAAAATTTCTGTAGATGTGATCGTGAAATCATTGATCAAATTTGTTAATCATTTTTAGGATGGGATTATTTCTCACACATTTGCCAAATAAGTATGATGTTTCTATGTTGGTAGAGGTTTGCCAAATAAGTATGATGTTTCTCACGTCAAATAAAAACGAATTAAGTGATTTGATTTTCTTTTTTTTTTTATATTTGAAATTTGCTTGAGGAAAAATAATGAAGATAAATGTTTGTTTTATTTAGCTTTCTAATGGCAACCTTAGATATTTGATAATCACAAGAAGGTATTTGATAAAATTAATTAAGATGAAATTAATGTTTAAAAACTTTTTGAAGGTTATTATTATAATTTATATAGTAAATTTAAGTTTCAACCAAAATTGAAAATATTATAATTTATTTCATATAAATTGTCAAATGATTTATTCGCTCAATTTAAGATCTAATATTCTGATTAAGGCATACTCGTATAAAAAGAAAAATATTTTATATTTATTATTTGGATAACAAATAATTAAAGAAAAATGAATCTCAATCATTTTATCTTGTTTTTCAAAATTTTTTAATTAAAATATTTGAGATAGTGTAACATAACATCAAGAAAATGATGTCTTTTTGTGCAAAACACAATGTATGACAGTTGTGTGTTTGTGTGTGTGTGTGTATATATATATATGAGTCATAGTCTAGGAAATCTAAACCAACGAATCAAAAAATATACCATTAGAATTTTAAAGCAAGCAAAGTAATTTAATTATTCCAAACACAGCAAATGGTAAATATTTAATTAGGGTATATTTAATTAGACTTGGCATTACATGTGTTACCTTTGATGAGAATTTATGTGTGAATGTTATCATTTTTTATAATTACTTCCAGAAATTAGCATATGGATGCCCATATGTTAGTGAAAGAGAGAGAAGGATAAAAGTCAATTATGCATCTTTATTCCAAACTTTAAGCTGCTGAATTGCCGTTGTATTTTGTTGCAAGTCGTGTCTCGACGTGTTTCAACCCCATCCCTCGCACTATCATGTGTGCATGAACATGCAATTAGTTATGCTCTTGTATGTGCAATGCTCTCAAGAAAGCATGTGACTACTTGGTCTTTGAGATTGTATTTCTCTGCACTGTCTTTATTTAGTTTGTTCTTAACTTTCTTGTCTGCAAAAATTGACCATTAATAGGTTGTTGATTCCATGGTGGTAGAGAGGGCTCATGATGAGGCACAAAGCATGTCAGGATCTCTTCAGTCTTTATGTTGGGGCCTTCAGCTTTTGGTGGAATTGTAAGCTCCTACTTTAGTGGTTCTCTAGTGGATGCTTATGGTGTAAGGTACTTGAGGTGGCTGCCCTTGATTTTTATGTTACCGATGATTCTTAAGGCCTTATTTAAGTCTGATTTCATTCTCTCAGGTTCGTTTTTGGTGTCACGGCATTGCTACCATGGCTAACTTCTGTAGTTGTTGTTATTGTGAAAGAGCAGCGTGTTATTGGTCCAGTGGGAGGACAGAATCTTACTCTAACTGGTATTGGCTTTTTGGAAAGCTCAAAGCAGCATATTGTTCAGTTGTGGGATGCAATTAAGTAGCCCAACGTATTTCTTCCCATATTATTTATCTTCCTTTGGCAAGTGACACCGCAATCAGACTCTACTATGTTTTACTTTACGTATGTGCAAAGTGACTGTTCATTTTCCTTCAATTTTGTTTCATGGCTATTGGAATCTTTAATTCATTGCAGCACCAACTGATATAAGGAATCTGCCACAATGTAATCTTTGTTTTCAACATAAATAAACTTGGTTTTACCCCAGAATTTTTAGGACGTGTTAAGCTAGTTACCTCAATTGCGTATATATTATTTTCGATATGTTCCTTCTATATTAGGACATCTTGTATATCATTTTGTTTATGCTATATATGCATGTATATATTATTTTGGATATGTTCCTTCTATATATGCATGCATATATTATTTTGGATATGCAATGATATATATGCACTTGTAAATACTAGTTTTTTTATGAATATATATATTTTTATATTGAGTATTGAGTACTCTATAAATATTATTGTTATTTTTTAGTTTATAATTTAAATAATAAAACCTTCATAGTAAATTAAAAAATTCATTTTAAATTTAGAAAGTGTAATAAATAATATTATCATCATCGTGATTGTAATGCCTATACTAGCTAATCCCGGTTACTGTTACTAATTACATTCATTAACCTATTCATCAGGTGACTTATCAGTTAATTATGCATGCATAATAACATACACATCATACATACTTTTCATATGGAGGGCCCACTATTACATATTCTTGATCATTCTTACAGAACTTATAATTACATGCCTTATATATATTTACAAATACATTACTGATAATCAAAAGAGATGCAAACTTAATTATATACATTAAGATGCAAGTTCTATTCTGAAATTGGCTTGAAAGACTGTTGGCTTTGTCCCTGAACACACGGTCTACCCTTCAAACCTACACGGATTAACACCCGTGCTAAGCTATAAAGCTTAGTGGGGAACAACTAAAAACATGTTGATAACTACTCACAGTAGCTATCATCAAGCATTCCTTAATAATAAAACACAATATAACAGTATCTTTAACAATATACAGTAACAGATATCAGACTATATATATATGCATATCATTGCATAACATTTAATGTATAATTTATCTTATCAATTTGCCTGCTTAAATTCATGTGGGAGTGGATAACGGGTTCAATGGATACCCAATGGTATCAAAACAGAAGGATACTCATAGGTATCTAACAGAAGGATACCCGTAGGTATCAAACAGAAGTCTCACGTAGAGACAAGTCCCATGTAGAGACTTACAGAAGACTCATAAGAGTCAAACAGAAGCAGCTGCGATGGTACCCTATAGGCATGCCTATCTATCCACAACCAAGACTCTAAGTGCAGGCATAACATATTATATTTCATTTCTCATGAAATATCATCATCATAATTCAATATAGCATTAACAAATGCTAAACAGTACAATATTAGACATTCTCATATATATATATAGCATACTTAAGATTCATATACTGTAATTCCATGAAATAATTCATGTATGTTTCTATTATGAGTAATAGAAACTCACCTTTCAAATAACAAGCAAGCTTTGCATTCATGGATAATTCCTTTGCTACATGACTATCATTTAGGATGATTTATAAGCTTAGGAAGGGCTTAAACAAGTCTGTACCATAAAAGAAATCAAAGAAGATGCATTTTTGAAAAACAGGGGAGGGTCACAGTTACTATTAATTTCATGGTAACCGTGATCCTAACATTTTTATAAGGGTCACGGTTACTACACATTTCCTAGTAACCGTGAGCCAAAAAGCCTTTCAATTCTGGACCTCATACGAACTACCTCACGGTTACCAACCATTTCATAGTAACCGTGAAGTAGGGTGAAAACATGGGTCACGGTTACTAAGAAATCCTTAGTAACCGTGAGATAGCTTCGTTTTCGCTACTGGACCAAAAGCTAACTGCCTCACGGTTACCAAGCCTAGGGTAGTAACCGTGAGGTGTTACGAGAATGGGTCACGGTTACTATGAAATCCTTAGTAACCGTGATCCATTGCGTTTCCTTTGGTCTTAAGCTGTCGTTTTAGGAACCTCACGGTTACTATGAAAGTCATGGTACCGTGATCCCTAAACCGACTCGAGACCGATTAACAGTCTCGAGTTCAAAGCTATTTTTGACCTGTAAAACAACATTTTCAGGCAAAATGGCCTTCAACAAATTTGTAGGCCTAAGTGTCTAGTTTTCAAAACATCAAAAATCATATCAATAGGACCTGTAAAACTCCAGTTATGCAAGAAAAATCACAGACTATTCATAAGAGCAAAACTCACAACCACAATCAGATTTCAATACCGATTTTCACTATATATCATGCAGTGAAAATCAGATTTCGGTTCCTTCAAACAAAATCAAGACATGCAAGTCTAGTTTCTGAATCAACTTGAATTTCCATTTTTGAGTTACCATAGCTCAAGATATGAGTAAAAATGTACAGACTGGTCCAATAACCCTTAAACAGATTTTCATGTTCTTTAAACAAGCTTTGTATAAAAACAACTCTAAACCCTTCTAAGCTATAAATCATCCATAAAATACATGAGAGAGGCACACAAGCTTTATCTCTCATGACAAATCAATATACACACATACATGAAACACTAAATTCCCATACCTTACTTGATCTCCTCCTAGCTCTTCACCCTTGAAGAGTTTCCTTTCCTTTCCTCTTGCTTGGTTCTCCTTCTAACAAGTCATAAAAACACTTATATAAAAACCTAGTAAGCTAAATCAAGAATTACATAACCAAGGAGAACAAGTGATCTTACCACAAACTTGAGCAAACCTCTCTAATTCAAAGAAATCTAGAGAGAGAAAAGATGAGAGAGAGAGAGTTAGGGTTTAGGAGATTAGGAAGATGAAAATGGAGATTCAAGACCATAAGTGGCCGGCCAAATCCTCTCCAAAATATCTACCTCTCCCTTAAATCCAATTGGTCCAAATGTCACTTTAAAGCAACATTTACCAATTGGTCCCCCAACTTCCCTTAATTCAAAATCTACCCCAAAACTTACACTTTAACTTTTCAATTACACCCTTCAATTAACATTTATACTTAATTAAGCATAAACACTAATAATTAATTAGTGATAATTCTACTAGGGTGTATTGCGGGGCATTACAGTGATACTCAAAATAATGTTTAGCGAGGATCAATCTCGTATTGAATTTAGCAATAATAATATTTGTCACAAATTTGATGCTAAAATTTTGTGAGGAATTTATCGTTGCTAAAATTAAAAGTCCTAGCAAAATTGAGCGAGAATTAAAGTCCTCGCTAAAATTTAAACTCCTCATAAAATTTAGTGAGGAATTCAGATCTCGCAAAATTTAACAACAAAAAAGTCATTGCAAACGTTACTGAGGGCTTTAGCCTTGCAAAAGTTAGCGAGGATTTTAATACTCGCAAATGTTAGCGAGTAATAGATTTATCACAAAAGTTAGCAACGAAAAAATCCTAGAAAAAGTTAACAAGGATTTTAGCCCTCGCAAAAATCCTCACAAAATTTAGTGACAATTTTAGTCCTCGCTAAAATCAACTATGATGACTTTTGTTACGAAATGTTTTTTCTTGCTAAACTGATTTAGCGACAAAAAATCATCATTTAACAAGGAATTTTTTCCTCGTTATTTTGCATTTTTCTTGTAGTGTAGAATTATTTCAAGCATGTTCGTGCAAACAGAATATTTTTTAGAGACCTATGGAATATTTTTAAGCTGGCCAAAGTTTGGTCAAATCCTATTTTACAGTCCGTTAAAATTCTTCATTGTTTATTTTAAAGGCTTATCTGACTTTAATTTCACTTTAAATTATACCAATGGACTCGATTTAATCTATACTTTCCAATAGTATAATACATATTTTTCTGATAGTGTAATACAAAAACTTTACAGAAGGTCACATATCCTACTATGTCTCTCATCCGAGCACATTTAAAGCCAGAATTTTTATGAAATCTAGTATATTAATACTAATATTATCACATCCGATATCACTTCGGCCAGAAGTTACTATTTATGAAAATTGAAAATTTTGATCATTATACTGATCTTTTATCCCATCCAAATAAATAAATAATCATAGTAATAATTCCAGCAAAAGTCATGGGAAATTTTTTTTTTTTTTTTTAATTTAAAGGATGTCAATTGCATTGAAATGATAGCACAAATATGACCCATGCGTCGCTATGTAATAAACATGAACTGTACAACAGTACAACTCTTAAATCATTTTGTATGAAATGGAGGGCAACTTGTAAATTGACGGATCGACTGGAGAACACATGTCAAATACCAAATTATAGAAATCCACGTCAGAAATTTCAGAATCTCTCCCCCAACTTGCATAAATTTCCTCTGCCATATCCAACAAGAGAGTTTCAATTAAAGAGAGAGAGAGGAGAGAACCAAAAGCAAGAATAAATTAAACTTGCTCGGTGCTCACTTGCTTCTTATATAGCCGAATACATTTGCTAATATAGTTCTTAAACCAGAGTGGAATTGTCTTAAAAAATGGGTGATCAAGTAAGTCTAATTTTTATTTTAGTTCTCCTTTTCAGTTTTGTTTTGGGTGCAAAACTTAAATCGCATATAGAAATAAAATCGCAATTTTTCGTTTGGATGAGATTAATTGCACATACATGATTATATATAGATCTGATGTTATGTGTTTGTTTGTATGGTTGATAATGAAATAAAGGAGCAAGAGGAAGAAAAGAAAGAAGAGCAGAAAGGAGAAGAAAAGAAAGAGGAAGAATCTCCTGAAATTGTACTCAAGGTTGATATGCATTGTGAAGCTTGCGCTAGGAAAGTTGCCAGAGCCTTGAAAGGATATCAAGGTACTCTTTTTCTTTACTATCCCTCTCTTAAATTCATTTGAGTGTTAACCGGTGCGTTACTTGCCGCTGGATCGGCTGATTACTTCAATGAGCTGATTGAGCGGTATCTAGTGCACGGCGCAATACATCCACACGCTACGTATCTAATAATCTTCTATTCATTTTCTCATTGTCTCTTTATTTTTCCGAGTCAAAGAAAACCATTGTATGCAATTAATCTCAACAAATAAACTTTGGATATATGTTTTTCTCATTATTATGACAAAAGAGGATATATGATTAAACATAATTTTGGCAATCTTTTTAAGTTTGTAGGCTTTCTCTGATACCGTTAAGGTTATATTATAATATGATTTGTTATATCTTAGCTGATATATATTATATAAAAGAAAATATGTTTTAGATGACAGAAAAGGACATATTTAGTTTCCAACAAGCAGATAAAATATGCACGTAGGTTTGAAACGTTTATTTTGAGAAAAGATAATAAAAATATAATTAAATGTCTATTAACTTAACAACCCACTGTATTGTTAACATTAAATTTAAATAAAAATTTGTGGAGACAGGAGTACAGGATGTAAGCACAGATAGCAAGGCAGGTAAGGTGGTGGTGAAAGACAAAGAAGCAGACCCACAAAAGGTTTGTGAGATACTCCAAAAGAAAAGTGGGAGAAAAGTGGAACTAGTTTCCCCTTTGCCAAAGCTAACAGAAGAAAACGAGCAAGAAAACAAAGAACCTCCCAAGGAAGAGAAAAAAGAAGAGGTGAGAAACATGTTCCAATATTTAATATTACCACCTCTCTACATTTTGAAATCATTACATTTCATATTTAAAGTTTTTTGAAAAAAAAAATTATCTGTTACTGTTATATGCAAGTTGTAAAGATCTAAACTTCGAATTTTAGAAATTTTCTCACTAAATCATGTTTAGGAGTAAGAGGTTATTCATTAAATAAATTAATTACATGCTGTCACGTACAAGGAAAAAAATAACATACAAATAGCATGCAAGAAATTGTGACTTTTTCTATTGTTTTTTTTTCCTTTCCTGCCAGCTTATCATTGAAGAAAAAATATATATATGTATTAGCACATCCACACACACATTTAAAATTTTACAATATCAATTATCACTTTAAAATTAAAAATTTTTCTATTTTAGAAATCCAAAATCAGCATAGTTATTCTTTTTCAAGTTTACTTATAACAAACATTAATGTAGCCGTATTATGCTGGAAATTTGGAAAGAGGTTTGTACATGTTAAATTAGAATAAATTACAAAATTATGTCACCTTAATACTTTCCGCATATTCTATGAGATTCTTTATAAGCATTTAAAGAGATTTAGTATAAAAATATAGTAATAGTGATGATTTAGTGACCAAAATAGATATTGGATTGTCTAAATCAGCTTCTTGTGAAATGGAAAGTTCTTTTTTCTTTTTTTTGGATCAATTCATTTTGCTGTAATTAATAAATATGCACCTAATAGTTGCATATTTGCAATTCATTTGAAATAAGTTTATTTATGACAATTTTATTCTTCCCTGTACTAATAGCTAAAAGATAAACTTTCTTGTGCATTAAAAGATTTAATTTATTGTGCTATACTTATCATTTTAGTTAATTTTGACCAGATCCTTATAGTTGGCCGCACTCATTTGGAAAAATTTTATTCCTTTTTTTATTTATTCTTTAACCAGGTAAATTTAGTTATTTATAATTAAAATGAGAAATGCTAATTATTATTATTAATTATAATATTATTATACAGATTTTTTTTCTCCATGATTTGCATGCCATGTGTTATTATAAATTACATATTTTAATTCATTTAGACACATGTCATCTACATGATGGTAAAAACAAAAAACAAAGTTACTAAAAAATGCATTTAGCATTATTTTTTATTAATACATTTCATTTTTTAATCAATTTTTGCAACGGATTGGAAAATTGTTTAAATTATTATTATAAAATGCATTTTTGTCTAAAATATAACTTTTATTTAATTTAACGGTTTATTAAACGGATACTTCTAATTGAAAAGGTTACATAAAGTTAGAGCGATAATTGTCCATTGCTTTATTATGAATGGTCAATTATTATGATTTATAGGAAGAAACATATAATATGAAGCCAAGAAAAGTTGTGGAGAGATATGGAAAGTGACTGATTTAGTAATGCATGGCCGTGCCTGGAGTTAGAAGTTTATGTCTTGATTTATAATATACCTAAAATTATTAGGAATTCAGTATATATATCATGTCTCTCTCTAACATCGATCGTCCTGCTCTCCCTTTCGAAGTTGATCGAGCAACGAAAAAAATTAAATGTAGGACATAATTCTCTAGCACTTCTGGGTATAGGGATAGTTTGATCAGTGGAGCTATGAGGAAGTCCTCCATGGAGGATGTCATTGACTCAATGGAAGTCATGGTGGACGCAGGGGATGTGAATATCGACAGATCTGGGGCCATTCCAGTTGTGAGTTTCTCTGATAATCTTCGTTCTAAACTTTCTACCACTCTAAGGAAGGCAGTTGTTGTTAGCCTGCTAGGGAAGACGATTGGATATAAGTCTTTGAGTGCCAGGATTCAGTCGTTATGGAACCTTACTAATGCTAAAATATTGGTTATAGGTAGGGGTTTCTTTCTAGTGCAGTTTGCCAATGAGAGTGATTACACAAAGGAACTCTATGAAGGTCCATGGGTTATAAACGGATCTTACTTACTAGTGTAGAAATGGGAGTCGTGGTTTAGAGTTTCCAATGGAACAGTGAACTCTACCATAGTTTGGATCCGCCTCCCTGAATTACCTTTGTAGTATTACTCATATAATGTTTTGACAGCCATTGTAGAGGCTATTGGGCCAGTTGCTAAAATAGATTATAAACCAGTGAACTTCACCGAGGTCGATTTGCCAGGGTGGCTATAGCTATTGATCTGAGACAACCTTTGGTCTCTATGATTAACATTGATGGAGAAACCCAGAAGGTAGAATATGAAAATCTTCTTGAGATCTATTTCTACTACGGCAGGGTTGGCCATTATGATACCTTTTGTCCTCATAAAAGGAGTACTACTACCAACAGGGATAATCAAGAGGGCACATCGGAGGAGGTTGCAGTAGCTAATTCTGGCCAGTTTGGTGAGTGGATGGTGGTTGAGAAACGATGACGAAATCCCAGAGTCTTGGCAGATGATTCAGGAAAGAATCCCGATTTCAAAGGAAATGGATCCTGATTTGCAGCATTGGATGGGGATGATGGCATAATTGTAGGAGAGGATTCTGCTGATAAAGATAAGGAGAACTTGCCTAATCTTAATAACGTTCTATTTGGTGGCCAAACAAAAGAGAATATTGGTAGTTGGGGGTCACGTGGGTTTAAGAGTTCTGCATCACAGGGAAGAGGGGGGTCCAATAAAAAGAGTCTTGCATGTGGACAAAATCTTTCAAAATAAGTTACGGGGAATAAAAATAAAGTCGTTTTAGGAGATTTCTTTGCTTTTAAGAGCACAGTTCAGAATGAAGAGAATTTAGTGGTCAGGCCATCGAATCTTAACTCGGAGAAACATACAGTGGTGGGTAAATCATTTATGGAAAAAGTAGTTCCTTCTAATGTGCTATCTACTAAAAGCTTGGAAATCTCTCTAGGAAGTTCTCACCTTTTGGGGTAGTTTGAAAACAAGCCTCCTGACCTCAAGCTTCAGTCTCCTGCTGCAGGTAATATATTTACGACAATTGATAAAATGGAGTCAGATGAAACTCTTCATGCAGGGAATGATGAGAACAAGGATGACTTTAGTGATGCAGAGGGACCTCGAGATCCCTATTTACGTGAAGATTGAGCTTTTTCTCAGAGATTTTTTTCTGTCTTTCTCTTCCTCTTATGTCTATCATTTCTTGGAACTGTCAAGGTGCTAAAATCCCATCATTCTTGATATCTCCGAAGTGTTTTATCCATAGCCATAATCCAAAGTTGGTGGTTCTCCTTGGATCAGTGGTTCTACTGTAGATAAATGTATTAAAAAGATTGACTTCCCTCGATCTCATAGAGTAGAGGCTATGGGTTTTAGTGGTGGTATATGGATCTTATGGAAGGAAGGTTGGAAGGTGGAGATTTTGATTATTAATATGCAGTTTGTTCATTTATATGTTAAAATTGATGGAAAAAGTGGGTTTTATTTTACTGCTATTTATGCACATCCAGTGGCTTCTCTTCGTAGCGAGCTATGGCCTATCCTTCATCAGATTAACCAGTTTATAGATGAGCCTTGGGTGTTAATGGGAGATTTTAATTCACTTTTATATGCCAAGGAAAGACAAGGTGGTTCATCTAATAGAACAGGGATTAGTAAGCCTTTTTTCGATTGGTTTACTAGCTCTAAGCTGATTAATTTAGGGTATAAGGGTCCTGGCTTCACATAGAAAAGAGGTAAACTTTATAAAAGGTTAGATCGGGGCATCTGTAATAATGCATGGTGTGCTCAGTTTCCCGAAGCTACCATTATTCATTTAGCAAGAATCTCCTCTGATCACATATATATTTTGTTGACGTTGTATAATACTCAGAGTGTAAATATTAATCGGCCATTTCAATTTCTGCAGTCTTGGTTAACTCACTCTAATTTTCAAGATTTTATTTGAAGTAATTGGAGAGTAGATGGGAATATGATGGCCTCGATTAGTGTTTTTGCTGAGAAGCTGAAGCATTGGAATCATACAACATTTGGGAATATATTTAATAAAAAAAGGAGCTTTGAGATTGCATTGCTGGAATTCAGAAAATTCTTACTCAGAAACATTCCCATTATCTTGAAAATCTTGAATTAGAGCTGAAATATAAACTTGATCAGGTGTTCCGTCGAGAAGAGCTTCTCTAGCTCCAGAAGTCTAGAAGTGAATGGATTCAAAGTGGGGATAATAATACTTCCTTTTTTTTATCAAAGAACTATTCGTAGACGAAAGAGAAACTGCATCAATTACTTTAGAAAGCTGAGGGTGTTTGGGTTGATTATCCTTTGAGGCTGAGTGCTATGGCTGTTAGCTATTTTTCAAACCTTTATTCTGAGGAATGTTGTAACCGTCCACCCTACCACATCAGAGGACACTTCCCTTTGCTTGGTGAGAGGGTGGCAGTGCTTTCTGAGGATTTTTCTCATATAGAAATTCGTAGAGCTTTATTTGATATGAAACCTTGGAAAGTTCCCGAAATTGATGGTATTCAAACCGGGTTTTATCAATCCCAGTGGAATGTAGTGGGTAACAATATCTACCAGGAAGTTTTAAGGGTTTTTAAAGGTGGCAAGATGGATAGTGCCATGAATAAGTCTCTCATTTGTCTTATTCCAAAAGTAGACGTTCCTAAGAGTGTCTCTCAATTTTGTCCTATTGTCTTATGCTCTGTTCTCTATAAGGTGGTGAGCAAAACCATTGCTAATAGACTAAAAAATCTTATGCCTTTCTTAATTAGGGCGACACAGACTAGCTTTATCCCAAGATGACATATAACAGAGAATACTATTATCACTCAGGAAGTTATTCATACCATATGGTTAAAGAAAGGTATAACAGATTTTATAGCCATCAAAGTGGATTTGGAGAAAGCATGTGATCGGGTTAATTGGGAATTTCCCAAGGACACTCTGTTAGATGCTAGAATTCTTGTTACTTTACTTAATGTCATTATGGACTATGTCTCGGCTTCTTCCATGCATCTTTTATGGAATGGAAACATGCCGGAAGCTTTTACTCCTTCTTGAGGGCTCATACAAGGGTGTCCCTTATCTTCCTATTTGTTTGTCCTCTGTATGGAAAGACTCAGCCAAGGTATAAACATAGCAGTCAAAAATGGTAATTGGCACCCTGTGCAGTTGAATAGAGGCAGTCCCTCTATTAGCCACCTATTTTTTGTGGATGAGCTGATCCTTTTTAGCAAGGATGATGTGAGGCAATATCTGGTCATTAGCAAGATCCTCAATAGTTTTTGTGAAAGCTCTGGTTAAAAGGTTAGTATTGAGAAAACAAGTGTTTTCTATTCCAAGGATGTTAATGTTCATCTTCATCGTGCTTTGAATCACAAGCTGGGTTTCAAGGAGGTTATGGACTTTGGGAAGTATCTAGGTATGCCTCTCTTGCATTCTCAAGTTTCCAAAAAGCACTATTCTTACATTCTTGATTGGATGAAAAGTAGAATGGCTAGTTGGGATGCTTCTTGCATATCCATGGCAGGACGTGTTACTCTTGCTAAGATTGTGTTGTCTAACATGCTTTCCTATGTTATTCAAGCTTCTAGAATTCCTTCAACGCTTAGTGCAGAATTTGATAAACTTTCTTGATAGTTTGTTTGAGGAGGAATGGTGGGCTCTCATAGTCTAGATTTAGTTCCTTGGAGTACTATGATAGAGGAGGCCTCTCTCTCTGGAATACTCATAATCTCAGCACAGCATTTTTGATGAAGCTTGCGTGGATTTTGTTTACTCAGTCGCAATAACTATGGGTTAGAATTCTTGCTTCTAAATATAAGTTCACTCATGGTTGCAGTGCTTGTCTCCTTGTCCAGTGGAGTAGCACACCAGTCTGGAAGGGAATTTGTACTATTTGGAGTCAAGTTTTGAGTCATGTATGGTAGGTTATTGGTAATGGCAGGAAAATTCATTTTTGGTTTGACAGATGCGTTCTTAGGCTGGATTTACCTTTGTTTCATCAGACTTCTAAGCCCATCCCGGAAGACTCAATTAACAGAACAATTGATTTTTTTGCTGATGATAATGCAGGCTGGTGTTAGAGTTGATTTGAGGAATTTTTCTCTCCCCATATCCTTTTAAAAATTACAGCAGCTTGCCCTCCACATTCTTTTGCTGACAAAGATCTGGATGTCTGGGATCTCTCCTCATCTGGTGCCTTTACAATTAAATCTACTTACTCTAGCTTGGTAGAATCCAATACAGAAGAAATAGATCCCCTGTGGAACCAAATTTGGAAGTTAAAAATGCTGCAACGAGTTAAAATGTTCCTCTGGTTGGCGATAAATAATGGTATTATGACTAATTCCGAAAGAAGGAGAAGGCATTTCACAGTTAGTGATGATTGTTCTTTCTGCAAGGTAGGGGAAGAAGATAGTCTCTATGTTTGCATGACTTCATTGCTGCAAAATAATTCTGGAGTTTCTGCCTCTCTGGTGATCAGCTTCAGCATTTTATAGAGTGGGTATGTTTGAAAAGTTGGGTGAAATTCAATTTGAGCAACTTGATTGCAGACTATAAAGATGTTGCTTGGCCGGAGGTTATTGCTACAGGGTGCTGGTACTTGTGGAAGCATAGGAATGAGTTCATCTTTCAGAATAAACGGAAACCTATCCTCTCTTTAGTGGATGATATATTGTGTTATTTGCTAAATCTTGTCAAGAAACTTTGGACTCATCTGACGAGATTGGAAAGGAAGGCTCCAACTCAAATTCATCTCCAATGTCTTGGTTGCATCCCCCTTTGAACTTTTTCAAATTAAATATTGATGCTTCAATTTCTAGAGGGGGCATTGCCACTTGTGGGGGAATTTTGAAGAATCATTTGGGACATTGGTGTTCAGGCTTTATGGCTAATTTGGGAAGTTGCCCTATCCTCTTGGCTGAAGTCTAGGGGATCTACTACGATCTCTGCAGTGCAAAGGAAGAAGGCCTTGATAATATCATGGTGGAGAGTGATAATAATTTGGCTGTTGAGATGATTTATGGTAACTCTGCTCTCATTGCATCTTGTATTTCTCTGGTTAATATGGTTCGCAGTCTTTCCAAAGAGTTCTCCAACATTTCTTTCAAGCATATCCATCGTGAGGCTAATTTTGCAGCGGATCAGATTGCCCAGCTAGGTTATGGGGTTCCTCATGGTTATCATGCTTTATACTCCCTTTCTCAATAGATAAGTTCTTGGTTATATCATGATTCTATGGGTGTTTCCTATGGTATTTAGTTTGTTGTTCTTGTGAGCTTGCTCACCTTCTTTAACCAAAAAAACAATTGTCAATTATTACCTCGATCACAATTTAGGGTAATTTATTGTTTTCCTAAGTTAATATGTAGAGAATTTAAATAATATGAGGACTGTTTGGCTGCTGACATGAAGTAACGAAACAGGTTAGAAAAATAAAGGCACATTTTACAAGAAGAGATAAATTATTTATTTTTATTACTGCCTTAGTGACCCAGTGGTGACCTCATTCACACCTCTTGAACTTAGAATACCTCTTCGGTCATGGGGTCGACAGTTTTTATATAATCCAGAAGGCTAAATACATTAATTTCTCCCGAAATTGGTAAAGAAAAAGAATATGGTATTTAAAAGTTCAAATTCATCATTTGAATTTTTATTTTTCATAGTTTATAAAACAACCATTGGATAGTTTAGTTTACCACACCAACTTTTAATTTTCATAATTTACCATTTAAATTTGTATTTGCATAATTTATCTCCCGATCTTATTGAATAAAATTATACTATTTCAATTAACAATACAGAATTATAACATGTATTCTATGGAAGATAAGAATTATATTAACATGAAATAATAGTAGATATATAACTACTCTTCGTTTGTTACTAAAATTCAACCATGTTGATTCTTTGTACCACAAGGAGGGATATTTTAAGGGGAGAAAGAGACTTGTAATATGTGTTAACCACTATCCATATTCTGTTAGCGGAAGGTTCAATGTCAAAAAATAAATTAGAAGTTCAATGTAATGAAATAAATGTTCAGAAGTTTAATAGTAGAAACACACAAAATTCAAAAGCTTCCACTGCTTTTTGTCATATTATTAGGGTCCCAATGAAAATTAAACTATTATCATATGATTTCAATTTTCTAGTCTATTGGGGATAAACCGGCTAAATCACACAGGAATATGAACAAACAAACAAGAAAATAGAAAGAAAAACACAAAAGTTTAACGAGGTTCAGCCAAATCTACCTATGTCCTTGGTGGCGACTATTCTTTTTATTCCAGAGAATATTGAATCTCAAACTTTTACAGTGGCACACATAACTAAGTTACAACTTTAGAATTTATACATAACCTACTAAGTACACAATTACATAATTGTCCTGTACCTTAAACGTGCACACACGCTTTCCCAAACCCAGTTAAAATTCCAGCTACACATGCACACCACTTAGACAGATTAATCCATCAATCCGATCAGACCAGTCTAGCTCTCTCGAGCGTCCAACTCCTCCCGAGCATCCTACTCTCTCGAGCGTCCCGTTCTCCCGAGTGTCTCGCCCTCCTAAACGTTACTATCTAATTGTACAAATTTCATATGTCCCTCCAATCAGATTCTCCTGAGCAAACATCCTCTGCTCTATTTCCATCATCCGTCGGTCGGATAGTATATGAGCCATTCCTAACAAATGTCCACTTTCACGAATATCAAGCCCCTTAGGAGATTCAACCATGGAATTTTTCACATATTTAAGTGGGTTGGGCCACCATGCTTTCTAGCAACTACAAACATTCAACAAGTCCAAACAATGCATGAACTTGTTGGTAGTCACTAGCTTTGATAAGATATCAGCTGCATTCTCACTAGTGTGAACCTTTTACAACAGAATCTTACTAGATGCAACCAATTCTTTGATCTTGTGATATCTTACATCAATGTACTTAGTCCTCGCATAGTAAACTTGTTTCTTAGCCGAGTGAATAACACTTTGACTATCATAATACAAATGGACTCCACCTTGCTGAACACCCAGTTCCTTCACTAGCCCAGAAAAGCCATAACGCTTCTTTAGCAGTTTTAGCTATTGCCATGTACTCGTCTTCAGTTGTTGATAATGCTACTATGGACTGAACTATTGATCTCCAACATATAATCCCTCCACCAAGAGTAAAAACATACCTGGTTGTTGACCTCCTATAGTCTAAGTCTCCAACATAATCTGAATCCATATATCCGACAACAAAAGGACCATCCTGCTGACTCCCAAATACTATTCCATGCCCGATCATCCCTCTTAGATACTTGAAAATCCACTTGATTGCTTCCCAATATTGCCTTCCTGGTTTAGACATGTACTTGCAAACTTGACCAACCACTTGAGCTAAATTCGGTCGGGTACATACTATTGCATGCATCAAGCAGCCAACCGCACTGGCATATGGCACCTTTGCCATGTCCTCATTTTCTTTATCTGTCTTAGGACACTGATCGGATGAAATCTTGAAGTGATTTGCCAATGGAGTGCTTACAAGCTTAGCTTTGCTCATCCCGAACCTATCTAAAACTTTCTCAACATAATCCTATTAAGATAACCACAGTTTTCTTGAGCCTCTGTCCCTGTGAATCACCATTCCATGAATCTTTTTGGCTACACCTAAGTCTTTCATCTCAAATTTCTGGTTTAACAAAACTTTCAAACCACAAATATCTTGCATGTTCTTTGTAGCAATTAGCATATCATCAACATACAATAACAGAAAAACAAAAGATCCATCATCAAGGCTCTTAACATAGACACAACAATCATACTCACATTGCCTGTAGCCTATCTGAATCATGAAGGAATCGAACCTCCTGTACCATTGTCTAGGAGATTGTTTCAACCCATACAATGATTTCTTTAACCTGCAGACCAAATTCTCATGTCCAAGTTGAGTAAATCCTTTTGGCTGCTGCATATAAATTTGCTCCTGTAGATCCCCATGCAAGAAAGTAGTTTTAACATCCATCTGCTTTAAATACAAATCCCATCAGGCTACTAATGTAAGTACTGCCCTGATTGAAGTATGTCTAACCACCGGAGAAAAGATTTCATCATAATCTATCCCTTTCTGCTGCGTAAAACACCATTTGCTACTAACCGAGCCTTGAACTTTTTCCCTTCTTTTTCTGATACTGCTGGTTTCCTTTTGTACACCCACTTGCATCCAATAGCCTTCTTCCCCTCTGGAAGCCGAATGAGCTCCCATGTTTGATTTTTCTATAAAGACTCCATCTCCTCAACCATTGCACCCATCCATTTTTCTTTCTCCTAGCTGGAAATAACACATTGAAAGGTAGTTGGATCATCACTACTAACTAGCAGTGCAAAAAAGACCATGTCCTTAAAACCAAATCTGGTCGGAGGCCTTACATTGGTTCGTCTCTCTCTATCTCGAGCTAGATTGTAATCATGCCGATCTTTTGGATTTGAACCTCCAGTAACTAAACTTGAGCTATCATTCCAATCGGCCACTACATTTTCCACCCGATCGATTTTTGCGGGATGCTGTCCTAGTTCCATCTGTATTGACTCTGAACTAGAGCTCTCTCCTGGCACCTTATCTTGATTCAGCTGTAACATAAATTGCTCATCAAAAACAACATCTCGACTAATCACCATCTTCTTTTTCATTTGAATCCCAAAACTTATATCCTTTCACACCTTTCTTATATCCCAAAAAAATGTACTTCTTGGACTTTGGATCCAGTTTTGATCTTTCATCACCAAGTACATGCACATAAGTAAAACATCTTAAAATATGCAAGTGATCAAACTCGATCACATGACCTATCCATACTTTCTTTGCAACCTTTCCACCCAATGATGCCCGTGGGGATCTATTGATGAGGTAGCATGCCATACTCACAGCCTCTGCCCAAAAGTTCTTTGGAAGACCGGCATTTAGTATCAAGCATCTTGCCCATTCGGTCAAGGACCTATTCATCCATTCGACCACACCATTCTACTATGGTGTCTTCCTTATAGAATAATGCCTCTTAATTCCATGTTCTTCACAAAACTT
This sequence comes from Excoecaria agallocha, assembly GCA_037975025.1. Lineage (NCBI taxonomy): Eukaryota > Viridiplantae > Streptophyta > Magnoliopsida > Malpighiales > Euphorbiaceae > Excoecaria > Excoecaria agallocha. The sequence goes on from CM075806.1 coordinate 42,766,764, forward strand.
CTAAAATTGTGAATCATTATACTCCGTGCTATTATCCGATCTCAAATATTTGATCTTTCTACCCATTTGGTTTTCCACCTCAGCCTTCCAAAGCTTAAATTTGGCAAAGACTTTCGATTTCTGCTTCATGAAATACACCCAGACTTTCCTTAAAACATCATCAATAAAAGCGACATAATACTGAGATCCTCTTAATGAATTCTCCCTCATTGGACTCCACACATCCAAATGCATATAGTTGAGAATCCCTTTGGTTTTGTGCTTGCTGATCGCAAAACTGACTTTAGTCTGCTTTCCAATAACACAAAACTTGAGCTTACAGCTTTTAACCCTATGCAATAAGTTTCTTTATGCAATTTCATCATCCCACGTTCACTAAGATGACCAAGACGTATGTGCCAGAGCTTCATGTTGTCATCATATGACTCAACTGAGTGAACTCCACCTATAACTGTACTCCCTAACAGCTTGTAGATATTTTCTGCAGTGAGCTTTCCTTTCATCACCTTCAGTGCTCTCTTTACAATTCTAATGGTCTCCCTATCCTCATCTACCTTGGGAATGAAACTATTCTTATGTAAAGTACCCAAGAAAATTATATTATTCTTCAGATCTGGTATGTACCGAACCTCACATAGTGTCCGAACAGTCCCATCATACATCTTCACTCTAACTTTACCTATACCTGTAATTTTGCAGCATCTATCATCACCTAGTTAGACAGAACCAGAGTTGACTAACCAATATGATGCAAACCACTCCCTATTCGATGTTATATGATACGAATCCATAATCAAGAATCCATGCATCCATGAACTGAGTTATTGATACCGAAAGCATATCTCAATAACTGCTATCTGATCCTTCACTCTATGCCACATTCACCGACCTCTCATCGATCAACTGTTTCAGCTTTGGATAGTCTTTCTTCATATGTCCCTGCTCCTTGCACTTGAAGCAACAAACCAAATTCTTGCCTTTTGACTTGGATCTGAAATTTCATTTTCCAGAATCTTTCTTGTCTATCTTCCTTCCACAATCCTGATTACTCTTTACGTACAAACTATCACCATGAGATGTTTTCCCTGCATTCTGCTTCCATTGGTTATGAGCCAATAATGCTGCAGTAATCTCTTCAACTTTGATAGTTTCTTTCCCATATGTAAGACTCGTCACCATATGTTCATAAGAAGGAGGCAACGAACACAACAAAATCATTGCTCTATCTTTATCCTCAATACTCACATCAAACCTTGCTAGATCTGTGATTATTTGATTAAAGATATTCACATGCTGAGACAAATCTGACCCTTCCTGCATCTTCAGGCCATACAACCTCTGCTTCAGATACAATTTATTCATCAGAGACTTGGACATAAACTAACTTTCCAGCTTCTTCCATATTTCTCCTGGAGAAGATAGATTCATTACGTGATACATAATCTCATCTGCCAAATACAACCTAATGGTTGCCACTGCTCTCTGCTACAACTCTTCCCAGTCTTCATCCTCTATTGTTCCCAGTTTCTATGCCCATAGCGCCTTAGAGAGTCCCTACTGCACCAACAAATCCCTTGCCCTTGTTTGCTATAATTCGAAGTTACCCTAGCCATCAAACTTAACCACTTCGAATTTTGTTCCTTACATAGCCATCTTAACCAGGCTCTGGTACCAAATGTTGGGCATAAACCTGTTCAAACAACTTTTCCACCATCTTTATGCAAACCTTCATCTTCCTTTCCTATGCTTATTCCCTTCAATGGAAACCCAAACCTCCTTTACCTTCTATCTACATATATAAACCAACTACCTCTTATGAAGATGACTTCCCATCTCTCTATAAAGCTGTTAACCCCATTACTAAATTCCATACTACTCCCTTTGTGAAATCTCCAGGCATCTCTACTGAAAGGTACTCCTAGATCTGTAACTCCAGCTGAAGCTGTACTTAATTGGTAGACCGACACATCCTTAGCTAAAAATAAAGTTCTTAATCGCCTTGAAACTAAGGTTGATAATGTTTCTTCTAAAGTTGATTCTTTAGACTCTAAGATCTCTGATCAGAATGCTGCTACTTATCAGTTACTTCAGCATCTCCAGAATCAAGTTGCTAAATTAGATAAGCAACTTATGGCTTCCATTACTCAAAAGAATATTGCGTGGGTGTGTTGAAGGACCTTAGAGGGTTCCTACAGATAAGGATGTAGAATGGTTTAGATTGGCTTAGAAGGTGGGTCGATCGTGTTCAAATTTTCACAGTCATCTGTAATGAGCTATATATATATATATATATATATATATATACATACAGGTAACGTTCCTACAAAGTCCAAGGAGTGTTCAACACTCCATTTCCTCACATATTAATAGGGTCTTCTATCCTTCATTTGAAAAACACTTGAAAGTGAGAAGAATAGAAGTAAATAAGAATTGGAATAAATTATAGAGTTCTAATTTCGAATTCATATGCTAAAAATAAAGCAAAAGTGGTGGGATCTTGAGGAATTTTGGAACTTTGATTCATTTTGAAGGTAATACATGATATTTTCGATGTTTTATCCTTTAAGCTTTGCTTTCTCAATTCTTAAATAAGCTGGGTAAATTATATAGGTATAATTCTAACTCAAAACTATTGCATTTTTTAATCCATATTTTGAATCATTTTACACAATATATATTTCTCATTAATATGAAGTTCATTTTCAAGGTATAGCTTTGAACATACAAATTGGTTTTTTGAATCAATATTTTCAAAATCTAAATTATCACTGAAATAATTTTTATCATTGAAAAGAACATAATTCATTGTTAATCATATTTATGTGTGATAACGATATCACATAATAATTTGTTCATTTTAATTATTTACTAATAGAGTTGGAAATGATAAAACAAGTACCTACGCAAGAATATCTTAGGCGATCGGCTAAACTAATGAATATGAATAATGCTACATTTGCAAGATAAAGAAGATTAAAACCTTGTCTTAGCTTATTCGAGATTTGGACTTTGATGCTTAAGTTAGCAAATTGATAATTGGGTGTTTATGAGAGGAAATTGAGAATAATAAGGTATAATGAAGTTAATACCTTTGAATGTAGTGATTAGATTAGACCCCTGTTTTGCTATCTTAATTAGATGAAGATCTTTGTTTCTTTGTAACTTTAGAGATGTCCTAAGTCAACCATATTTCCTATCCTACTTAGAATCATATTTAACCATGGTTCCTTATTTAGGAATAGAGTTATGCAAATGATCGATTCGGTTCGGTTTTGGATCGAACCGAATAGATCAAAAATCGAATTTCCTAAATTAAAAGAACCAAATCGAAAATCAAAGTTTTATAACCGAAATCGAATAAATCGAATTAATTTCGATCGGTTCGGTTCTAGGTCAATATAGGCTTTTTTTATTGGATTTTTAACCTATATGGATCCATAAATTAAATTAATTTATATTCAACAAAATAAATTCATTTAAAATGACTAAAATTAAAATAATATGCATAAATTTATTATATTATGTCTATAATAAATACTAATCAAAAGTATATTAAAAATATACTACTAAATTAATATTTTAAAAAATACATTAAAAAATCTCCAATAAAAAAATTATACTTATTTGAAATTTGACACAACTTTAAAAAATAATAAAGAGATTAAGTGATTTAGATTGAAAATACAATTCTACATATTTGAAATTTAATATTTTGAAAATATAATAATAAAGAAATTAAGTGATTTCAATTGTGATCTTTACATGATGACATTAAAGAGAAACTATTCATGAATATGCCTCATTTTGTTCTTTTTTCACAAATATACCTTATTTAATTTCTTATTTCAAATCTATTGGACTTTATACTGATACAATGGGCAAATTGATGCCAAGTGTGTTCAAAATGACCGCAACAACCAATTATGCTACAAAATCGTAACAAGTTAAACAAAAGCAAATTGGTGACGAAGTAGATTGCTTAAGCTGATGGACCAAATGTAGGGATGATAACGGGGTGGGGGCGAGGAGTGCCTCACCACCTACTGCCCCGCGCAGGGGCGAGGCGAGGGCAGGGCAGAGACCGATAGTATTTCAGGAGAAAAATTCCCCCCGTCCCCGCGGGGATCCTCGTCCAACCATAAAAATATTTTTATTTTTTTAAATTAATTATAACTAAAATATAAAATTTAATAATTAATTATAATTGAAATATAACATTTAATAATTAAAAATATAAATTCAATTACAAATCAAATTAATATAAATTTTAAAAATTGATAAAACTAAAATTAAATATAATTTAAAACTAAATTATATAAATATAATTAAATTTAGTAATTAAATTTTGGGGGCGGCGACCACAATCTCCATCCCGAATTCTAAATTGGGAAATGCTTTTTTCTATTCCCATCCCCACAGGGGAATTTTTCGGGGAGGTTCCCCACCGGGAATGGGGATTCCCCGCCCCGTAATCATCCTTAACCAAATGCTTCCCATTATCACTGCTTTCTACCCATAACATCCAGGTATTTCGCTATTCAACAGACTTATAGGAAATCTTTGTTTTTCTCTCTTCAGGATGGGAATAATTGGGAGAAATTAATTCAAGGTCAAAGTCATATACTTTATTAACTTTTTTTTTCTCTTTTTTTTTCAGGATCGTAGAATTTATGGTAAAAGGATTTTGTGAGAAAAATATTATTATTATTATTATTATTTTGAAAAAAAAAGAAAGAATCCATATTTGTTTTCTCTTTTTAGGAGGATTAATTAGGGTAAAAAATAGATGGCCAAAGTTAAATTTCGTAATAATTTGAGTCAAAAGTACTTAATTTTGAGGAAAATTAGCCTTTCATTACTTTAATTTATGGATTAATATTTCATCACCTATTATCATGATATATAAATTAAAATTAAAAAAATGAGAAAACAAAATGGTGGTTTCTAGGATTTGAATTCAAAACCTAATGGGTTTTAGTAGGCTTTACTAGAAACTCACACCACTCATCCAAAGCTTCAATTCTAATATTTAAATACTATAATATATATATGTATAAAAATTTCGATCAGTTCAATTCCTTCAGTTATTCAATTTGAAGAACCGAACTAAACCGATTAAATTGATTTACTTTTTCAGTTCAGAATCGAATAAACCAAAAATCGAAATAACTGAACCAAACTGACTAAAATCCATTTGATTCGATTCGATTCTCGACTTCGATTCGGTTTTGTACACCCCTATTTAGGAAGATAGTAAATTAGGGTGTATCATTTGTTCCACCCCATGCCAACGCCCCCTAGCTCCTTTCCATATACCAATGTCATAAACTGATAGACTAATTTTTACATTTGCTTTGAAATGAAAACTATCGATCATCCCAAAGAAGATCCAAAATTCCAAATGCCGATCAAATATACATGACTGGGCCTTGGTTGGAAAATTTGAAATTCAAATCATTGATTGTTTGCATTCGTATGCCTCATTTCATCATATTCCTGACATATGACCTTTTGCATTCCTAATCGCACTAAATGAACGTATTCATTTCCTAATTTCAGTTTGCACTTTACTCACTTTTCACAATTCTCCCGCACTTCCTAGTCCATTTTTGACCTTTCCACTACTTCCTAATAAGTCCCTTAATCTTTCTCTCTTTCTTCTTTACTTCAAGTTATGGCTTCTTCTTCTTCTTTTGTTGAAAATGACATTACAGATGTAGAGATATTTTTGAACTTATTAGGAATTTTTAATTCTTTGAAGAATCTAGGCCTACTCTTGAAAATGCAATCGACAATCTAGAAAACTAAAAACCTTTTCAAGCCAAACCTATCTTAGCACATCCACCTAACCCGTATTCAATAATAGTTTAAAAAATAACTCTTAAAGGAATTAGACAGAATATGACATGAATTCAACATCCCCAAAGAATATACGTTGATCCATCTTAAGAAGAGTCCGGGTTTAGACTTCATCTCCTAGCCTTTTATATAGACATTTTAAACACTTACAACTTTATGTTAAATTAATTTAATTAATCATAAAAGTGTGACCCATATTACTTGGGTTTATTCTAATATTTGGTGGACTCAAAATAATGGTTATTGGACCTATAGAGAATTTTAAAGTCACCAGGGTTTTAGTATAAATAGAAAAGAACCCTTCCCTCTCCCTTCAATGAAATTTTTCAGCAACTAAACCTCAAAAAGAATACATATTGTGCACCATAGAAAATAACAACTAAATGAGAATGTGAGAGAGGATAAATCAATTGCATAAAGAAATCTTTTTGCAATTATGGATCAAGGTTAGAATTTAATTTTTCCTCTTATATATTGAATCATAATTTATTAAATTGAATCAATTGTGTCTTAATAGATCTTGGCGATTTCTAGACTTGAAATATTGTTTACAATATGAAAGAAATAATAGCTTACATATGGTACCAAAATTTTATTATGACACCTTGATTCACATTAAAGTTAAATTTAAGGTTCATGGTATGGAATAAAATTAATTTTATTTTATTATTTCCACTATAATTTTACATGAATTAAATATTTAATTTCATATTAAATTTTATTATGGTGTTCTTGGATCTAAAACAAATATTATAATTAAAATTAAAAGTTAATTAATTTTGTTTGCAAAAAAATATTATTTTACTTAGCTGGAAATTGACATCTTGGTTGGAATTGATTTCTGTTGGATATATGTGAGATTGATTTTCATTGGGTTGTTTTAACTATTAATTTATTTTGGTTGAAAAGAATTAATTTATGGTTTAAGTTTGATGGAATTGTTTTTTCCATTTGGGAAAAATGTTACTGCCATTGATTTTCGAAATGGAAAGCATAACGGTACAAGCTGGCAAATTTCATCTTGATCCTTAAAGTTTTAGACCATTAAAATTAGATAATAAAAAAAATTTCGATTTGATTCCTAAAAGTTTCATACATTATAGTTTAATTTTCCAAATTTATCTATTATTATTTAATTAAACGTTTATTGTATAAAAAGCTTGTTAGTGACCAAAGTGATCTTGCTTGAAAAGATATTTAGACATTTAATTATGTATTATTTCAATTGTTCATATTATATGATGCTAATTAATGACATAAAACATAAAATGAACAATTGAGTTTATTAATTATAATTTTAGATCACCTAAAGGCGGATCATTACTTATAATTAATAATATTAAAGAGAATTATCGATATACTTGATGAATATGTTCGTATATCCAAAGATAACATGCATACTAGCTTGAATATGGTTGATTGTTTATTAAAGTGTGTGTAAGTGTGTGTGTGTGTGTGTATAGATATATATATAAGATTATTATTATCGTAATCTATTAATTGTACTCAAAGCATTAAAGTGTGAGTTTGTATTATGTTTGCAACTTTTAATAATTTGTTAGCTATAGGCATGGTTTGATCAAATTCAATGGGCTAACCTACGCCAATTGATCTGAACAAATCAAATTTTAGTTGGGTATACAAAAATACTGTCAATTCGTGACGACATTTTTCGTCACTAATTAGCCTTTTTTTCTCGCTAATCTAGTTTGCCGACTAGGCGACAAACAGTCACGAATAACCCAGTTGCTAAATCATTCATGACAAAATCCTAAAACAGTCATTAATTTTGCGATGAAATTTTCAGCCGCAAAAAGGATATAATCATTGCTAAATAATTTTTAAAATTAGTTGTGACAAATATAATAATAATTGTTAGCAATAAAGTTTCGTCGCTAAATCTGTCGCTAATAAATATTGTGCCAATAGAGACACTTGTCGCTAATAATTTCCATCTCTAAATGGTAGCGACGAATTGTTAGTTACTAATTTTGTCGCCAATTATTTTTAAATTTCTAATTTATTACAAATTAGCTACAACTTTGGTGTCGCGAATTCGTCACGAATTGATATAATAATTTATTTTTTTTATATTTATTAATTTTCATCATGTATAATTGATAAATTATTTAATTGAACTCTCTCTCTCTGTCTATATATATATATATATATATATATATATATAATTTAAATAAAATAGAATGGTATTAACACTAATTGAAATCATACATAAATTTATCACAAACAATATAGCAGTTATAATAATACATCAACATACTAATAATATGTTCCAAATTAACATGTTTATCACAACATAACAAAAAAAAAAGACTTTGGAATAATAATATGTTCCATTGCTATTTAGCAATGAAAATTATCTTCCATTGCTAAATTTGGTTAAATTTTGTAGATTTAGCAAAGGAAATATATTTTATTATTTTTTGTTGCTAAAAGCGGCGGAATTATTAGCGCCAAAATTTAGCAACAAAAATTAGCAACGGAATATGAAAATCGTTGCTAAAAAAGGCACCAATGGTTGGTGGTGAAATTTTGGAACGAAAAATAGTAATAGAAAAAATTTTTATTTCTAATTTAGCAACGAAAAATAGCAACGAAAAAAATTGCAATTCTATACGAATGCAAAAGTATTACAAGCACTATACGACTATCACAAAATGTGTGGACTGCCAAAATTTGAAACATCATTACCTCTTTTTGTTTTTCTTTCACCCCTTTACTTATTTTTCTAGACTTCTAACCCTCTGACTAAGAACTGAATTTGATGATATTCTTTGATCTGAACTCTTGGATGCTGATTCAGGAGGTGATGATTTGGCATTTTTCTATTTGTTGCCATGATTTGCTTCAGTGCTGAGGAAAGACTGAAAGGAGGAGAATGTGAAGCAGTTTTTGCTCGAGTAACAGGTATTTCAGGAACCCCCAAGAACTTTTTCACGCCAAGAGATTTAATCACTGAGATAAATATCAAAAAATTTAAAGGGTAGCTCAAACCACTGAAATAAAGGCCAATAACTGATTACTAATGAAGATCCAATTCAACAGAGAAATAATAAAGTATAGTTGCTGCTCATGAACTAGAAATAAGGACTCACCTATGCCATAGACAAAATAGAATATGTTGGATTTGATCCAATAACAAAATATAGCGTACAAGTAAAGACCAAGCGAACTTAATTGTTTGCTTTCATTTAAAGCACACAAAATTCTTCATCTGAAGTCACTTGATAACTCCTTTTTCACTACCACAGAATGATCAAGCAATTATAGCATACTCAAGCAATTACAACATACTCTCATTACAAGTAAATAATGCATTCCACATTGAAACTTTATCTTACAAACTCTTCATGCTCAATGGTCTAAGTTATGCAACAGAAGTTTCCAACATATTTAGTAAGAAAAGGGCACAACCATAAATGGAGGTAAGCATGTAGCATGGCTATGTGACAATGTAAACATGATCTCATAGCACTATCAACATAGCCAATTGAAGGGATGTAAATGTTGTGATTCAAAAAAGTCTAAAAAAAGATGCAATGCCCTCAGTGATGTGCTCACAAGATTACCTTAGGAAAACTCATGGTCAATGGAACAGTAAGCACAACAAAGACCCTAGATATACTTTTCATTGTCCCAGCAACTGGGTTTCTTTCCATACCTTCTTATATATTACACTGAGGAAATACAAGGTAGTTAATTACACATTGGCTATATAAAGAGGCCACTAAAGAAAGCTGAAGGAAACAAGATGAAGAATCAAATGAAATCCCCATATTTATCAGCACGTAAGAATTAATAAAACTGACCATCACCTAATTGCTATATGGATCCTTAATTTTTATAGTAGTTGAAACTGTCATTTGATCCCTCAACCTGACCATCAGTAAGTAAGCAATAAAACTAAGACATTAATAATATCAAGGAGATGATAAATGAACTCTCAAAGAGCACAAATATACAATCAATGAATGAAATGCAATTATAGTCGAAGACAAACAAGAAAAGAGAAATTTACAAAAGACTTGCAGGTTAGGAAGTTGGAAATAACATACTCACCAATAAAACTTGTAGTAAAAAACTGATGGCAACCACGAAAATGTATAGCTTTGCAAGGTTCCCAGATTAATAATTCAAAGGTTCCCTTAAATGGATAAGTGGTGATTAATAAATTTAATATTTAAGAGGCTAGCATAAGTATCATTTAGATATTTAATATTTAAGATGGCCTTATACATATGAAATTTTTAGCAGTGTTATCATTTAGATATAGGGAAAGAAGGTTACCATTCCTTAATTTATAGGTTAGGTAGTTTTAAAACATTGATTAATTAATCCTAAATTGTTTTGTTAGATGACTATCTAGTTATTCTGCGATTAGTTGACCTATGACAGCTTCTTTCTGGAAAATATTTAATCTTTGCCATTTTATAATAATAAAGGGTTGGATACAAGGACAACTACAATCAACAAATACCAAGACTGAAGAAAAAGACAAACAACAAGGACATCATGAAGACTCCTATATGAACAATAATTAAATAAAAAAACTACAGCATTTGTTAGGAATACAACTATAGTGAAAGTGCATGTACCTATTCCTTACTTACATTATCATGGCTACGCAATTCAAATACAGATAGATAGCAAACACAGGAAATAAACAAATTTTAAGCAAATGGGACAAAAGAAGCAACAGGAGAAAGAAGCATACAGACCTAGATTGGTTAATGGCTAAAAAGTAATGAATGGATCTGAAGAATTGGAACAAAGTGGCAGATCTAATGGGCAATGAAAAGGAAGAAAAAGAGACTCAGATGGAGGATTTGAGTGAAATATTGAAAGTTTTATTAGAGAGATCCAGAGGAATTATGAGGAGATTTTCTTGAAAGAATCAAGCTTTTATCGTGGGTAGAAACTGAAGAATACTAAAACAGTATGTTTTTAAAAAATTTAAAGCCAACACCATAAACCTTGCCCAGAACGAGTGATTATTGAAACAATCAAAATCTATACGAATCCTTTTCAGAACCCAATAAAAACAAAAATCTCAAAGCACTATTGCTCCCCAAAATTTTCATTATGTGTGATGAAAATCAATGATAATATCAAGTAAACAAAATATGCCAATCAATTTAAGCCCAAAAAGACTAAAATTGAAAGTGAAAAAACACGTACAGTTTACAAATTTTGGAGTTCTAATGAGTTAAAATACTATAACCAGTGGACATTCAAATGTCTGCTACAATAACATAATAGTCGGCACCAACAATTGCAACATAAGATTTACGAATAATAAAAAGTAAAATCAGAGAAAAAAATTGATACTGAAAGATGAATAGGGAGATTCATCAAGAAGCCGTACCCGCTAGATCTGCTAAACTAAAAAAAATCTGATTTCAGATCTGCTAAACTAAAAAATGACTTAAAAATCATGCTCGTCAAATCTACAGTAACAAACAACTTAAAAACCCAATTATTTTCACATATCTGCTAAACTAAAAAAATCCAATTTTAGATCTCTAATGGCTAAACCAATTTTAAGGGATTTGGCTAATAGCTAAACCAATTTTAAGACAAGCTATCTAGGAAAACATCTGCTATAAGCTACTGCTACAGAACAAAACACGAAACAATATAAAAGCTAAGGATCAAAAGAAGTAGAGAACGAAAAAAGGATTCAAAAATAAATAATTACCAATACAAACGAGAGAAAGAACCCTAGTAAGGAAGCGAGAATGCCAGTGAGGGAGGGAGATGAACAGCGACCGACCTAAAATAGAGGAGCAAATTCAAAAAGGGGTAGATCCAAATAGGGGGCGACGACTTATTGTGTAAAGGGAAGAGAATGAACTGAAATAGGGTTTTGGTTTTTTATTTTATTATATATATATATATATATATATATATATATATATATATATATATATATATATATATATATATATATATATATATATATAATAGTCGGTTAATCGAAATCGCTGATTTTTTCAAATCATGGGCCAAAACCGAATCGAAAACCAAAAATCTTAAATTTTAAAAACCTTAACCATTTTTTTGGTCCAAAAATTCACGGAAGGACCACTGCCACTATCAAGATGAAGCTCAGACCATCAAAAAATCTGTTAGAGATGATCACGTGCTCCAAAGCTTTATGGGTTGGCCGAGATCTGCACCAGAATGCCTTGTTATTCTCACTTCGATATCTTAGCTGGTGGCAAGTGAGAAAAATCCAAAGGTACTGGAAGAATTGTGTTGCCATAAGGGATGTAATAGTGGTGCTTGTTTTACCATATGAAGTTGCAACTAATTGGCAAATGAAGTTTTCGATTTGAAAGAGAGAAAAACAGAGTTTGGATAAAAGAAGAAGATAGTAGTGCTTGCAGTTCGTCTGTGAAGGAGCGACAGCTAAGGGGACCGAAGGACATTGGATGATGGTGGAGGAGGTTGGATTCTGGAACTAGCATCCACTCTTCCCCCCTAGATCTATTCCCTCGCTCCCCGATCCACAATAATAAGAAAAAATTTAAGTTAAAAATAAAATAAAATTTGATTTTATAATAAAATTATTGTAGATTAATCATAAATTTAACCTAAAATATTTAGGGTAACATGAATTCATTTATATATTGATCGATTTAAATTTAAATAATAAAAAACACAAGTCGTATGGATCGAACTTATCACATCAAAATATAACAATTTTTTTTAAATATTCATAAAATATTTTGTATATATAATTAAAAAATAGGAGTATAACTAAAATATATTAATTATTTTACATAAAAGATTATATATAATTAAAATGAAAAAATATCTAGTCTAGGCTTTATTTGGAAAAAAAATGATATTTTATAAAAAAATTTAAAAATTTATTTAAATATAATAAAACTAATAGCAACGGATTACCGATGGAAACGACCGTTGCAACAATTCATGTTTCCATTTCCCCATATCCTTTGCTATTTCGTCGATACATAATAAAAATCTTTGATATCCTTACCGATGAAGTGTTTTTGTGGCTAAATTGTCGATAAATAATGGTGCCACTATTTTCCACCAAATTTACTGACCGTTTTCCATTTTGGTTGCTAAAAACATCGCCATTTTGCAATTTTTTTTATTTTCACGGACACATTTGTGATTCCGTAGCTAACCCATCGGTAATATCTTCTTTTAGCGACGGATATTGTGTCCGTCGGTAAATTCAATTTTTTTTGTAGTGATAGTAAATCTTTCTTTTAGGTTTCACTGCATCATATAAGTGTGCCTCTTTTTTTTTTTTCGAGACATGGAGAGGAGCTGCCAAGGAAATAAAGTTTTGGTTGAATATCTAAAGTTGTCCAAATATTTCAGAATTCACTTTGAAGTTTATCTAGAAAATAATATTTTCTCTTCTTTTATCTTGGTTAGAGGAAACATTTTGCTATAATTTCTTATAGTGCATCAAACAATAAAATAAGTGGATCTGTGTATAAGAAAATGGATTAATTACTGAAATAAGAAAATGGCTTAACTGTTGAAATAAGAAACCGTTGAAGTAACAATATAAAATAATTAACTATCCAGTCATTGAAACCCATTACAGTGGAATTGCACTGTTTGGTTTTTTTATTTTTGCAAGAATAAAAATTATAATCCTTGCGTTCTTTGGAATTTATCTAGAAAGTCTTTTTTTTAGGCTTCTCTGCTATCAAATTCGCTTGCTTTGAAGTTTCAAATTGGTTTACCTTTTCTTATTTTTTGCTTTTAGTTTATTTTTTATAAAGGTATTGTTGTTGTTTCTGGTGAGAAAGATGGTGAGCTTGTGATACATAATTGGAAGAAAATTGAAGAACTTGTGATTGGGGAACAATGCGGTTGTTTCCAGTAAGCTCTACCTCAAGTTCAAGTTCAAGGACCATCACAGAAGTTTTTACTTATTCTTGATTTTAGTAATTTCCATTAGAAGTCTTTGCTGAGTTCCGTAGTTTTGGAAGATCATGTGCAATCTTATTTAATATTCAGCTTTGTTTTTCATAATTGTAATTCTATCTCCAAGTAGAAAGCAATGTGATCTATGAACCTAGAGAATTTAGAGGTAACTTGTTGAATTTAATTGCTAACGTTATCCTATTATAGTTGGGTAGATTTTTCCTTGATTATATTACCATGTGCAGAGCGAAAGTATTCTATTTTGATGATTTTGGGGTTCATCTCTTAAATTATTTTGCTCTGTAACTAATTTGACTGAGTTGCATCCGGTGTTCATTTTTTGTTTGTATTGTTTTTGTTTTTGTTGTTATTATTATTATTTGGTGACATGGTATTTAGTACAATCTATTTAATCTCTATAAAGTTTTAATTTTTCCTCAAATTAGATTCCAAGCCGTTGATTGTGCAGAGAGAATTGAATTTGCAAAATTTGTTTTCTTCTTTGAAATTCCAGAATATTTACGCAGTGAACACAAAAAAGTTATAGTTTCTGTTCAAAGATATGTTACATTAGAATTGTCTCCGCTTGTTTGGCCTTCGCTTTTGATTGGTTGTAATTTTACTGAATGCTTATGCTTTCGTTTTTGTATTGGACTAGATTTGAGCTTTGTGGTTTTTGTCCTGGGATTTCCATTTCATTTATTTGTAATATTTTGTTCTATATGTTTCTGGTTGGAACTTATAGCTTTAACATTATAAGGACTTTCATTGGAACTCTTGGAACTTATAGCTTTAACATTGTAAGGACTTTCATTGAGCAAGTGAAATTAAAGCCATTTAATTTAATTCGTCTCTTACTTTGTCTCTATATAAATATCTGTATTAACTAGGTATTTTCTATCATTTTATGACATACTGCAGGATGTTGCAGCCTAGCTTGAGTACTTTGAGTCCAAGGCATTTGAACAGCAAGAAGCTGCACGAAATTGTATTAGAAAGCCTGATGCATCCATAGCTACCAAAGGCCACCTGAGGTGAATTAACTTAACATTTTCTTTGATGTATGAACCCTCAAACAAATTGGTCCTATTTTGGGTTTATTGTACTTTATTTCTCTGCTACTTCTTTAGATAATTAATTATCATACCATGGCAAATTTGCTACTATATACTGCAGTTTCTTTTGTGTTTACCACTCCTTATGATACTATATGCTGGCTATACTTGCAAATCATAGTTTGTCTGCTAGATACTTCCGGGTCACTTTACCAGGACTTTCCTAGTATTTGGTTGCTCCCCTAAAGATTTTCAGGTCATGATCCAACCATTTTGGAATGTCATAAATAATTTTATGTTTATGATGCTCTTCAGTCTATTTTCTGGCTGGGATATTATTGCATTTCTGTCTAAATTTTGCAAACTATCATGACATGTCTCCACATACTTATAATAATAATCCAAAGCTTGTTTGTAAATTTAAGAATCATTTACTATGGTTTTCACTTATATCAGGCCTCAAGAGTATTGAAGATGCATAGAAATATATGTTTACACACACTCACTTAATTGAGGCTTTTTTTTAGATTAAGACCTAGAAAAATAAAATTACTTACTTAATGCCTTAGATTGTTTATTTAAGTTTCAATATTTTATGTATTTTGTGAGATTAATTATTAGTAATAATAGTAGTGATGGAATAGCAACAAAAAATCGTCACAAATTTTTTTATACTAGTTGCTGAAGTTAGCAATGGAATTCAACTTTGGTTGCTAATTTTAGCAACGAAATTTGAATTTGGATGCTAAATTTAGCAACGAAAAAATAATTTCTGTTGCTAAATTAGCAACGAAATTTGAATTCGGTTGCTAATTTTGACCAATTCACCAAATGTTAGTGGTTAGATTTAGCAACGGAATTTTATTTTTGTTGCTAAAATTAGCAACGAAATTTAATTTTCGTTGTTAAATTTAGCAATAGAATAGACTTTTCGTTGCTAAAAATACCAACTTTCGAATTAACAACCGAAATTTCCTTTGTTATTTTTGATTAGCAACGGAAAATTGACATATTCCATTGCTAATTTTCGTTGCTAAATTGTAATTTTCTTGTAGTATGGAGAAATTTCGATCATGATTCTTTTTTATCTCATTTTATCAAATAAAATAAAATATACAAATAAACATAATAAAAAAATGTTTAAAAGATGGTGAGGTTAAAGTTAGTGGTAATAGAAAACTCAGGAAAAAATAATTTTTGATTTTGATCAGAAACAAAATATAATACTATATATCCAAAAACTAAATTTAAGATTTTATTGTTAATGGCCCTGATATACTCTATAACATACACACACACACACATATATATGTATATGTACACACACACACACACACACACACACATATATATCTTTTTCTAAGATGTCCAAGAACAAAAAGCTTAAGCAAATAAAGCTTGAACCAAGACTAAAACTCTGCCTACACTAATCATTCATATAAATATGTAGTTAATTAATGATTGGCTAATTATAATGAAATAATATGAATATTATAATTTTATTTAAGATCCCTTAACTTTGAAGTGAAAGGATTTTCTATGGAATTAGGATCCCATTGATATAGTTTGTTCTTGTTACTCAACAAACATTTAAAAATGAAAATCACTTATCACATTTATATTAAATTTTTTGTGAATAGTTTAATTAATAATGAAAGATCCAAGTGCTTAAAATAAATTAAATTGCATCCCATCATTATCTCTATTATTAAATTAGCTCATGCTTCTGGGTGTGTGTGTATATATATATATATATTTTTATTTATATCTTTAATTTTGTTTTGTAATGAGAAAATATGAAATAGATGGATCAATGCATAAAACTTTTCAGGTGTGATTTGAGGATACTAAGTGATGCAAATACCTTGTTTATTAACACAATCTTGGAAACCTATGAGCTGATGAGTTACTTCTCTGAGATCAAAACAAATCCTCAAATTTGACAAGTATAACTCTCTTACCTAAGAGTTGTAACAATTTATTTAGTTAATTTCTTGTATGTTAGGCGCTAGTCAGAACTTTATTTCTTCTTGGTGTTTATGAAATATAAGATAATGCACCAACAAGTCAATCAAAATCCCCATCTGGTTCTTTAAACCATTTTCAATAATTTGTTTTAAACAGTATCCTATGTTATCAAAAGCATAATAATATTAATTAGATTCTACCTAAATTATAGTTATAACTTTAGTTGCTATAAGTTATAATTCCATCTAATTTCTCTATTTATACTAGGTATTATTACTAATTCGAGTCTATTAAACTTTGCAAACTAAACTAAGTCATTTCTTACTTTTTTTTAAATACCTAACTATATTTACTGCCTATTTAACACTTATTTATCTCTATTTATAATTTTGGTTAGATCCCTAGATTCAAACTTATTTATTAATTTAAAGAAAAGTCCAAATCTACACATGAGTCTAGCCACTATTTTACTAAGGTTCAAGCTAAGCATGTCGCTAATTTTAGAAAAAGAATTTAATTAAACAATTAGGTTCCTAAAACCATAACCGAAAAAACTAAAATCAGCAGGACACCAATCCAGGCACACAGATATAGTTTACATATTTAATTAGGTAAAAAGGTTTGCACGTATATAATGGCACAATTAACTTAGCTTAAATTATCTTCCTTAGCATCTTAAATCACTTTCACAATCTTTAGTCATAATTAATAAACTTGAGCAACAAACAACAACCAATTGTCCAACATCACAACTATAATATTTAAATCTATTTTATTAAATTTAAGTTCATTAAAGGCTTTCGGATATATCTCAACATCCACATCTGCATGCCTTCATTTTCAGTTAATTATCAATATATAAAACAAATGACAACAAGTCCTATAACTAATTTTTCTTAACCAACAAAATTGGTAACACACCTAATCAATCATTTATCCATATTTAAAGATCACTTCAATCACTATTATACGTCAACAAATACACTATACACATTAAAACAAAAACCCACAGGAACCCATCATTAAATTTTAAATAAAATAAAAACTTCTAACAAAAATTCAGAATTTATTTAAATAAGCTAATTCGAAGTAAATTTTGTAGTCACGTAGCAATTAGAGTCAAATTTACCATATTTTTGACCATCTTTGATCTCACCGGACAGTTATAAGAGCTTCATCGAAGCTCCATCGATGATGACTTGATGCTGCTGCTATGGAGGCCAGAACCTTAGGGTCCCATTTTCGGCGACCACGTGCCCAATCGCCATGCTGTTTGGTCAAAATCTGCTCAAAACCCACTGGCTCCCTTATTTCCTGATCTATTTATGGCTGATGATTGAAGGTGAATGGTGAGTGTCAAGATGAATGCCTCACCTTAGGGGACTCGTTTGTGCAAGCAGAGTCATCGTCTGCCGTTGTGGTTCATCGGAGAGAAGAAGAGGAACTTTAGTCTTATAATTAGGAGAGAAGTAAAATGGCACCATGGACTGGATGGAAGAACAGGTTGACAATAGAAGGGAGCGACGTCGGTCTCTTCTCTGATGGTTTGTGCCATTAAGCGGCGGTGAGGATGGCAATGACGTCAGCACCTCCTCCCCTTTTCCTCCCATTTTTTTCCTTGTACATTTATGTCTATCATAATTTTCCTCTAGAAAATTCTAGGACTCCTTATAAATTGGTATTATTATTATTATTATTATTATTTTATTTTCTCATATACACCTATATATATATTAACCTTTTTGCTTGTTACTAAAGTTTTTTAACACTAATTATAAATTCAAAAGCCTATATATATATATATATATATATATATATATATATATATATATATATATATATATATATATATATATATATATATATATATATAATTCCCTATCACCAGTATATGTCTCCATTTTTTTCGATTCAATTAACAACCATGATATTTTGGGGTACTACATAGGTAATCGATAATTGGTTAGCTATCAAGAAATTCAACACATATCATTATTGTATGGAGCATAGCACAAAAGAATATATTTAAAACATAAATTTTAAAAATTTAAAGATAAAAATATAAATTATGAATAAAAGTTTAATTGTTACTGCCTTGTTTTAATTTGGAGTATCATAATATCTAACACTTATAAGAGGCCAAAAATAAAAAATATATAATTACTTTCTTATAATTTATAATATAGAACTAATATGATATCATCTTTAATAATCAATCTAATGAATAGCTTCAAAGCTGAAAATTTTCTATGTATAAGAAACCAGTATGAGATTAAAAAAGTATATGCAAATTGGGATATAATTCTAAAGCGTGAGATAAAAAACCAGGAGAGACACTAAAATCAAAAAGATGAATAATTTAAAAAAAAAAGCAAGAAAAGAGACATATAACAACTACAAATTAAAGAGATAATAAAAAAATAAGGAAGAGAATCAAACATCAAATGAAGGCAGTAAAAAAATTAAACATTAAACATTTAGAACTATATAAGTACCGTAAAAGTTCCTTTAGAAGTAAAAATAGTATTTTCCTCTCACATTGTGTCAATAGCATACATATTATGCTGACTTCGTACTAAAAGGTTTCAGAATACTCTAAAAAATATCTATTTGAAAAATTCTTTTTCAATTTCTCTATCTAAACATAATAAACAGATGCAATATTAGTAGATAAATATGATGAATTCTTCAAGTTTGATGCAGCATAATTTCATCTAACTTAAACTAGTTAACACTGTGAATGGATAGTTAGGAGTAATATGAAAATATTTTGGCATAAATTTGAATAATATTTCCATACCACATTACCAAGCAAACTCGTGGTAACTATTTAGAAATTCATATATAAGCATAGTACATACAAGTTCAACATATTGAACCAAAATCATACTTAAAATTAAACAAGCAATAAAAATAAATGCTTTTATTTTTTCGGAAGCATTTTAAAACTCACCATAAATTATAAATTTATTTAAAAATTTAATTGAAAATAGATAAATTATATAAGATAAAATATTTTTGCAATGAATTTGCGATGCATTTTCCATTGCTAGAATTTGACTACAATTAGCGACTACAATTCCATCACTATTTTTCTAGAAATTAATTTACAAAATAAAAAAAATAAAATATTGTTAGCGACAAATATTTCATCACTAACTCCGTCGTAAAAAAGACACCATTCTTTGTTGCCAAATTTGGTGATTGTTTCAATTTTTCATCGCTAAACTTATAACCAATACATTTTCACGTCTAAAACTAAAAATAATCATTAATCCATTGTTAACTAGGGACAGCAAATATGCTATCACTAATTTTAATTGCTAATTCCCTTTTTTGTAGTGTATTATGGACAAGGACCTTACATTAATTGCTGAAAAGCTGGCAACCATTATTGATAATAATACACAAGCCGAAAGGATATATTTTAAGGTTTGGAAAAAGTCTAATAGGTTAAGTCTGAACTTGATGCAATTGAGAATGATTGAAAATGTTAAGCCATCAATGCCTAATAAGGATAATGCAAAGGAATTCATGATGAAGATCAAGGAGTACTCATAATTAGACATAGCTGACAAGTCTATTGTTGGAAACTTGATGAGTGAACTGATGACCAAGAAGTTTGATTGGTCTCAACCTATCCATAATCATGTAATAGGTATGTCAAATCTGGCTACAAAGCTGAAATCAATGGGTATAGATGTGAGTGAATCCTTTCTAGTACAGTTCATTATTAACTCACTTCCACCTAAATTTGACTAGTTCTAAGTGAATTATAACACTCTTAAGGAGAAATAGAACCTTCAAGAAATTAAAGCCATGTTGGGGTAGGAGGAAAGAAGATTAAAGAAACTGAAGGAACACTTAATCCATCTTATAGTACACAATAAAGCTAGCACTAGAAAGGAAAAGCTAAGAAAGAAGAACAATATGAAGGACAAAGCGCTGATGAAGGTTAATAAGGGCCAAATCCATAAAGAGCAGTGTTGCTTCTTCTATAAATGGCTGGTCACCTCAAGAAAGATTACCATAAATGAAAGACTTGGTTCCAAAAGAAAGGTATAAATTATGTTTCAGTATGTTTTGAATAAAACCTTATTGAGGTGCCTAATAATACTTGGTGGTTAGATTTAGGTGCAACTACTCATGTGTCACATGTTATGCATTGATTCCTTTCAATTTAAACAACAATCAGAATTAAAGAGTTTCTATTTTTGGGTAACAAAATAAAGGAATGAATAGAAGTAATTAAGATGTATAGATTGATTATAGACACTGGTTGTAGTCTAGATCTTGAAAAGTGTTTTTATATTCTTAAATGTGCCAAAAATTTAGTTTTTGTTAGTAAGTTGAATAAGATAGGTTTTGATTTCAATGTTGGAAACAATGTTTTTTTCTTTTTATAAATGACAATACTATTATGGTTTTAGTACATTAATGGATGGTTTATATTGTTTCAACCTTGATGTTAGTTTTTGTGAATCCCTATTTCATGTTGATCACAATATTGGTAACAAATGTAGTGCACATAATGAACACTCTGCTTACTTTTGGCATCAAAGGCTAGGTCATATATCTAGAAAAACAATTATGAGGTTAGTGAAAAGCAAAATCTTACCCTAATTGGATTTTACTGATTGGGATGTGTGTGTGGATTGCATTAAAGGCAAGCAAACCAAAAATATATCTAAGAATTTAGCCACAAAAAGTACCGAGTTGCTTGAATTGATACACACTAATATATGTTATCCATTTCATGTTCCATCTTCGAGCAGTGAAAAGTATCTTATCACCTTTATTAATGACTATTCACGTTATTGTTATCTCTATTTACTGTATGAAAAATCTCAATTAGTGGACATTTTTAAGGTGTTCACTAATGAGATGGAAAAGCAGTTAGATAAAAAAGTGAAAGTAGTAATGTCCGATAGAGGTGGTGATTATTAAGGTAAATATGATGAGAATGCATAGTGTATAAGTCTATTTGTAAAACTTCTTCAAAATTGGGTTATTTGGGCATATTTTACAATGGCCAGTACACCAAAACAAAATGGGGTAGTTAAAAGGTAGAATCGTACTCTTATGGATATGGTTAGGAGTATGTTAAGTTATACTAATGTACCTTTATTTTTATAGATGCATGCAATAAAAAGAGATGTATATTTGCTTAATAGGGTTCTTAGTAAAGTAATTCTTATGACACCTTATGAATTGTCGTAAGTAAGAAACCTAGCCTGAGGCACCTACATGTTTGGGGTTGCCTAGTAGAAATAAGGATTTATAATCCTTGTGAAAGGAAGCTTGATGTAAGAACCATTAGCATTTACTTTATTGGTTATCCAAAAAAATCCAAAGCGTACATATTTTATTGTCCTAACCATGGCACAAGAATAGTTGAGTCTGGTAATGCTAGGTTTATTGAAAATAGACAAATTAGTGGGAGTGGGGAACCATAAAAGGTGGATATTGCATTACAACCATGCAACATATCGAAGCAACAAGTTGATATTCTAAACCCCCTAGAAGAGAATGCCAATAATTAACCAATAAATGATGTGCAAGTCATAAATGATCATGTGATACCATAAGAAACAATATTACGAAGGTCTATAGGGGAGAAAATACCAGCAATATCAAATGACTATATGGTATATTCAGTTGAGCATGAATGTGACCTAAGCATTGATAAGGATCCAATCTCATTTAAAGAAGCCATAAAATGTAACAATTCTAAAAAATGGCTCAATGTTATGAAAGAAGAGTTAAAATCTATGATTGATAATCAAGTGTAGGAACTAGTTGAGTTACCTGAAGTCTCAAAGCAAGTGGGCTATAAATGGGTCTTTAAGACCAAAAGGGACTCCAAAAGTAATGTTAAAAGGTATAAAGCCAGACTTATAGCTAAAGGTTGTACTCAAATGGATGGCATTGACTTCAAAGAGACCTTCTCTTTGGTTTTAAAGAAGGACTCTTTGAGAATTTTTATGGCATTGGTAGCTCATTATGATTTAGAGCTTCACCAAATAGATGTAAAGACCACTTTTTTAAATGGTGATTTAGAAGAAAAAGTTTATATGGACCAACCGGAGGGTTTTGTGACTGCAAAAAAGGAAAATATGGTGTTTAAATTAAGAAATCAATGTACGATTTAAAATAAGCTTCCCAAAAATGGTATCTTAAGTTCAATGATATCATTACCATATATGGTTTTATAGAGAATACTATTGATAGGTGTATCTATATGAAGGTCAGTGGGAGTAAGTTCAATATTTTGATAGTATATATTGATGATATTCTTTTAGTGGCTAATGATATGGGCTTGTTACATGAAGTAAAGAAATTCATCTCTAATAACTTTGAAATGAAAGATATGGGTAAGGCATTCTATGTGATTTGAATAGAAATATTCCATAATAGGCCATAAGGGTTGTTAGGATTGTCTTAAAAATGATGTATAAGTAGAGTATTTAAGAGATTTAAGATGGAAAAATATTCGGTAAGGGTTTTTCTAATTCAAAAAGGGATAAATTTATTAAAATGCAATGTCCTAAGAATGTTTTAGAATGAAAAGAAATAAAATCTATTCCATATGCATTCGTAGTTAGGAGTTTGATGTATATTCAGACTTGTACTCGACATGATATTAGTTTTGCTATTGGAATGTTAGGTTGATATCAAAGTAATCCTCGAATAGATCATTGCAAAGCAATAAAAAAAGTTCTTAGGTATTTACAAGGCACCAAAAATTACATGCTCACATATATGAAATCTATCACTTAAAAGTGATTGATTATTTAGATTCAAATTATGCTGGTTGTGTAGACTCAAGGAAATCTACTTTTGGTTATATATTCAAACTAGTAAGAGGGCTAATTTATTGAAAAAGTGGAAAAAAGTCTGTCATTGCTACTTCTACCATAGAGGCTAAATTTATGGCATGCTTTGAAGCTACTATTCAAGCATTGTGGTTGCAAAACTTAGGTATTATTGACAACATTGCTAGGCCACTAAGAATTTATTGTAATAATTTTACAACTATTTTCTTCTCTAAAACTGACAAGTATTTTAAGGGTGCTAGCACGTAGATTTAAAATACTTGTCAATGAAAGAAAAAGTACAAAAACATAAAGTGTCAATCAAGCATATTGGAATTGATCTAATGGTAGCAAATCCATTAACTAAAGGATTGCCGCCTAAAACATTTAATGGCCATGTTGAAAAGATGGGCATTATAGATAAGTCCTTGTTAGCATGAGATTATATTACATATATGCATATGTTTGGTTATTTGCTCCTTTATTTTGACACCTATGAATTCAATTAAAGTTATGTTTATGCTTATTTATTTAGTTGCCACATTATGTTCTGTACACATATTGTTTTATCATGGTGACAAACTATGTTTTGAAAAAACATTAAAGTTGAGAATTACAGTGTTTCCTGATCATCTTTGTTATGAATTGAGTTGATTATGTTATACATGGAAGGAATCATGTTGTTAAATGACTTGCCACCACTGTGATCCCATCATTTCAGTTCATTCAAGTTTGTTGACTTGATAGATTCAATAACTGATGCGCACATAAAGTATATTATTGGATCATCAAGTCATAACATGGGATAATTGGGAGATTGTTAGATTAATTTAATTAATCATAAAAGTGTGGCCCCTATTACTTATGCTTAATCTAATATATGGTGGGCTCAATATAATTGTTATTGCACCTGCAGGGAATTTTAGAGTCACAAGGGTTTAGTACAAATAGAAAAGAACCCTTCGCTACCCTTTTATTGAAATTTTATAGCCACCAAACCTCAAAGAGAATACATGTTTTGCACCATTTAAAATAACAGCTAAAGGAGAAGCCAAGAGAGGATAAATCGATTGCACAGAGAAATCATTTTGCAATCATGGATCAAGGTTAGTATCTCATTTTTCCTTTTATAGATTGAATCCTAATTTATTAATCTAAATCAATTGTATCATAATAGATCTTAGGTGATTTCTAGACTTGAAATATTGTTTAGAGTATAAAAGAAATAATAGCTTACACTTTTTTCCTAGACAGATATCATTAAATAGTTAGTGTGTACTAACAACCTTTCTATGACTATTTAGATATTTTAGTTTCGTACCACTTTCAAACTATTTAGCTGCTTCTACTATCTATCCATAAAAAAGCCATATCGATCCTCAACTTCATTTTTACACCAGGGTTCAGATTCTTTGATCTTCACTCATCTTTAAAATGCGTTAAAAGGTCCTTCTTCTTCATTTGAAAAATGGGGTCTTAAGGAATTCCTACCACCTGAATGGCTGAGCAAAACCCAATAATGAAAACTTATAAAAATAATCCTTCTATTAGAGCCAAAAAGGATTTAAGAATAGAGGTTTTCAAGAATAAGGATGTACTATTTGATTCATTTTCATTTCTTATCATGTTACCCTTAGCAAAAGGTTGAAGAAGGGAGTAAACCTTTATAGTTTAATCTTAGAAAAAAAAAGCCTCATATTTTATCCTAATTTTTCATAATTGTGAATACGTTGCTTTTAAAGTTAGGTTACTAACAATACACAAGATGATTTCCTGATTGTCATTGTGATGCACACTTTTTCTTTGCCACTATCCGATTTCACCCCCAAAATCAAAGGATCATCGAGCTTGAGGGAGGAAACATTTAACCTTTAACTGTTTGGTTCCATTTTTAGGGTCTAATAAGGTTAAGGTTCCTTTTCCCAGACTAACTAGTCAATTCACGATAGGAAAGAGATTTAACTCAATTTGTCGAATCTTAAGCCTCAGAAGGCATGAGATAGGAGGTGTCTCTATCTCATTACTAATAATTGATAGCTGAGAAGCATCTTGTTGGGTAGCACAAGCTGATAATAAGGAGTCTCAACTAATAAAACATTGGGAAAATGGGATGTTTCGAACTCGTGACGATAAAAAACTATAGATGGTTTGAAACTCCACTCTTATTTTTACCTTTGATAAATATGACATAACAGCTTTCAAATTAATTGTGTTATTTCTTTTCTTTCATGCAATTTTGGAGCAAAAATAAATATTAATGGTTATAGAATTAAAGCGATAAAGGCATCTATAGATCGGGTATTTTATTATGACCTTCTTTTACTGAGGACTTTGGTCCTCATTGTGGATTGTTGAAGAAGTATTTCATTGAGATGGTTTCAAGATAGGAACTTGCTAGTCCAAATTTTATTGAATAAATGTCTCGTGTTATTTAATTATATAGAAAAATCTTTTACATTGTCAAAAAGTAGTTTTTATATGTGAGCTTCCTAGGTAGAAGTGCAAACATTAGTCCGATTTTATTAAAGAAATATCCAAATTTTTACTATAAATATTTTGTGACATTTTTCATTGACGATTGGAAAAGAACAATTTTATGATAAGAAGAATAGAGATTAGGTACTTACCTATGGTGCTCACCTTGTTATAACGGAAGATAAACAGAAAGAGTAAAACAAAATAAATAAAAATAACAATAATGTAGGAGGAACAAAGATCCAATGCATATGTTGACAAAATTCACGAGAGTCCGTTTAATTACATACAATAGACTCTTTTGCTTTAAAAGGGTAAGAAAATATATTTTTAGCCATGCATCGTGTACTGTCCAGATGTGCATTAAGCGATGCATGACCGTGTTAGCTTAGTAACAACGAGTTTTCTTTCCTCTTTAAAATAAAGTCCTTATTAGCAGTAGATCCAAAAGGAAGCAAAAAGGAAAGTTAAGTACAAAGAACATCCCTCTTCCTTTTTTAAACCACACTTTTCAAAAAAATAATTTAACAAGAATGGACAAAATGGAATTTAATGATAATAACCTGATAATTCCTATCACACGATAACATACCCTTGTAAAGGGTTTCACAACCCAAGTCTAGCAGAGATTAATATACTGGGAATAGGCAGTAAATAAAAATACCAAATAAAATTTATGATAATCCAAAAATGATAAGAAGGGCATTTTATATTACCTTCAACGTGCTTGGTCGATTAGAGTGCTGAATGTCAAATTTGTGGAACTTTTTTGTGTTGAAACAAATAAAAGCAGTTGAAAGATATAAAGAGCTAAGTGCCAAAATAACCTTTTTCACTTACAAACTTTTGAAGACCTTTTTGAAGGATAACACTAGCTTTCAAACCAAACTTTTTCTAAGCTCTTTTCAAAGTAGTTAACCACTTCTTTATATAAGGAAGTGTGCATGGGCATATAGGGTGATGTGCGTAGGTGTACATACACATGAGTCAACCACTTGCAACTTGTTTTAGCGAAAATGACCTAATTTCATATTGTACGCTATACCATAAGGAGCATACGGGCTTACATCTTAAGTACGTGAGGCCACTTACTTGAAAAGGCAGGATTCTTATAATGCATGGCCATATATCCCTTGTGTAAGGCCGTACAAAGCTAAAATTTAAAAAAAAAAACCATATAACTAGGCCAAATGATGAGATTCAATCAATGTGCAAGGGTGTATAAGCCTATATGCATGGGTGTGCAAGGTTTGAAACTTGCTTGATTTAATTTTAAACCCCTCAAGTAAAGGTATTTCTCATTATTTTACCCTTTGCTTTGCCTGGTTACTTAAATCAAGCTTAAAAAAACTTTTAAAATATTTTTCAAAAAAGGGCTTCAACATAAAAATTGATTCATTTTCCTCGATCTACTATCTTTTAAGGAGTAATTTTCCTCATTAAGTAACCTTGACAAAAGCCTCATCAGAACCTAGTGTTTATAGTTGCCCCCAACTTTAGGGAGGCTAGTACACATGAGAGTCTAGATGAGCCAAAGTTTTGAGTAAGAGAAAAATACTTTCTCGGGGAGGTGATCTCCCCATTTGCTTCTTAAGAAAGCTTGATTCATGATCGATGCCAGCTTATGGTGCATTCCCTGGTTCGGAAGGGATTCCACTTTTGTGGCTATACCCCAACCTAAAGGCTATCCCACTCTGTGGCTATACCTTCATTTAAAAGCAATTCCACTCTATGGCTATACCTTGAGGTGATCCCACTCTATGGCTATACCTTAAAGTGATCCCACTATGTGGCTATACCTTGGGTTAAAGGCGATCCTAATATATGGCTATACCTTGAAGTGATCCTACTATATGGCTATGCATTGGGTTAAAGGCGATCCTAATATATGGCTATACCTTGATTTGAAGGCGATTCCACTCTGTGGCTATACCTTGATTTGATCCCACTCTGTGGCTATACCTTGGATTAAAGGTTATCCCAATATATGGCTATACCTTGAGGTGATCCCACTCTATAGCTATACCTTGGCTTGAAGGAGATCCCACTATATGGCTATACCTTGATTTGAAGGAAATCCCACTCTGTAGCTATACCTTGAGGTGATCCCACTATGTGGCTATACCTTGGCTTGAATGTGATCCCACTATATGGCTATACCTTGAGGTAATCCCTCTTTGTGGCTATACCTTGATTTGCAAAAAAATTATGTGCGTTGTTAGGGTGGATTGGATATGGAGTTAACTAACTTACCATGACTTAGATCTAGAGTTAACTGACTCACTATGACCATTTGCCTCCTACAGCAGAAGGAGTGCCATTACAAGTAGCCCTCGTGAAGTTTTATTGGTCGATGCTATATTGCCAGTTAAATTTTGATTATCTTGCATGTGCAGTGTTAAAAAGTTAGATTGGGGTTTGTTAGCCCCTGTGTGGCTTGATAGGATAATTGTTTTGAAGTTTGGTGATATTGTATGTAAATTCTGTAGAGCACATTGCTTGTTTATACTTCTTATATATAATTTATTATTAATTAATTACTTTTTCTCGTAATTGTAGCATTTCAAAATTGTGATTAACCTGTTAGAAACAAGTAATACTGTAATGATCGCTCTTATTACCTTTTATTTACATATATTTAATTAAATTACTTACACAAAAATACATTTATACAACTTACGTATCATACATTTAAAGTACAATTACAACTTAGTTTATTACACACAGTTCAAATATTTTACATTATACATTTACAAATAAATAATACATTATCAGAAGTAACCTTTACTCACTACCCTTCTAGTGGCCTACAGATGTTGACTCTAGCAAAAGCACTTTCTCACACTTGAGTACCTACATGGGAAAACACCCGTACTGAGCAACGGCTCAGTGGGGAGTAAACAGTACAATTGACTTCTTATCAAAGTCGCAATTACAATCAATATAACATGCCAAAACATAACAATAATATCATGTCATTCTTATTCAATACACGCAATTAATCACACTCAATAGCAATTATACATTCAATAACAATCACAATACAATTTTTCACTTACATTTCAATATTCACTGAGAAGACTAACAATATCATAAGGTACTGTAACACTTAACTATTGGTCACTTATCATTATTTAATATTCAAATTACTTTCATTGCCTGAATTCTCATAAATGGTGGATACGGGTACAAACATGCAACACTGGCAAGCAGTATCGAACAGGCGAGACATAAGAGTCTCGAATCAGGCAACACGCTTAGGTATCAAAATACTACACTAGCCACCTTTCGGTGACAACACTAGCAGCTGCAATCACTATCCCCTTTATAGGCATGCCTATCTATCAACTACTATATGAAATTCAGGCTTACAAATAGTCTTTAATCACTCAAAGTTATCACACTTGATACATCTAGATTTATAGAGATAATACATCAACTATAACATATAACAAAATCACTAAATAATTCATATTTGCTTAAACTTTAAATACACTTAACATTAACATTAATATAATTATCATTTGTCATGCAACCTATAACATTATGCTTACCATTTATCATATTCATTCACATTCATTACTTGTACATT
Organism: Excoecaria agallocha; assembly: GCA_037975025.1. Lineage (NCBI taxonomy): Eukaryota > Viridiplantae > Streptophyta > Magnoliopsida > Malpighiales > Euphorbiaceae > Excoecaria > Excoecaria agallocha. The sequence continues at coordinate 42,796,463 of CM075806.1, forward strand.
TTATTGCATACTTTTAGAAACATAACATTAGCACATTATGCAATCATTTTTCTATACCATGTCACTCATATTCATGTTCACTCATATTCATTAATTGTATAAATTTTCATAAAATAAGATTTAACATTTAACCTTATTTAACTAATTCATTAGGCTTTACACTCACTTATATTGCTTATTACACTTATTTCTTTTTCTTAAATACTCTAAAAGCATTTAGAAAGACTTAAACATGCTTTAATAACAATTTGAGACTTTAAATCAAGTTTAAGAAAGATAGGGCAGGGTCACGATTACTACCAAATTCATGGTAACCGTGACCGAGTTGCACTTTCGGGTCTGGACTACACCAGACTACCTCATGATCATTATCGGATGAGTAGTAACCATGTTTTATACTTTTTAAAGGGGTCATGGTTACTATGAAAATCTTAGTAACCGTGAGGTAGGGTGCATTTTGGTTCTGGACTGCCTCATGGTTACTATGAAAATCATAGTAACCATGATGCCTAAATCGCCAAAAGACAGAATTTATGTCTCGACTTCTATGCCATTTTGACCTATAAAAAGTAATTTTCAGGGAAAGTTATCTCTACAAAGCTGTTACACTATGTATCTAGTTTCTAAAAAAATAAAAAATAACTCAATTATGAATTCTATATCTCAAGATATCACTAAACACTTATAGACTGTTCACAGGTGACGGACAGTAGGGGTCTGTCAACTTCAAGCTCATTTTCGGACACTCTAGAGAAAAATTTGGATTCCAGTTTCTTCTAAAAAGTTTTAGATCTTTGTCTTAAATTTAATTTCAAACTAACATCACCTCAATCCAACATATACAAAGGAAGTTATTCCATTCTTACTAAGATTGGTTCATGTGAACCTTATGCATATTTTCACTATAGGATTCTTTAGGACATAAATCACTTTTCTCATGCCTCTATTCATCATTAAAGAATTCTATCATCAATAACAGAACATCTATAACATATAAATCAACTTAAATCAATAAATTAGATAGCAAATAAAAAGGAAAACTCCCAAACCTCTTTACAAGCTTCACTCTTTTCTCTTCCTCTTTCCTTGCTCTCTCTCTCTCTCTCTCTCCCTCTCTCTCTCTCTCTCTCTTCTGATCTTCTTTTATTTCCATGCGATAAATCACATATATAAACATCTATTTAGATCATTTACTTCAATATCTACCTTCAAGAAACATAAGAAGAAAAGGAGAGAAAATTGTTACCTTAAAAAAGACAAACCCTAAATTCTCTCTTTACCTTCTTAGAGACACCAAAGGCCTGTATTTTTGAGAGGGTGAAGATGAGTAAAAGGAGCAAAATTTCTGAGTTTCTGGCTCCCTTTTTGGCCGGCCACATCTTGACCCCTTTTATACCATGAAATCTTTCCATTTCTCGTGAAATTTCATGAGTCTTCTAGTGTGGGACACATGCCTTCCTTTTGTTGGTCCATTCCTAATCTTGCAATTTGCTCCTTCTACTTCCTTTATTTCTCCTTTTGCCACAATTCTTTTACTTGATCTTTTCAATTAAACCCTTAATGTCACAGTCTCTCTAATTTATACACTTATGTCTTAGTGTAAATTGCCATTTTGTCCTTATCCTTTGAATTTAATTCCTTTCGTGTCATTTCTTACATTTTCAATGCACATCTCCTCGTATTACCTCCACTATATACATCAAACACACCCGCTTACTCTTAAGGAGTAATGTGGGGCCTTACAAATACTACCCTGTAAAATAGCATAATATACTAACGATAATTTATATCAATCATGACAAATAAGTAATAATTCCAAAATAAGTTCAAAGGAATAATCCTAACAAATCCAAAATCAATCCATAATAACATAAAAAAACATCATCCCAAACAAATATCCAAATGTACGAAAGTATATGAACTATGTGTGTCATATTTATGAAATGTGTGAAACCATCATCATCTTTTTGAAGTCATAGGGCCTTAATGTAGGCCATAGTCAGTAGGGCCCTCTAGTGTAGAATAGGAACGTTGTTTCTAAAATGATAGGTTGGATGCTTGAGATATGGATGGGCCTAGTTATGCGAGTTTTAGAGGTTGAATAGCAACAGGATGAAGGAACTCGCTAACATAACCTACAAGGTGGTCTATGTCTCCCCAACACCAGCTATCTTGATCATCTATATCATAAGGTGGCCTATAATCATCCCATTTATACCTATCACATATGCTTCAAGATTAGTGTCTTCCTTGACTATCTCATTAGTGGTAGGAAGCACAACCTCTAATGTTGTAATGTAATAAAGGGCCTTTTGTACACTTGCATCCATATTCTAGATCCCAGTCTCTATTCTAGCTAAGTCAGCTATAAACTACCACTAGCAATCATCGATGTCATCAAACTTTTTCATATATGCCTCGTGCTGCCTAAGCTGCTCTTGGATTATTGCTTATCTGTTGTGGCTATTGCAGTCTAAGCCATAGTCATACCCTGGATAACCTAAAATATGGCATCCCATAAGGCTGCTAACTGAGGTGGAGGTGGGGCTGAGGATGATGAGGCCCTAGGATGGCTATAATCGCTATGAGGTAGCTCCTAATAAAAGGTAGGTAAGTTTTAGATGGTAGATGGCATGGCTAGCTCCATGAAAGGAACCTCCTCACATCTAATTCCCGATCTTATAATGTATTTTATCTATTGATCATTACCAGGCTCCTACTTAGGATATTGCAATTGTTGCTCAGGCTCTGGCATCTCCCTACCTAGGTGGAAGGCTGTATACATCTCCTATAGGGTTATCAAACTGATTCCAATGGGAGTAACATTGTGCTCTCTAGCTATGTACATGTCATAAGCTACTTCTCTGCCTAAGTAAATGCCCTATTCGATAGAAGGTCCCATCAAAGCCTCTAGTAATCCCTCGATTAAGAGTAATTTAACGAACAAAACCTCTAATGATTGTTGCATCACCTAGGTTATACTATATTGCATATATGTGTCCCAAGATGGTATGGATGAGGTCTATCTACCTACCACTCACCATGCCTAAGAAACCATAAGTCTCTGCCACCATAATAGAATTGGGACTACCTATTCTTCCCAAATAGGAGCAAGAGAGGACCCTTTGTAAGTAGTGCAGTAACTGAGATTGCAATATTGTAGGCTTCACTATCCTTCTCACATATGGGACATGCAGTCATGTAATAACTGCCCACATCTCTATGAAAGCAAACATCTCATGCTTGATCACACCTTCTCCTAAAGGCAACCCTAAGATCTGAGCAAAGTGCTTATGTGTCATGGATATTGGTTGACCTTAGATACGGTAGATAATGATACCTTCCTCATCATCTGGCCTCTAGTTTCCCAAGTACCTAAATGTAGGTAAGAACTGTCTGGTCATTTTTGGATAAGTTTTGTAAGCCCTTGTATAAAAATGCATCGACCCTGCTTGTGCTATCAGGTCATCAGCCTCTTAAGCAATCTAAGCTAATTCAACAATCCTCTAGACATAAACTGACTTAGTAACATACGAACTTCTGCTAGAGTTCGATAACAGGTAGCTTGTTCTGGTATCATCCATATGGGGTAATGAGGATCTATGTCCAGCATAAATTTAAAGTTTCACAATTAGTCATAGTACGTAGTCAAAGGATGTCATTTATACATTATAGCTTTATGTTTCAAAATTTTGCTAGCATAATGGCTTAGAAAGCTAGTCCCAATCCTACATAAAACTTGTTCACAAGAAGCTATAATAGCTAAGCAACATCTGGTTTCTCCTAACCTAACACCGGGCATATAGCAATCATGCTAAAACTTCACAAAGCAATGTAAATATATCAACTAAATCAAGTTGTTAGGAACCATCATATTATCATTTGCATGCATATACCATTATTTTTATTTTATTACCACTATTCTTATTCATGCCCAAACAACTACCATCAATGCACACATTTCCTTCTAAAAATAAGCCCAATCTATATTAAACAAGCAAATTGCACCATCCCAAAAAATTTCTCTTTTTTTTATTTCATCCTCATTTACAAATTGTGCATACATTCCATCAATGCTACCACACATATTCTTACTTACCTTCACATTTTTTATTTGCTCTATATTTGCTATACAATTTGCATTGTTAGGCTATATATAACAAGATTGATTAATACATACCAACTAGCTGTATTTTTATTTCCTTTGCATTATCCTTTTATATACTTGCCATATTTCACACAATCACTTCATCCATTTTTCCTAGTTTCATACAAAGTGCACACACTGCCTATAGGTAAATTTTTTCCAACATATCAATCAATCATATAAGTAATTAAATACATAATAATTAACTAAGTTAAACTAATAGGCAAGCCAAAGTGTACCATTCGACTTTTGCAAAGTTACCTATTTTTTTAAAATAAAATAAAAAATTATCATCAATAGGTTATCACACATACTTATAATAACTCATAACAACAATCCTACACGATTTCATGCCCATTTGAACCATAGAAATAAGTAAAAAAACCTTGAACATAACTTTTTTGACAAATATGTAAGACTTAATAAAAACTAAGAAAATTTATCTTAAAACATGCTTAATGAGAAAACCCAGCAGTGTATTGAATCAAGATTTTGAAGTATTGCTTATAAGATGAGATAAGATAAAAAGTCGAGGGCCGCTTGTTGAAATTGGCAAAGAAGAAGAAGTAGAAAAAGAAAGACAAAGAAAAGAAACGAAAAATTTGATAGAATTTAATTTTGAGGGGAATGCATGGGTGTGCGATATAGTGTACAATTATACCTTCCTATGCAAGGCCATAAATTGAAGATACAAGGGTGTGCAAGGCATAAAAATCTAGATTTTAAAAAGTTTTGAATATAAAATGTTCCCATGTATGTAGAATGCTACGTGAATAGAATGTTTCACTAATTCTGACCTAAAATCATGCAAAATAACCCCAATTTTTCACAAAATTTACAATTTCTCAATTTATTAAATTAACAAAGTAAATTTATTTTATTTACAACTTATTTGCAAGGAAATATTCTTATACCAGGGTAACATTGAAAAAATACTTTTTATTATTACTATATTCATCATATGTTTATGTTTATTTATCATTACATGTTTAACTTGTTATTATTACTTATTATGTACAACTCCCTCTATTTTTTTTCCATTTTAATCCCTGAATCACTTGAGTTATCTAATAACTTTAAATTGTGAGCCTACCTTGAATTGTGAATTTTGAACCGAATCCTGCAAAAAATCATGCTGGAAGCATGCATGGCTTTTGTTAAAATTATATAGGATGAGGTGTATGACATGTCAGATAATTTTTATTGTTCATTAAAATAGGTGGTAACTAGGATAAATGTATAGGTATACACTCCAAATGCACGACCGTATAAGCTGACTTATAAATAGGGGCTTTGGATTTTCAGCTAGCATTTGCTCCTTACTTAAACTTCCCTCATCATCTTCCATCTCACATATCTGATCCCTTTACTGTTGTTGCTTTGCACCATACTTTTAGCCAATATGACCCTTTTTTTCTGAGTGACTTGCTTTATTATTAGACTACTACTTTACTTAGATAATCCTATTTTATCCCCTTTACTCCAATTTAAGGATCCTTCAAAGGGTAAAACTAGATGAACATCTACTGGTGGCTTCGAAACACTACTAGGATCCCTATTTCCATGTGTTTTGCTTTATTATGTAGAGATTTGCCCTTTTTATGATGAGTTTGCTACCATTTTAAGTGCCCTTTTCTACCCTAACACCCATCTATGTTTTCCCAATTGCATCACTAATTATCCTCGAGTGGCTGTTTGTGCTCTAGGGATTTGCCCTCCCAATTTCAAGGTCTTTATTGAACCTTCTAAACCGTGGTGCTCAATTTTCTATTTAATAATTTATACTATTTCAACGGTAATAAGACTTAAGCTCTGGGTGCTACTTTCTTCATGTGTTTGACATATTACCTATGTATTACCAGTGAGGCTGGTATCTTAGGAGACTACCAATTGTTCAATATTGACAGTGGTATTCATGAAGGATTAACCCTGTTCCCACTAATTTTAGTAAAGACCCTTCTTGGATTAGATGCTATAAATGCTGATCCCATCATTTTGTTTACTAGTAGCCGCCTAATGCTCCAGGTATTTGTAGTCATTTATTTTAAGGTAGTGCATCTCTTGTAGATTTCACACTAGCTTTTTTTATGGGACATGCATCTTTTAATAGATTTTCACATGACCTTATGCATAATTTTTACCTGAATGGATGTCAAACCATTCTAGAAGCTTTTACATTCAATTTTTTATTATTCATCATCATCTTTTTCTCATCATCATTTTTTCTTTTTTTTTTCTTTTTTCAGATCTAGTTATAAAAAACTCAGAATGCTGGGTAAGTCACCTCATCACATCGTGGATGCATACTCTTTGAGGTTTTTTGGTGCACGCATGCGATGGTATTAGATCAAATTTGTGGAGGAAGGCATTATGTGGTTGAGTTCTGTAGTAGAGTGGAGGGTAAGCTTTATATATCCATGGATTCACATTAAGTACATGACCCATGATGGGAGCTCCAGGTGCATGGCCCTTTGTGGTCTCCACCGAGCTATCTGCTACATCATTGCTCGTTATACCTACCAATTTTGCCTTAGGTAAGAGAAAGTATGCAAATGCTTAAATTTCAGAGGAGGAAATCTAACTGATGCCTTTATCACAAGATATCACTACATTTGGAGGCATTTACCCATGAGGACTAACATTCCATCCATAAACATTTATGACTTTGAGACTAGTGTGGATTACTATTTATAGGTCATAAAAGTGCTCAACACAAGAGCATTTCTGCTAAGGCATCCAGCCAGAGGAGTTTCTAGTTGGAGTGGTGTTGACTGATGAGCTTTTCTGGGATATGAATTGGACACTGTTGTTGTCTTTGTTCTCTTTTTCTTTTTAGGCTTATAATATATTTGAACAGTGGCTGCCATAACATATGTAATTTTTTTACCACTTGCTTTTATTGACATGCTTGTATGTTGGATGTTTTCATGCCGTTGTCATGTTTGGCTGGCATCATGATGTTTGCTTTCTCTTCCCATGTGTCTGTTGTTTGTTTGCTATAAATAAATAATACATTTTTGTTTATATCAATTGTGGTACATAACTTAGATTATTAATGCATGTTCATATGATCACAACATTGCGATGATGATAATCACAATATGACAATTAAAGCAAAACATGACCTTCATTTAATCTCGAATAATGACATCTTACATACATCTAACTCTTATTGCCAATTAGCCCTCACAGATTCTCTTAATTGGCTATTTTCTCTCAATCTTTAATTTTTGCCTGAGGCACCCCTTTTTCAATTTTCACCTTAGTAGGGTACCCAATTTTAGCAAGGCTATATTTTTTTAATTTTTGACTTGTGGGCTTATCAAATTTTTCTTTTTTTTTATTTAGCCATGGAACCTCTTCAACATATCGATGTTGACTGGGTCCTTGAATTCATTCCCATCGTTGTCCAAAAAGATAGTAGCACATTTGGAAAGTAATTTCTTCAAAATAAATGGTGTCTTATAGTTTGGCCTAAACTTTCCTTTGTAGTCAGGTAAAATGAGTCTCATATATTTAAATACCAAATCCCCTTTTTTTAGTTAATGGCCTTTAACCTTTTTCCTATAAGATCTAGCTATTATTTTATGATACAATTGATTGTGTGGTAATAAGTTCTCATTCTATTTTCATCTAACAAGTTAAGCTTTGCCATTCTGTGCTCAGCCCATTCTATTTTTAGGAACTTAGCTATAACGCAACCCTCAATGATTAAAGTTTAATTCCTACAGGTAGTATTGCTTCTAAGCCACACACCAGAAAGAAAGGAGTGGCTCCCATGGAAGTTTTGCAATCTTCTATTCCTTCTTTTTTACAGTAGGATTCTTTTACTTAGGGATGAGGTTCTTTAGCACTTGAGGGGTTGATAATTCCTCCTCTTTATCAATAATGAAATCACACGCAGGACCACCTTAAGCTATATCTCTTTCCATTCCATTCGTCATGGAGCCACATTCCTAATATCCGCTGCTAGTGACGGTGTCACAATAGATGCTGCTGGAATCTCTTTAATAAGAGTCAATTTGACTCGAACAATGGCTAGTGCAACGGGCTAAGTAGCTAAAATTAAGGCCAAATTGACTATGAGACTAGTAAACATTGACATCATCTTTCTCTTAAGATCATCCATCCTCTTATTATCTTCTTAGGAATTGGAGGAACCAATAGGGGGAGTAGGCTCAAACATAACTTCCCTTTTTGCCTATTCTAAATACCTCTTTAAAAACTCTTCTAAAACACTATCTATACCCAACTCAGATCCCAATTTTGAACTCTACACTGATACCAACTCTTCTGTCTGCTCAAAAAATAACTTCTTAACCAAATGATCGTCCGACCCTTAAAACCACCAGGGAAATGAATTCTCTATTATGGCTGCCGAAATTGGGTTGTTAGCATAGGGCATGAGTAGATGCAGATGCATGATCATGAGATGCAACATCAATAACAACTAGAAAAAACCTTATTCATCTTATTTCTTCCACACATATGGTCAAAGTTTTCTTCCTAAGTGGGCAAAATTCATGGGTTAAAAAGGGACCCTAATGAATACATATGGTGGATGACAAAAATCCATATTGCCTTTTGTGAAAATCATACAAAATAGTTTTTGATCTATGTGTATTCGAGCGATCCAAGCAAATCAAAATAGGCTTATCGAGGTATGGCAACCTTTGATAAGTGAACATATGGACTTGTCTAGGTATGCCTAATACACAATGATCCACATCACTAGCAATGAAAAATTATTAGGAACATCCTAGTGCAAATTTCTATATCATTATATAGGCTTTTAATCTAGGTACTCGATTAGAAGGCTACCTAAGCATGATCCCTACCAACGAGTCTAGGTCATCACAATTATAATGACTAATTGAGTCACCATATGATATACCAAGAGGTACTAGACTTAGGCTGGTGATTATCCCTAACATAACCCTCGGTTGAGTGAATGAGAAAGGATTGCATCAGGATTTTACTGGGGTTAAAAAATTGGGATGCCTAACTTATTCTAAAGCTCTAGTATAATTCTAATGCAGTTTTGAAAAGAGATAAAATTTCTTAATAGAAAGCCTTTTATATCACAAAAAGCAAAAGTAGTTTCAGAGTGAAGTCTCGTATTTTCCCTAAAGGAGTTGCCATTGTGACATGTGCTCTTTCTTTGCCACTACCAGATTTCACCCTCAAAACTAAGGGATCATCGAGCTCGAGAGAGGAAACTATTGACCTTTAATGGTTTGATCCCACTTTTAGGTTTTAACCAGGTTAAGATTCCCTTGCCGTGACTGACTTGTCACTTTGTGATAGGAAAGAGACTCAACTCGACTTGCCAAATCTTAAGCCTTAGAAGGTATGAGATAACATGCTGAGGTGTCCTTATCCCATCACTAATAATCAATAGTTAGGAAGCATCTTGTTTGGTACCACAAGGCTGATAATAAGGAGTTACCACCTAATAGAATATTAAAAAAATGGGGTGTTTCGATCTCGTGAGGCTAAAAAACCCAGAGATAGTTCGAAACTCCATTCTTACTTTTACCTTTAATAAATGTGACATAATGGCTTTTAAATTAATCATGTTATCCTTTTTCTTTCATGAAAAATTAGAAAAAATATAAATCTTAAAAAAGTACACAATCATGTAAAAAAGTGGTAAACCATGACATAAAATTAAAGCGGTAATGGAATCCATAAATCGAATAATTTATTGTGACCTCCTTTTTGTAAGGACTTTGGCCTTCACATATGGATTATTGAAGAAGCATTTCATTGTGATGGTTTCAAGATAGTGACTTGCTAGTCCAAGTTTTATTTAAGAAATATCCCATGTTATTTAATTATATATAAAAATCTTTTACATTGTTAATAGCCAATTTTTATATGTGAGCTTCATGGGCAGAAATACAGACATTGATCCAATTTTATTAAAGAAATATCCAAATTTTTGCTATAAAAACTTTTTTGATATTTTCCAATGAAGGTCGAAAAATAGAATTTTTATAATAAAAAGAATATGGTTTAGGACTTACCTGCATCGCTCACCCAGTTATATTTACAGGAGGATCATAGGAGATGATGATCATGAAAATAATAATAGGAATAATGGCAGTATAATAAAAGAAGATAAGTAGAAAGAGAAAAAGAGGATAAATAAAAATAAAAAATAATGTAGGAGGAATAAGGATCTAGTGCGTATGTTGAAAAAATGAACGGGAGTGCATTTAATGGCATACGATCGGCTTTTTTGCTTTAAAAGGGCAATAAAACATGTTTTGGGCCATGCATCATATAATGAGTGGATGTGCACTAAGTAATGCAAGGCTATGTCAGCTTTGTAATAGGGATTTTTTTATCTTTAAAATAAAGTCTCTATCAACAGTAGTTCCAAAAAGGAGCAAAAAGGAAAGCTAAGTGCAAGGAACACCTCCTTCTTTTTTTTAAACCATATTTTCTAAAAAACTAATTTAACAAGAATGGACAAAATGGAATTTATGGATAATAACCTAAAAATTCCTATCATATGGCTGTATACCCTAGTAAAGGATTTCACAACCTAAGTCTAGTAAAGGTACATGAGTATGTATATGAGTATATGAGCATGTAATTACCCTATGAGATAGAAGATGTTTTAGCATGACTATGGACATGTGATATGCTTAATGAGAACATGATCAAGTATATGATATGATGATTATAAGTCATGCTTATATGTTATGATGCAAATGATATAGTCATACAGATTTGGATGAGCAAGATGAACAACTTGACATATGAAATGTGCATATATTTGTTTATGCACTAGAGAACTTATAGCTTTACAAGACTCTATATATATACAAACAGTATATTATGAATACAGTATTAATATGTGAATTGAACGAATATAGTTATGCCTGCGATAGAGTTTTAGATATGGATAGATAGGCGCCTATAGGGAAATTGCTGCTGCCATAGTTTGGCCCAATTGGGTCCATAGTATATATGATCCCGTTTGGATCATGATCAGCCCCGTTTGGGTTGATAGGCGCCCCCGTTTGGGTCTGTTTGACCGGTCCATAGTACAGTTTGGCCCCGTTTGGGTCTATAGATCTGATATCTTCAGATATCATTCTTTTTGATACCAATGTGTATCCATAGTTCCCGTTATCCACGGATAAAGCTAAGGCAGGCTAAAAATTATTCATAGTATTGATAAAAAATTAAACAGTTTAAGTTATTTGACTGAATATTGATATTGTAGATTACATTGTTGGCTTGCCGACAGGTAATATGTTTCATTTGAATATGTTTACATGGAAATTGATGTCTATATGAATTATGAAAATGAGAATACTTGTCATCATTTTATTTTGGGTACAATGTTTAGGTACATGAGAATATGTTTTATGCTTTAAAGTATTTGTTGTTAATGACATGATATGTTGTACATGTTATTTATTATACACATTGTATGTATATTTTGATGACCGTTGTTAGTGGTCATCCATCTATAGATATTCCCCACTAAGCTTTATAGCTTAGCATGGGTTATTCATCCGTGTAGGTACTATTACCAAGACTTTTGCTCAGGGACGATCTCTGCATCAGAAAGGGCCAACTACCGACTGTTAATCTTGATGTAGGATGTATTTGTAATAGTATTATCATATGTTTTGCTTTATGGCCAGTTATGTTATAAGATGTATATAACTTATGAGAGATACTGTAACTCACAAGTAGTAAAACTAAGAAGAGTATGCATGCATGTGATATACATAAGTAATATTCATATAGTATAGTATGCATGATACTAAGTATGAAATGCAATACAGGAATAAACTAGTAGCACATATATAAGTATATGAACTTTATGACATGATTAAGGGCAAAATGATAGTTAAACAAATATATTGCATATGCATGATTAATAGTAATCAAATTATCAATTAAATAGGGTTTTGCTTAGAGGGTACTACAATACATTCATTCTTAAATGCTATAAACTTAACCTTTATATTAATTACAATATTTTTTTTTATCTTTTTACTTAAATTTAGGTTGAAAAAACCTTTATATGGGTATCTATTGTTTTGTAGGACATTATAGATTTTTGTGCAAAAAATTCCATTTCTAAATCCTTTTGATTTGTCTTTTTGTCAATATTGTTTAAATATCATTTTTCGGTTTTTCTCCTTTTTTATTTTATTTGGATTTTAAATATATATTTTAGCAAGAATCTGCATAAAAAGTGAACCAACTCGGTGTAATTTTGACTCAGTAGTCACAAGTCACACTTGGATCACACCTGTATCTCATTGAGTCTTAGGTTAAAATTATATGTTAAACTTTTTTTGTATTTTATGTGCATTTAGTTATTTATTATGTGCCTTTTATTTATATTATGTGTTTTTTTACTTCATTATATATTTATTTGTTTATTATGTTATTATTCTATATAATGTATTTATATTTATTGTATCATATATATTTTATTATTTCTATTATGTCATTTCTATTTATGTTTATTAATACTATCTTTCTATTGATTATATGATATATTTGTATTCATGATGATTATTTATCATGTCATATATATATATATATATATATATATTATTTATACTAGGTATTATGTTCTATATATTATCCATTATATTATATCATATATATTCATTTAATATGTTATATACTAGTATATTATATTATTTATTTTATATTTATGTTTATTATCTTAAATATTATTTATTATGCTTGTTTATTATATATATATATATTATTAAATATTTATTTATTATGACATTTATATTATTTGTTGTGCGTTATATATTTCAATTTATGTCTATTATATTTTATTTATATTTAGTATATTAAATCTTATTTATATTGTATTATCTTATATATATGTTCATATACGCTTTATATTATATTTATATTATGCTTTACATTATATTATATTTAATATATACATACATAAATAAATACACACACACACTATTTATGCCATTCATTTTATTTTATTTATTATACTTTATGCTTATTTATTTATATTATACATTTTATTTATTTCACATCATGGATTAAAATATTTTAATAGCACAAAGTCCTTTTTACAGGTATTAAAATCTCTCAAGAGCACAAAATCCTTTTCACAAGTATGAAAGTCTCTTTGAAGCATAAATTCCTTTTCACTAGAGCTTAAAAGTTCTTTTCACCAGCATTAATGTCTCTCACGAGCATAAAGTCTTTTTTACAGGCACTTCAGCCTAAACACACCTTAAAAGGTATCTTAAGTCCCTTTTATAGGCAACTTAACCTAAGACATCTTAGAGGGCACACCAAAAGTCTTTTTTACAGGCATTTTAACTTAATACCTTTTAAGGGGCACACTAAAATTTATTTTTACTTGCATTAAAAGCTAATTCATTTCCCAAGGCACATCCAACATCCTTTATACAGGTATTCAAAATCTCTCAGGAGCATCAAACCCTTTTCATAGGCTCCTTATGAAGTCTTATTAAAAAACAACCATGAGACCACCTCTTCAGGTAAGTGTCTTTACCTCTTATTTTAAATTTTTGCTCACCTAGGAATTTCATATGCTAACCTCTCTAAAGTTGGGTATAATTGTAGATATGGCTCTTACAAGATGGCTTGTAAGAATTGATCACTCAATCTACCAAAGTCTTCTTAAGAAGCAACCAAGAAATACCACTTAGGCAAGTGTCTCAATCTCTTACATTAGACTTTAGCTCAACTAGGCATTTAGTGTGCTGGCTTTTTAATGCCCAAAAATTTTTACCGGTATAAATGGTACATTCTAAACCACAAACAATAATATTAGAATAGTATTTGGTGTGATTACATCAGTATAGTACAATAGAGTTCATAAGTACTTAGAAGTTAAACATGCATAGGCCAAAGAAATTTTAGGATAGGTGACCTACTGGGATGTTGGTGTTTAGCCATTAGAAAATACTAATATGTGTTAAATGGAGTCCATTAGTACAATTTGGGATGAAATGGAGGTTAAATAGACCTTTAAAATAGATAGCGAAGATATTACCTTAAATCGTTATCAAGGTTGACCATAAGTTAGATCTGAATAAAACATATTCCATAAACCTTTTAAAAGTACTCTAATTGCATAAACATATTACAAATAACCTAAATGAGCTATTGGAAGTGAATAATAATTTTTTTATAGTTTTGGATTTTTAAGTTCTGGATCGGCGAGTATTGCCTTCGAAGCTAGAATTATACCAAAATGATGTTGGAATTATCTAAAATTTTAGACATATTTCACTACATATATATTTGCACTCAAAGAAAAATTTTAGAGAATTCTGATGAGAAGAACATTGTGTTTGGAAAAATGATGAAAAATAGAAGTTAGATGATTTATTAGGGTTAAATGCCACTTTTAATTTGTTAAAAAGCATGAATGTCATAAGAAAATAAGTTAGTATCACCAACACCCATTAGTTATAAATGCATAAGTGTAGGGATGAATGTGATGATGAAAAGTGGCCTAAAACTAAGCCATTGGATGAAATAGTAAATGATCAAATTCTAGCCCTTAATTTGGTGTACTAAAAGATAAAGTGGGGAAGTTTAGAATTCCATAAAAACTTTATAAAGAATCTACCATCCTCATCTTTTTCCTTCACTAAGATGAACCATCTACCATTTCACTCTTTCGCTATTTTTCTTCCATTATTTCTCGAATTCCACCATATCTTAACCCTAAATTTTACTGAAATACACTAAAGATCACCCTATTCAACATAGCTACTAGTTGGGAGTATAAAGAAGATTGGAAAAGATGGATTTTTGGTAAGAGAAATTTAACCAAATTAGGTAAATTTATAAGATTTTGTTTGAATTATTTAAGGCTTTTGTTATAAAATAATAGAGCATTATTAGTAGAGTTATTTGTTATTAATTATGTGTTGAAAATTATGATGAAAGCTCATAATTTCCTTTCTATCCAATCTGAATTAAAGGAGATTTTCAAGGAGGAGAAAAAGCTAAGGAAGGGGAAGGCAAAGACATGGAATAATGAGTGAATTTAAGCTATTTTAATGTTAGTGGATACAATCATACACCTAATTTCATTTAATTCCTTGAATTTTAGCTTAAATCTACATTATATAACTATGGTAAATTAGGTATAATTATGAAATAAAATAATATATGTTAATAAAATGATTTCAAAACATGTAATGACTAAGAATTAGAAAAAAAAAATTAAGAGATAGGAAATCATAAGGTGGAAGAAGATAGGAAATCCTAAGGTGGAAGAATGGTGTATTTAGGGAAACTATGTGATAATTAATTAATTAATGGAGGATTTAGCATAATTTGGATATTATAATGATAAATGAATTTAGTATACATAGTTAGAACCCTAAATTACATGTATAACTATGATACATAAGTTGGACATAACGATCATCAATTTTGTAATAAAAGGTTATAAGCATAAACTGAATGTGTAATTTTAAATGAAGGCTTATAATGACTAAAGAAACATGAAAGATATAATAATTCATGGAAAATCATGTTATATGTTGATGAACATAGTATGGCCGAATGTGGTACCTTGTGGAAATAACATAGTTGTACCATATTTTTATGATATTTTTCTCATTTATGATGAATGTATGTATGTTAAGCATAAATGTGCAACATATAAGCAAATGGGATTATGACATAATAAGGTACTTATGAAAATTTATAAAATAATATCCTATAAGTTAATAAAAAAATTTTTGCCATAGCATACAGTGGATAATTTACGATTTTAGGATACAATGGCTAGCCATAGGGATGCAGACTATGGTACATTTTTAGATACACACATTAGATGGATAATTGAGGCATTTGGCCATACTAAGTGGTCACCTCAACACTTTAGAAGCATTTACCATGCCAAGTGATCACCCTTCCACATTCAAGAGTAGTTAGGTTATGCCAACTGGCCTCTCTAGCTCATTAAGACTATTGGAGTCCTCATCTCTCATATCCAGTTCAAGGATTTTCGTTGGGCACTACTAGGGGCAAAAATATAATTTCATAGATAAATGAGGACTAATTGGGAAATTTGACATAAAAAGATGTTAATTATGTAATAAAAGAGTAAATATAAGGGGAAATGTAATTAAATGATTAATAAGGAGTAAAAATGTAATTACGAGAGAAACTAGGGTAAAATGGTAATTTACTTCAATAATGTAATACTAAAGGTTAAATTGGTGAAAAGATGCAAAATCATAAATAAAGAAAAGTTTTAGGGACCATACTTTAATTTCCCACTACTTAAGGAAAAATAAGGACTAAATATATTTTTTAAATTTGAATATGTATACTTACTAATAAGAAGTAAAGAAATAAAGATTTAAGTGAAATTAGTATAAAATGTAGCAAAAGAAAAATTTAAGGACTAGATGTAATTTACCACCTTAGTTGAGTAATAAGCGAGAAAAATGCAAACATAAATGTTATTAAGGATTCCTTAATAATTTAGGAGATTTAGGAGTTAATGTGAAGATAAGAAGTAATAAATAATAACTAATGGCAAAATGGTAAATTCCTTAGAATATTATTATTATAAATGAAATTTTGTGCATTGTATCTACCACTAGGCAACATCATTGTGTAGTGTGTGATTTATTTGACTACGTGAAGGGACTAAGGTAAGGTGAAGAGGAAATGATGTGGCATGTACATGTGAAGTTGTCGTGTGATGTACAAAACTTCCTTATATTATGTATTAATAATTTTGGAAAGCCAGTATGTAATATGTTTGTAAAAGGGACATTAAATAACAACTGACTCATAAAAATGTAATATATGCAATTCTAGTTACTTGAATGATGGTTATGTATTGTGTAATGTTGATGGATTTGTGAATTGATCGTAAAAGTGCCTGTGTTGTTGATAGAGTTTTGGAGGTGGAGATTGAACTATTAGGAGTGTAAATTTGCCATTTTGTAGATTTGGGTAGCATGATTTATAGACATTATGCTTTCCAAATTTCTACCAAATAAATAGTAACAAATGTCCCCAACAATATATAGAAATTTATATAGAGTCTAAAGCATATAAATACAAACTAAAAAATGATTGATCAATTAAGCTAACCATATATCGACATAAATATTAGTACACTATTATTGGATATATGTGGAACTTAGGCTATCACAAGCCTTCCCAAAGTTATGGGCAACTGTAAACAGTGGGTCCTAAAATAGCCTTTGTTAGAGTTACCTAATGAAAAAAATATTTCTTTTACAAAGACAAGGAAATGAAAGTTCTAGGGTCTCGCCATGTTTTACTGTTTTTTCCTTTAAAAAGTCAAAATCAAAGTCAAGTCAACATAAAGTTGTGACTAGCTCAAGTTCAGCCTATAACTCACCCCATTTTTCTTGTAAAAGGAGGTGTGAGGTTTTGAAAGAAAAATAGCAAAAAAGAAAAAGAAGGAAGAAAAGAAAGGAGAGAGAAAAAAATGAAAGAGAAAAGTAAAAAGAGAAAAGGAATTTTTTTAGCTTTTATTTTCCATTTTCATTCTATTTTTCAGATCTACTCTCCAATATTTAGATTTTGAAAATTCTTTCTGGATAATATTATTGAGAATAGTTCCTGGAACACTAGGGTTCCTTGGTCTATTTGAAAAACTCAATAAAGGTAATGTTATAAAATTTTTTCTTCTCCTGCCTTAGTTTCAAGCAGGTTTAAGTTTGTACATTTTAATCTTGAATGCTACAAACTTAACCTTCATTTTATTTACAACATTTTTTTGTTTAGATTCAGGTTGTGAAACCTTTTTTATGGGTGTTTTTTTGTGTTAATGGATATTATAGATTTTTGTTTTAAAGATTCCATTTTTCACTCCTTTGTGGATTTCTCGTTGAAATATCATTTAAAAATCTTTTGTGGCTTTTAAAATTGTTTTCTTTTATTTGGGTTCTAAATCCATATTTTGGCAAGGATCTACACATAAAGTAAACCAACTATTTCTGATTTTGATTCAATAGTCATAAGTCACACTTGGATCACACTTGTAATTCACTAAGTCACAAGTTAAAATTATCTTTTTGAACTTATTTTTATTTTATGTGTATTTAATTAGTTATTTTGTGCCTTTTACTTATATTATGTGCTTTTAGTTTTATGTCATTACATATTTATTTGATCATTTTAGTATTATCGTATATAATATAAAATATAAAACATAATACATAGTATAAATAAAATATATTTAATATAATCTATATATTATAAATGACAATAAAAATAATATCATACATATGGTATAATAATATATAGATTATATTAAATGTATTTTATTTATACTATGTATTATGTTTTATATTTTATATTATATATATATATATATATATATATTATATTATACATTATATATATATTTAGTATATTCTATTATTTATTATATATATATATATATTTATTTATTTATTTTTTAAATGTGTGTGTGTATATATATACATATTTATTATACTATATATTTATTTATTATATCATTTATATTATTTTTTGTGTTTTATTTATTTATATTTATGTCTATGATATTTTATTTATATTTATTATATTACATCTTGTCTATATTATATTTATATTATATTATTTATGCCATTCATTTTATTTTATCTATTATACTTTATTTTTATTTATTTATATAATGCATTTTATTTATTTCATATCATGCATTAACATATGTTTGCGAGTGCAATTCGACGGACATAGCATGGTTGGCCCATTGAATACTTTATGTTCTTAATTATTTTATTATTTTTATTTTCATTTTCTTTTTTTATTACTCATTATATTGTGATGTAAAAGAAAAAGAACTTTTGACTGCTTAAATGGAAAATGCCACATAAAAACTTTTATATCAAATAACTTAGATTTTTATTGATAAAGCAGAACAATTGCCCTATTTTGCACCTTAAAAATCACATGTAAATAATAAGACTTTTAATAATCTAAAATATTTTGTACATAATTAAAATGGGAGTTTCCTAATAAAATGGGATCATTAATCCCTATTTTTTTTACCAAAAATACACAATAAGGTCCATTTCAAAAAGATGTATAAGAGATCCGATATTCCCACCAAAAAGATATTACCTAGTTGATATATTTTATGCTATGGCTTATTACTTATATGCCATAATTTATAGTTTTCCAAATGTGATTGAGTGCATCTTTATTTTTCTTTGCATTATTAATACGTATAAGAGGAGGGATAAAACAATTAATCTAAAAGCCCAATTATATAGCATTAATTAAAGGTATAAAAAAAGAGTGAGGTTTTGAACCCTCTCTGATTTAGGGCTCATAAGGTTGGAACACCATTTCCCAATATTCTATTAGGTGGCAACTTCTTTTTACCTACCTTATGGTCCCCACCAAGATGTATCCCAAGGTCGATTGCCAACAGTAGAATAAGGGTACCTTGAGATATTATCTTATGCCTTTTGGTGCTACAGACTTAGCAAATTGGATTGAATCCCTTGATCATTGCAAAGAGACCGATCATTAAAGTGGGATACCTTTGTCTATCCAACCCTAACAATCGACCTCAATTAAAAGATAAAATAGTCCTTCACCCGACATTCTTTTTCCTTCTTGGCTTCATTTAAAGAAAAAGAGGTATGCATATTATTTTTAAAACAAAATAATTGTTAGAGAGTATGCCCTAGAGCCCATGTAAAAAGGGATGCATTTTATATATATATATAATTCATATTGTTAATGAAAGACATCATTCATTTATTAATGATATATTTAAATACATGTGTTTGTATATCTTAAATTAATAAATGAAGTCCTAAATATTATAAACACAGTACAAAGGCAATCGTGAAATTATTCATTATATGAGATGTCTATTGCATGCAAATGTGATAATGTCTAAATATCCCTAGTCATAGAATTAACAAGATAGAATATTGTTAATTCGAATAGATTAGCACATGTTATGCTTATTGAATAGTTTAAGCAGTAATACTCATAATTGTGATTACGGGAGATGATCAAAGCTAATATGTGGATGCTTGTTAGAAGAACAAGTTCATTGGATACTTGTAAAGAGAATCCTCACATGGATATTAAATCTATGTTAGTGATGAATCTCTTCATAGCAGTTGTGCAAGTATCCTTAGACTTGAGATTACCAAGGTTATCTTAAGTAGTAAGTGATATACTTTGACTCCATAACTGCTTACTTCCAAATAGGAGTGAACATAGTTAGGAGGTTTGGTATATTATGATGTACTTAAAGATAGTTGAATAATCAATAAAGGATTCACCATCCTAGATTTATTAAAGGAAGTTATCTCACATGATTTTATAATTGCCTTGTTTAGAAAATCTCTGGCCAGAGTAATATGCCAAGATGGATTGGGATCCATAAAGGGCATTTTGGGAACAACGGTTAAATTAATAGAACATACATAATTAGATTCACATGAGTTGACATAAATTCATACTCAGAATCTAATTGAGATAAGAGTGGTGAAAGGAGTAATTGCACGATAATTGTTTTTATGGAAGGGTATAATCATAAACACTTGACTTTCCTGACGTTTAGGTAGTCATGATGCTTAGCTAGAGGCCACTCACGGTTTGTATAATAGTGTATTATAAAATATCAATAAGAGATTGATAAAATGATTTAAAGAGGTTTAAATCATATGAGTTTTGAATAGAACTTTTAGTTACATATTATACTACCAATATGGATAGAAACCCAATAGGTCACACACATACAAAGTAAAGGATAAAATGGTAAAATAACAAGGATAATAATATTTGATATTATTATGGGAGAAGAGAAATAAATAAGAGAATAATTAATTAAAGAGTTTAATTAATTATGCACAAGTAGAAATGTTCGTAGAACTTTTTAGAAATGTTATGGAAAATGGACCTAATTGAAATATTGTATTTCATAATTAATTATTGGACTATAAATATTATAGGGTTGATATAATAATTAATAAGTCCATTGGAGAAATAATTAAAGGCCCAGGGTTCTGGTTTTTACGTAGAAGCCCACCAGAAGATGGCTCCATGCAAAACCCATAAAGAAGGCCTTGGAGGCCTAATTTTTGGACTAAAATAAATTAAATATATTTCATAAGTGTTATGGAGTCTATATATTTAATTTGGATAATTAAATCCAAGTGTATGCATAAAGGGCCTAGTTTATGGGTTATGTGTAGGGTCCTTTATGAAAGGACTTAAATTGGATTTAATTTAGCCCAAATGAATTATTAATAATTCCAGAAGCCCATTTAATATTGTTCTAGGAATTTTAAGGACCCAATCCCATTATGAATTTGGATTTTTTAACCTAGCTATAAAATCCAAAATAAAGGGATTTTTAGGGTTAAGAGTTTTAAAAAGAAAACAAAAATTTCTCTTCTTCTAAACCTAGCCGCCACTCTCTTTGCTAGCTTTAAGGAGATTTTGACCACCTTGTATTCAAATAGTTATTTGGTTCATTTAATCCCTCTCTTGTGTAGATTACGATTGGATGTATTCAATTTTAGACATTGTAGTGAGAAGGAAAAATAACTTTTCAACAAAAATCAAAGGTAATTTTTTCTTATTCTCATTAATATCTATATTATATATTCATGGCAAGATGGGATATATTGGTTAAAAATTTTAATTTTTGCTTATACATGTGATGTATGTAACCGATTAATTTCCAATAATAATCCCCCATAATGTTTCAAGCTTGGTCAAAGTTTGATCAAACCCTAAATATGGGCCAAGTCAAATTTTCACTTAGCCTTTTTGGGGTCTATATAATTCCAATTTCACCTCAAGTTATATCATAAGACATATCGTGATTTGTATTGTCTAATGGTGAAGAAATACTTTTATGGGTTTCGGATGGTGTCAGTATCTAAAGTCAAAAAAGTAGTATTTACAAAAATTAAAATTTGGGCCATTACAACTTTCCCCTACTAATAAAAATTTCATCCTCGAAATACTAATGATTGAACATACCACTATTCCATTATACTATTTTAGTCTTGTGTAGCTTTCATTATTCCTCAACTATATAATAGAAGGGACAGGTTCACCTTACTTCTCTAAAACCATCTTAACCATAAATGTCCTTCATGGCATGTAGATGTAATCATTTCACCCCAAATTATTTAACCTCCAATTTTAGGATCGCCTAAATCATGCTCTGATACCATTCAATGTAACATCTTATACTCGAATATGGATGGGTATCAGAATTTCACAGTCATTATCTTGCTCAACTATATTATTAACTAATTGCCATGTCATTATCTCAATATCAACAAACATCAATCATATTTAATAACCATTATGATACAATTAAATGTCATTCTTCTAACATATACATAAAATCCAAAATTCTTCGAAAGTAATAGTACATATATCTAAGTTGACTTCATTAACTTACTCATCATACATATACATGCCATATATACATATACATAAATTTCTCTTCTTCAATGCATATCTCCTTTAGTAGACAGTGCCTATCCCTTCAAACTTCTATCTAATCTTTTAAATACCTATGCACATTAAATAACTATATGCTAAGTATAAAATGTCTAACTGTGGATAACCAACTAATAAATTTCACATACATGTATACATAAATTTAAAGTTTTCAATTTTACTAAATTTATATCTATTATCTTAACTCCATATTTTTGTTTTACTTTTTTCTATTTGATTTATTAGTTCCTCATTTACATGATTAACCTATTATTCTTATTCCAGTTCCTTGTATTGGAATATCCATTTATTCCTAATATATATAAATATCACTATTTAGAAACTATTTAGCCTTTATGTAATTTTTTTAACATCATATTTACTGCTAGCTACTAGTTTTTAAATGTTGTACTTGGATTGCAATTTACATCATGCTTCCCTATCTTGGTCTCAATTACATTATCTTAAATCATTATTTACTATTTGGCTGGGTACTTGTTATTTAATTTTATTACTACTCTTTATCTTGCTTCACCTTTACTAAATGACTATTTTATTTCTAGTGTACTTATTATATCAATTCATTTCTCATCATACTTATTTGATCTTTTTATTACCATTATTGTTTAATTATATTGAAATTTGCTTCACTTCAACATTTCATTTTAACCCTTAGTTTATGTTTTATCCATAATTTGCCATTATTTGATATTTTTATATCAAACCTAATATTTTTATATTTTATTCATTTCTTCATCTTACATCCCAAGCCTTAGTTTATTAATGAATTTCTCAATGTCGAATTATTTCATTAAATATTCACACTTATAATAATACATTCTTAATACAATAATAGGGGTGTTACCTATTGGGTTTCCTAATCTATTTGGCGGTACAAACATAATTGTAATTATAAAATTGCATGATTTAAACTTTTTAAATCATTACATTGGTTTGTTCATGTAAAAATCATAAGAGACTTCTAAATAAGAATCATGATTAGCAAAGTGATAGAAAAGTTAAGTGGTTTCAATTGAACACTTATATAGGATAAAATTACTCTTTTGACTGTACTTTATCTCATTTAGGTTTCGAGTGTGGATTAATGTTAACTCATGTAAACCTAAATATTGTTGTTCTAATAATTTATCTCACTATTCTTAACATGCCTTTTGTGGATCTCATCCACCTTGGCATTCCACTTTTGCTAGAGATTCTCTAAACAAGGGTATTAAAGAATAAGAAAGATAATTTCCTTAATAAATCCAAGATGTTTAATCCTTTATTGATCACTCAATTATCTTTAAGTAGGTAATGACATACCTAGCCTTCTAACTATGTTCACTCCTTAATGAAAATAAACAGTTATGGAGTTAAAGTATGCCACTCAATAGTCAAGATAACTTTGGTGACCTTAAGCATATGAGGATTCTAGTGGTAGATCTCTAATGTACTTGTTCTTCTAACAAGTATCCACATATTAGGTTTCATCATCTCTTTGATCACAAATATAAGAACCACTGCTTAAACCTTTCTTAAAGCATAATATGACATGCCTAAACCCCCTCGATGCTTCACGATGAAATTCAGCTTGTTGTTGGAAGCTTACCTTTCGGGTTTAAGATTGGATGAGGTTCATAAAATCTGTAAGATTGGTCATTTCATAGTATAATAGGGATTCAACCTAATTCACAAAGTTTTAAGCCTAAAAAAGTATAAAATGACATCTCGAGGTATTGCAATCCTATTGTTACTAGTCAACCTATGATGGCATCTAAGTGGGCCTAAGAGGTAGGTATCATTAAGTTGCCATCCAACAAAATATTGGGAAAGTAATTCTAACCTCATGATGTCCAATGCATAGATCATTCAGGACATCGCTCTTACTTATACCCCAATTACATGCTTTTATACTTGAGCTTTTAGTATTAATCCACTATCTCCCTTCTCACACAATTCATTAAAATAAATAATCATTTAATCATATAAGAAGGTGATAAAGTAAGGAGATAAAAGAAGTAAAAAATTACATAAGTAAATTGTCCGAAAGTAAAAGAAAATGTCATACATAAATCGGGATATTTATTCAAGGTGGTAACATTGGTTTCCTCATGCATATTTTTACAAAAAGAGGTGAAGAATCCTTGTCGATTTTTAGAATATGTGGGATGAGGGATCCCATTTTGATGAAAACAAGGGTTCTTCTTTTTATGTGTGATTTTGTGATGAAAACTTAGACATTGGTTCATTTTATTAAGAAAATCCAATTTATTAAGTAAAAATGATTTAATTTAATTTTTTATCTCTAACATGCAAAAAATCATTTATTACTAATTATTACAACCCTAAATAAATCCAAATAAGTAATAAAGATAAAGAAAAGAAAATAAATAAAAGGATACAAAATTAAAATCCCATGGGAATTGGTCCTCCAGTGCCTCTAACCTTGAAACATTGAATGTCTCAATGCAATAAAATTAATGGCTAAAAAACACACTAAAAAGAAAATAATTAGTATGTGAAAAAATGAAATAAATGCTAAAATAAATAAACATACATAATATAATTAAATCCAAATATACAGAATGTCAATATGCATATGGATGAATTAAGAATAGTGCATAAAAATTAAACATGACGTGCAAATATTATCAAGGGATCCCTGCGATGTCTAGTTGCTCATTGTGATCGATGGGCATCTATAGGGGTTTTTTCTCATCTATCACATGAGAAAGAAAATAAAATGGGCAGCGAGCAATATAAAGGCAAACCAAATCCTAATTTAACCTAAACAATTACGTCTGATCGCCTAATCATGCCAAATCTAACTATAATAGCTAAACACATATTTAAATCATGTTAAAACAAATAAATTAACCTAAATGCATAAATTTAATCAAGAACGATGAACATGCAATAATTGTGAAAAATGATAAAACTCAAACTCATATCATTCTACACATTTAATAACATCAAGAATATTCAAGACATCATGAGATTACAGTGACATCAAAATGAATTAAATCATCGAGGAACATGCAACCATTGCATGTGATACATTAACGGACATTAAATAAAATTAAGTACATGAATTTTCATGTCATGGCAACACGAGAAGGAAACCTAAATATTTTCCTTAGGAAAAATTTTCTAACGCTTAGGAATTTACAATCCAAGTTTCATGCTTAAGTGATTTCAATGGCTGAATTAGTAAAAACATTTTCTTGGTGTTGACAAAAATAAGTAAAGCTTATATAAAAAAGAGCAAAAATTGATTTTCTATCTTAAGTGGTTGCTTCACTTTAAAATTTAGATGGTAGAATCCATAGCATAAAAAACACTAGGTCTTGTTTAAATATGAAGAAGGGAGTTTGAAAACCATTCTAATTATAATTCCTTGAAATCTACTAGTAAATCCCCTTAAAATCCATTTTTAAAATCTAATCTTCTAAAACATGTTTTATCCAAGATCTTCTCTATTGGAAAATATGCAAATCTATTAAAAAAAAAGCCCACAAATAGGCATCCCTAGACAATGGGCTTCAAAAATCTCAAAATTGCCTATAGAATATTGACCTACTGATCTTTAGGAATAACTCATGATAGATGACCATTTAACTTTGAGCCAAAAACTTGGCCATCTAAAAGAGATGGCCAAAAGAAAAAAATGATAAAAAATGAGCATCTATTATAGAAAGGACTAGATTTAAAGTTTTTAAACCCATTTTCAAAATTTTAAGAAATTCATGGATAAAATCCACGAAAACAATTTAGAAAGCTATGGAAATAAAAAATGAAACTCAAAGTTTGTGCTTTTCGTCTAAAATATGAATAATACTTCCTTATCGGGTAACTTTGATCTAGGCTACTTCAGGACCTGGTGTCTATAGGTGCCTCAAAATTTTTGGAACTTTGTGCACTAGTGCCTAAATGAGCCATAATATAGTGTAAAGGGAAAAAGGCTCGTACTTGAGGGAGCGAATCCCTTGCTGATTGATGATTGTTAGTATATGTGGCTTATCATCAACTTGTTGATACATTAACCCTTTTCGATGAAGCAGGTGGCTTATCGTCAACTTATCGATCCTTTAACCATTTTTTGTGAAGCAGGTGGCTTCTTGTCAACTTGGCGATGCATTAACCGTTTTTGTTAAAGCAGATGGCTTAGCATCAACTTGTTTGCACATTAACCCTTTTCGATAAAGTTTGTGGCTTATCATCAACTTATTGATGTGCTAACCCTTTTTGGTGACTATCCAGCTTGTAATGCCTTTTGATAGGATTTTATGCTTTGACAGACCTTGAATGCCTTGTGAAGAGGACTTTGTGCTCATAGGGGGGCATTGAATTTTGGAGATTCGTGCTCATAGGGAGACTTTGAAATTTTAAATATTTAATGCTCATAGGAGACTTTGAAATTTTAAAGATTGGATGCTGACAAGGAGAATTTGAATCTTTATGCTCGTAGGGAGACTTTGAAGTTGACACGGAGGCTTTAATGTGCCATCAAGGAGAGTTTTTATTTTGAATTTCTTCATTTTATATTTCTTATTGGCACCCCTCAAATGGGACTTTAGATTCACAGGAGAACTTCGTTGTGTTCCTGTAGTGCCTGAATTTGAACTTTTTGATGCTTACATATAAGTGGATGAATTTTAAAATTCCTCTTAATAGGATTTTGGTTTTGATTTTTTTTAAGGTTTTGTTTTTAGGTTTTAGACACTGTATGTGTGTGAAACATTTGGAGGCTTTTAGTCTTTTTGAGTTTTTTTGGCCATTTTTGAATCTTTGGCTTATTTCCAAAAAAAATTTGAATCTTTGGTTCCATTGGTGTGTTCTAATGCATTTTCACCTTCTGAATTTATTTGAAAGGGCTTTAATTTCGTGCGGTGAACCTTGCTATTTGAAGCTGTGTTTGGATTCACAGGCAAGCTCCTATGTTTGGGCTATACCTAGATTTATGGGAAACTTTGCAATTTACAAGTGCTAGGATTTATAGGCAAGCTTCGAGGTTTGCAATAGTGCTAGGATTCATAGGCAAACTTCGAGATTTATCATAGTGCTAGGATTTATAAGTAAACTTCACGGTTTACGATAATGCTAGGATTCATAGGCGAACTTTGCAATTTGTGATAGTGCCAGGATTTTTGAATTTTTCTGCATTTTAGTGTTTGTTATTGTCTATTCTCAATACCTATGCATGTCCCTATGCGCAGTCAAACAAACTACGTGCTAAGCAAAATTGTTGCCTAGTGGTGGATGCAACAATACAAAATTTTATTCAAATAAATTTTTTTATTTTTATTATTATTGTTATTATTATTTTTGTATTTTTAAATTACCGTTTAGTCCTAGCTGTCTTTATGTTTTTACATTTTCCCCTTTTTACCATCTGATCTCTATCACTTATAATTTAAACATATATTTACACCTATGCCCCTGCATATTATATTTAATTACATAATGGTCATTGTCTAACTCTTAACTTATTTAGTCATTGTACTTAATTTAATTTAATTTTGTTCTCATTATAATTTAGAAATTTAATTTTACTAAGCTTATTATTTATATGATTCAAATCTTGATATGAACATAATTCTTATGTAATACAAATTTCATTGTTAGCCCTTTAATATTTCCATCCTCTTTGCCAAATTATATTTAAAATTTGCATCATTTGTAAAAATCTCATTTAGATCCTTAACTTCTAACAAAATAACATTCGATTCTTATTTTTCCTTAATATATATGACATCTAGGTCTTGTATTCCACTGAATTAACATATAAGTCCCCTTTTCTAACTAAATGACATTTTTGTCATATCTTTTCTTATAATTACTGTTCTACCCTTTATTTCTCATTTTTAATACTTTCTACCATGAAATTGCATTTCCTTTCATTTTAGTCCTTAAATTTACTTCCTTTGCCAAAATTACAGTTTCATCTCTGTTTTCTCAACTTTTTGACTAAATTACAGTTTCATCCTTCATTTACTAAATCTGTTGAGAACTCACTTTTTACCCCTTTCTGTCCGAAATTTTATTACTTACTGACCATTTCACCCTTATTTACTTTGTTATATCTTTTATTTCATTTTTACTCCTCAATTTACTTTTTTGGTCTTCAACATCTTTTTATGTAATATAAATTGCCTTTTTATCCTTTTTTATGTTAAGTTTAGTTAATTAAATCAATTTGATCCTCTCATTATTATGATTTTTCTATTTCACCCTTTTGATACTTATTTTTCTTATTCATTTTCATATAATTCTAATTTGAATGTAAAATTACAATTTAGTCCCTAAACTTTTTGTCTTATTATACTTGATTTAATTTAACCTCAAATTTGGCCCTTTTTTATATTCATTTTTTTCTTATTAAATCTTACATAATTTATACTTGCATGTAAAATTACAATTAGGTACCTAAATTTTTTATTCATCATGTTTGACCTCCTTTGATCTTAATTTTTGACTCTTTATGCTTCCTTTGACTTTTATTTCTTTCTAAGTATAAAATTTGCATTTTGATCCTTATATTTTCTCATAAAGTGGTAAGTTAGATTTTGGTCCTAAAATTTTTAGTATTTATGATTTTACCCTTTTGGACTTATTTAACCATTTTAACTTCTTTAATCACCTTATTGATGCTAAATTATGGTTTTACCCCTAATTTATCATGTAATTATAGTTTTACCCTTTTTTAGTCTATTAGTCATGTTTTTGACTTTACTTATCGTTTAATCATATTTATGACTTCTCTTATGCATAGTTAACTTTTTGGTCCCTATTTTCTTACATAATTATAATTTTGCCCTTTTTAAACTATTAACTATATTTTTTACAATATTTATTATTTAATTAACTTTGTGGTATCCTTCATGCATGAGTTATCATTTTATCCTTATTTTTTCATATATTTAAGATTTTATCCTTTTTGAAATTATTAATCACATTTTCTACATTATTTCTTATTCAATTAACTTTACAACATTCTTTATGTGTGAATTATCATTTAATTCTTATTTTCTTATATATTTACTATTTTGTCCTTAGTGATAAATAATGGAAATCCTTGAATCAAATATGCAAGATGAGGACTGTATAACTATATGAATAGACTATATGTGTTGGAAATTATCGATTACATGCATCTCATACATAAGCAAAATTTAAACTTTTTTTAACCAATAGATCTGATCTTGCCATGAATTTACAATATATATATTACTAACAATAAGAAAAATCAACTTTGATTTTTATTGAACAGTTGATTTTTCTTCTCACTGGATTGTCGCAAACCATAGTGTCCCAAATTGAACACCTCCAATTAGTAATCCACACTAGAGAAGGATTGAATGAACCAACAATGGAGGAACACAAGGGCTGGCCGAAATCCCTTAATGCTAGCAAGGGGGTGGCGGCTAGGGTTGAGAAAGTGAGAGAATTTCTTTTCTCTTAATTGTTCACTTAACCCTAAAATCCCTATCACTTGGATTTTTATAGTTAGGTTAAAAATATAACTTTATAATGGGATTGGGCTCTTTAAAATTGCTGAAGAAATATTAAATGGGCTTCTGGAATTATTAATAATTTATTTAGGCTCAATTAAATCCAATTTAAATTCTTTCATAAAAGACTATGCATAAAACCAACAAACTAGGCGCTTCATGCATATACTTGGATTTAATCACCCAAATGAATTCCAAATCCATCAAAATTAAATATGTAGGCTCCAAAACACTTATGAAATATATTTAATTTATTTTGATCCAAGAATTAGGCCTCCAAGGCCTTTTACCAGAAGGTGGCGTGAAACCCTTCCTCTGGAGGGTTTCTGTGCGAAACTCAATTTTTTGAGCCTCCATTATTTTCTCCAATGGATCTATTCATTATTATATCAGCCCTATAACGCTTATAGTCAAATAATAATTAATTATGAAATATAATATTTCAATTAGGTCCATTTTACAGAATATTTCTAAAAAGTTCTACAAACAATTTTACTTGATCATAATTAATTAAACTCTTTAATTAATTATTCTCTTATTCTCTTTTCTATTCCCATTATAATATCAAATATTATTATCCTTGTCATTTTATCATTTTATCCTTTTCTCTATATGTGTACGACCTATTGGGTTCCTATCTATATTGACAGTATAATATGTAATTGTGAGTTCTATTCAAAACTCAGATGATTTAAATTTCTTTAAATAATTTTATCAATCCCTATTGATATTTATGATACACTATTATACAAGTCATGATTGGCCTCTAGCTAGGCATCATGACTACCCAAATGTCAGGAAAGTCAAGTGGTTTGACTATACCCTTCTATAGAAATAGTTACCATGTAATTACTACTTTCACCACTCTTTTCTCAATTAGATTCTAAGTATGGATTTCTGTCAACTCATATAAATCTAATTATGTATGTTCTATTAGTTTAACCATTGTTCCCAAAATGACCTTCATGGATCCCTATCCATATTGGCATATTACTCTGTCAAAAGATTCTCTGAACAAGGCAATTATAGAATCATGCAAGATAACTTCCCTTAATAAATATGGGATGGTAAATCCTTTGTTAATCACTCAACTATCTTCAAGTAGGTCATGATATACCTAACCTCCTAACTATGTTCACCCTTAGTTGGAAGTAATCAGTTATGGAGTCAAAGTATACCACTTGCTACTTAAGATAACTTTGGTTATCTCAAGTCTAAGGATACTTGTACAACCGCTATGAAGAGATTCCTCACTGATATAGATTTAATATCCATGTGAGGATTCTCTTTGCAGGTCTCCAATGAACTTATTCTTCTAATAATCATCCACTTGTTAGCTTTGATTATCTTCTATAATCATAGTTATGAGAACTACTGCTTGAACCATTTAAGAAGCATAGCATGTGCTAGTCTATCCAAATTAACAATGTCCTATCTTGTTAATTTTATGACTAGGGATATTTAGATATTAACACATTTGTATGCAATAGACATGTCATATCGTGAACACTTTTATAATTGTCTTTGCACTGTGTTTATAATATCAAAGACTTCATTTATTAATTTAAGATTTACAAACTCTTGCATTTAAACATAGCATTAATAAATGAATGATGCCTTTTATTAAGAATATGAATTCATACATATGAAATACATCCTTTTACATGGGCTCTAAGGGCATACTCTTTAACAATCTCCCACTTACACTAAAGCCAATCACTCATATGTCTTAGACCCATGCTATTTATCTAGTGAACGTGCTTTATTTAGGAAAATGCTTTAGTAAGGGGATCCGCCACATTATTATATATGGGTAACCTTTCTATTTTCACATCATTTCTAGCTACTATTTCCCTTATGAGATGGTAATGTCTGAGAACATGCTTGGATCACTTATGAGACTATGGTTCCTTTGCTTACGCAATGGCTCCATTATTGTCACAATATAAAGGAATCAGATCAACAATGCTAGGCATCACTCCTAGTTCAGATATGGACTTTTTGATCCAGACTACTTCTTTGGCTGCTTCTGAAGCAGCAATGTACTCAGCTTTTATTATGGAATCAACAGTTATTTCTTGTTTGGAACTCTTCCAACTAACTGCCCCTCCTTTCATTATGAACACAAAACCAAACTATATCATCTTTGTCAGATTAAAAGTTAGCATCTGTATACCCATTTACTTCAAAACTGCCCTCCCTATATACCAAGAATATATCCTTAGTCGTTTTCAAGTACTTAAGAATATTCTTGACAGCTGCCTAGTGTTCCTCTATAAAATTGGATTGGAATTTGCTTGTGACACTCAAAGCAAATGCTACATCTGGATGTGTACATAACATAGCATACATGATAGAACCAATTGCAGATGTATATGGTATTCTATTCATGCTCTCTCTATCCTCTAGTGTTTTCGAACATATAGTCTTAGAAAGGTGCTTCCCATGCACCATAGGTGTAAACCCTTTCTTAGAGAGATCCATATTAAACCTCTTCGATACTGTATCTATATATGTACTTTGAGAAAGACCTAGCAACCTATTGGATCTATCTATATTGATCCTTATTCCCATAATATAGGATGCTTCTCTAAGGTCTTTTATGGAGAATTTCTTGGATAACCATATTTTAACAGATTGGAGAAGAGAAACATCATTTCCCATGATCAATATGTCATCCACATATAGAACTAGGAAGACAATTGCACTCCCACTAACCCTTTTATACACACAAGGTTCATCTTCATTCTATGAGAAACCAAACTCTTTGATTGTCTCATTAAATCATAAGTTCCAGCTCTTAGAGGCTTTCTTCAATCCACAAATGGATCTTTGATGCTTACATACCTTTTCGCCATTTCCTGATATGAACCCTTCTGGTTGTGTAATATACACATCCTCAGTCAGATTTCCATTTAGAAAAGTTGTCTTCACATCCATTTGCCAAATCTCATAATCATAATGAGCTACAACTGCTAAAAGTATTCTTATAGAATTAAGCATCGCTATAGGAGAAAAGGTTTCATCCTAGTCAATACCTTCTTTTTAACGATAGCCTTTTGCTACTAAGTGAGCTTTATAAGTAACTATATTAACTTCCATGTCAGTCTTATTTTTAAAGACCCATTTGCACCCTATGGGTTTTTATTCCTTCGGGTGGTTGAGTTAAAATCCATACTTTATTCTCATATATGTAGTCCATTTTAGACTGCATATCCTTAAGCCATAAATCACGTTCTGAACTGTTCAAAACTTCTTGATAGCTGGTAGGCTCATTGTCTTTTACTACAGTTATGCCTCTATCTAAATCAATGTGAAATCCATATCTCACAGGGATAAAACATATTCTAGTAGATCTTTTAGGATTTTTTGTATAATTAGGTTCAACTATAATATCATCATTATGAAATTCAGTCTTGGGTTCAATCGATTGTTCTACTTCTATTTGTGGGTCTTGAACTTCACCAAGTTTAATTTTATTCCCACTGTCTATTAACCCTGAGATTGAGAGGACATTGCATAGACTAAGGAGACAACAAAGGAACAACATGAATCCGGAGGATGAGCCACATAGTGACCTTCTCCTTAATGATCTACCACCTTTATTTGGAGGGCAAGTCATGCAAAATCAAGCTTAAGGGAATGGTTTGAGACCAATAACCATAAGGGATAACACCACTTCTAGGTTGAATGAGGAGCACAGAGCTATCATGCTACCTCAAAACAATCATTTCGAGCTGAAACCTGCTACTATCAGCATGGTTCAGAAGAACCAGTTCTTTGGATCAGAGATTGAAAAAATTTACACATTTTTCTATAGATAAACGATATAGTGTAAATTCCGAATGTGTCTATAGGTGCCATTAGACTGAAATGATTTCCATTTGCTTTCGTTAGTAATGCAAGGGATTGGTTGCAAATATTGCTAAGCCAGTCCATAAGATTATGGAAACAAATGCTAGAGAAGTTCCTAGTTTGATTTTTCACACCGACTAAGATAGCCACCATTAGGAATAACATATTTAATTTCCAGTAGCTTTATGAGAACGATTTCATAAGGCTTTGGAGAGGTTTAGGAGACTTTTAAAAGGTTATCCACATCTTGAAATTTCTTTGCACCAACTAATGTCTACTTTTTATATGGTGTGAATCAATCAACTCAATCTCTCTTAGATGCAGCTTTAAGGGAAAGTTTCATGAGCAAGATATCGGAGGAGGCTTTTCTACCCTTCAATGAGATGGTCATGAATGAAACTCAATAGGAAAATACACAAACTACACAAAAGAAGTAGGGAGTACATAGTGTGTATGAAGTTGCAATGCTTAGGGCTCAAATGGAGTTATTAAAGAAGGAGTTTAGTGTTTTAAAGGTGTAAAATGTGTAAGCTTTTTCTCAAGGATGAGATACTAGTGACACCTTACGTTTATTCATACTTTTATACATCATGACATAATATTAACAATATTAAATAATTACTTATCCAAATTTAGTTGTCGATTTAACCTATTAATTGATCATTAAATTTCCATTCCATCTCTAAATTCATTTTGGCATATTTAAATTACTATTCATTTGGTATAAATTTTGGCTGCATGGTGGCTTATAATTCTGCTACCCAAACCTGCGAAGAACCAAAATTACACCCTCAAACAACAACCTCCACCTTCAGTACTCCAATCGCATTCACAACACTTTTAAATTCAATCCGCAACACATTCACATAACATACAATATATTACATATATAAGTCATCGAGTGTACTAACATTTTAAGGGTAATTAAATAGCATACTACATTTATACAAAAAGCTTAACAATACTAGGCATACAATTACAAAAGCCATGTCCCAAAAACTTCACATGTACAAGCCACCTTGTTTTTCTTTTGCTCAGTTTTAATTTACCTTTCCCTATGTACAATGAAATGTAAACCACGCGCTAAGCAATGTTGTTGCCTAGTGGTGGATACAACTGCACAAAATTTAACCTAATAATTCAATTTAAGTAAAATTACCATTTTGCCCTTATTGTTACCTTTAATTAATTTACTTGTAATTCACTCTTCTATTAACGTAATTTGCTCTTAAATTCACTCATACATATTTTTCCTATTTAATTTCACTTATTCCTTTATTTAAGTAAAAAATTAAAATTAGGTCCCAATATTTTCTTTTTATCATATTTTATCCTATTTAACTCTAATTTTGACTAATTTAGTTTCCTTTGACTTCTAATACTTTTTAGTTGATAAATTTTCATTTTAATCCCTGTATATACCCTTGAGATGGAAAATTATGTTTTGGTCCCTAAAATTTTTCTTATTTAAGGTTTTACCCTTTAAACTTGTTTAGCTATTTTAACTTTCTATCACCATTTTTAACATCAAATTACGGTTTTACCTCTTGTTTATCATGCAATTACCTTTATGCCTTGTTTAAATATATTAATCTCATTCTTCACATTATTTGTTATTTATTTACATTTACATCTTTTATGTAACATTTACCCTTTTATTCCTATTTTCTTACAAAATTATGATTTTTTTCCTAGTAGTAACTAGTGGAAATCCTCAAATCGGATAAGCAGGATGAGGACTCCAATGATGCTAATAGACTTAAAGAACCGTACACTTGATATGATATTATGTTTCCTGTATATAATGAGTCAGCTATATCTCAGTGTATATAATAATCAGATCTTATGGTGAACTCAAGGTGATCTCATAGTGGTACCATGGTATATGTGTCCTTATGGTTAGCCATTATCTCCTAAGGTCCTGGAATACCCATTATATACTAAAGGCAATTATATTTTTTACATACTACATTTCATTTCCAAATAATTATCATGTTAATTACATTATGTCACTAATACCATATACTTATTTAACATCCATTCAAGCTTAAAAACTATATATTCTTCACACATACATATAATATCACAAGAAAATAATTAAATCATGCAATTATCAACTCATTACCCATTTGGCCTCTTAATGATCCAAAAAATATATCATGTTTTATTTTTCATTTGCATGCAATATAGGTTTCCTTATCCATTTTAACTATTCATATGATGTTACATACCTAAACTACATCAAAATTCTTAAGTTACTCTTACTTTCATAATTATTTCTACTTGTACATGATCATGTACACTTGATATTTTCATTCTCATCAATTTTATTACATTCATTATGCATTATATTGTCTAATTCTTACCAAATGCACCAAAGATCTTCACATTCTCCTGTATTATATTTAGGTACATAATTTGGCCCCCATAGAATCTACAAGTCCCAAGCTAATTTCTCTATTCATTTGCACTTATATTATAATGACTCATCATTTTATTAAGTTATATTAATTTATTTCATAATTTTACTCAAATATGTATACTTATATAATGTGATTTCTAGGTTAAATTTAGTGTAATAGATGAAATTAAATGTAATTTGTTTGAAATAACCTAAAAATAGCTTGAAAACCTCTATTCTTCATTCATTTTCTATTTCTCTTAAATTCCTCTTTAGGTCAAAATTTGAGAGAGAAAATTAATGAGCTTATGCCACGAATTTAATCAAAATAATTATTATGTCAACAATCTTATATCAAATTTCTAATTAATTCCATAAAAAATATAAGAATTCACCTAATTAGGTTACTTTTCTCTCTTTAAAAATATTTAATTTCCAAGCTCATTTTTGCTTCAATTATTTTTCTATGTTGAAGATGATGTATTTTGGTCTATTTGAGTGAAATTAGGTCTCGAGATTTGGTGAGAGAAAGAAGAAATGAAGAGAAAATGGCGAAATTGGCAAAAATGGAGTAATGCAGATTTCTCGAGGAAGAAAAAAGTTTTTTGCAAAATTTTGGGCTAAATTGTAGAACATTATAGACCCTCTATACTACCCTAAATTCCACCAAACCTAAGCCCATGATTCCTTCATCTATTTAATCTAATGGCTTATGTTTAAGCCACTTGTCACAACCATATTAATCCCTAAACCTAATTAAGACCAATATCTAATTATACCTGATTTTGGACCAATTTATTATGACATTATGTCATTGAATAATTTAAATATGGCCTTTAAGCCCCTTAATTAGTTTAGCCTTGATTTTTCACCATTTTTCTGAAATCAATGTTCTACTTGTAAGAATGCCGTGAAATTTTGCACCACTTACATTAGCATATGTAAAAGCATGTTTGTAAAATTTCACATCATTTTGATATCGTTTCGGTATAATCCTAGTTCTGGGGGTAAAATCAGCCGGTTCGAAATCCAAAATTTTAAAACTAATAGAAAAATTATTTTCCACATTTGATAGCTCATTTATGTTATTTCTAATAGGTATATTTAATCAAATTAATTTTTAGAGCTTTTTAGAATATTTTTGAGTCCGATCAAACTTTCAGTCAACTATTTTTACTATATCAAGTAAAAACTTCTTTGTCTACTTTAAGGGCCTATTTAAGCTCAATTTTATCTCAAATTATACAACCAAATTCCATTTAAAACCTATTTTGATAAACCAAGGTTAAATCAAATTGTTCACTAGATCATCTATCCTTGGATTTTCTTGGCCTGAGCACGTTTAACCTTTATACCCTTTTAAATTTTCCTATTTTATTCAACCTTGATTACTCAAAAAACTATCATAGGATTACTATTTATGCTTTTGATTATGACATGCATGTCAAATGCAAATTTTATGGCGTTACATTTCTCCCCCACTATTAAAAAAATTTCATCCTTAAAATTTACTTAGACTGAAGAGGTAAGGATACTATTATCTCATGGCTTCCTTTGGCTCCCAAGTTGTTTCTTTTACATTATGACACATCCAGAGTACTTTGATGAGAGGAATCTACTTGTTTCTCTTCTAACTGATTTCCCAAGCAAGAATTCTTATTGGTTCCTTATCTTATGATAAGTTGTGTCATAGCTGAACCTCATTTGGTGTGATAATGTGATGGATCTGATCAGTATCTCCTCAACATTGATACATGGCATACATCATGGATCCTCTCTATTTTTGGTGGCAATTTTAACCTGTAAGCTACTACTCCAACCTATTGTAACACCTTATATGGCCCATAAACCTTAAGCTAAGCTTGCCTTTCTTGCCAAACCTTAAGATCTTCCTTCATGGCAAAACCTTTAAGAATACCTTGTCACCCATGTTTAACTCTATATCTTTCCTTTTTAAGCCTGCATAAGATTTTTGTCTTTCTACTATAGCTTTTAGATTACCTTTGATCAATTTCAACTTTTCTTTTGTTTTTTTGATCAAGTCTGGCCCCACTAGCTTGCTTTCACATAACTCGATCCAACATAGAGGAGTCCTACCATACAATGCTTCAAATGGCATCATTTTGATGCTAGAATGATAGCTTTTATTGTCATCAAATTTCCCCAATGAAAGGTACTTCTCCTAATTACTATCAAACTCCACTAAGTTGTATCGCAGCATGTCTTCTAATATTTATATTACTCACTTGAATTGGCTATTTATCTATGGATGGAAAGCAATGTTATAATCTAAATGAGTTGCCAATGCTTTTTGGAGCTTCTTTTAAATTTTTTATAAGATCAAGGATCTTTGTCGAAAATGATGGAAATAGGCACACCATGTAACCTCACTATTTAATTAATATAAATCTCTGTTAACCTTATTAAGGGAAAATTAGATTTCACTAGAATGAAACATGCAAACTTTGTTAATATATCCACTATCACCTAAATAGAGTCGTGTTGCCTTCTGGTTAGTGGCAAACCAGACACGAAATCCATGGTAACCCATTCCCATTTCTATTTTTGTATAGTAATATATTGTAATAAACCCGAAGGATCCTCGTGCTCTGCTTTCACTTATTGATATGTCAGGCATTTAATCATAAAATATGTTATCTACCTTTTCATTCCAAGCCATTAATAGGTTGCTTTTAAATTTTGATACATCTTATAGTTGCCTGGATGTATGGAATAATTACTATTGTAGGCCTCTGTTAGGATATTCTTCTTCAATTCTACATCATCTAGTACACAAATTCGACCTTTACAGTATAAATAGTCATCAGGACCAAAAGAAAATTCACTGTCTTTCCCTACTAGTATTTGAGAAATAATGGAGGCTAACCTATCATTCTACCTCTTAGTAGTTTTAACCTATTGTAGCCAATCCGATTTTAATTACTTTTTATCTATGATGGCTTATCTTATGCTGTATTCAACTTTAGGTTCATAGCTTGTAAAGCCATTAAATATTTTTTGCTAAATGCATCAGCTACCAAATTTGCTTTACCATGATGGTAATCAATCAAGCAATCATAATCCTTAATGAGCTCCAATCATTGCCACTGTCTTAACTAGAGTTCTTTTTATGTAGGTAAGTATTTTAAATTTTTATAATTAGTGTAGATGTAGCACTTTTCCCCATATAAATATTTCCTCCAAATCTTTAATGCAAATACAATTGCTGCTAATTCCAAATCATGAGTTAGATAGTTTCTTTCATATGGTTTGGGTTGCCTGAAAGCATAGGCTACCACTTTACCTTCCTTTAAGAGCACACATCCTAACCCATTCATGGTGGCATCACTATAAATGACATAAGGTTTACTTGAAGTAGGTTGTGTGAGAATAGAGGCTTCAGTCAGTATACTTTTTAAATTTTCAAAGCTTGTCTAGCATTTATTAGTCCACTCAAATTTAGCATTCTTCTACAGTAATTTAGTGAGTGAAGAAGCAATTATGGAGAATCCCTTGACAAATCGCCTATAATAACTAGCCAATCTAAGAATACTTCTAACTTCAGCTACATTTTTAGGGGGTTTCCATTCGAGGATAGCTTCAATCTTTTTAGGATCAACTTTAATCCCTTCTACTAATACCACATAGCCAAGGAAGGTAACTTCATTTAGTCAATTCTCAACTGTCTCTTAAAGTTTTCATATAGCTTTTTGTCTCTTAAAGTCTGCAGAATAATTCTTAAGTATTTGTCATGTTCTTTTGGGGTTTTTGAATGTACCAGGATATCCTCAATAAGTACGACCACAAACTAATCCAAAAATGGATTAAAGATGCAGTTGATTAAGTCCATAAATGTGGCTGGTGCATTAGTAAGGCCAAATGACATGACCAAAAACTCATAATTTCCATATTGAGTGTGAAAAGCAGTCTTTTGTACATCTACTTCTCTAACCCAAAGCTGATGATATCTTAGAGAACACATATGTACCCCGTAATTTGTCAAACAAGTCATCATTTTTGGGTAGAGGATACTTGTTCTTTATAGTGATTTTATTCAATTGCTTGTAGTTGATGGACAACCAGAGTGACCTATCTTTCTTTTTCATGAATAAGACTGGTGCTCCCCAAGGTGATACACTAGGACGAATGAAGCCTTTATCAAGCAATTCCTATGATTGGATCTTTAACTGCTTTAATTATATGGATGAAATGCGATAAGGAGCTATTGAGATAGGAGTAGTGCTAGGTACTACATCAATGATGAATTCAACTTCCCTTTCAGGTGGTAATCCTTGTAAGTCATCAGGAAAAACATCAAGAAAGTCTCGAAATGTAGGCACATCATAGACATTAGGCTTTTCCTCTATAGCTTTCATCACAAAAGCTAAATAAGCTAAACACCCATTGTGAATGCACCTGTGCGCTACGATAACTAAGATAACATTTGACAGGAAATCGAATCTTTCACCTACAATTGTGATTTCCTGCCCTTCAAGAGTTTTCAAAGTGATTCCTTTTAAGTGATAATTAACTATTACTTGATGCTTATGAAGCTAATCTATTCCTAAGATAACATCAAACCTGTGGAATAGAAGCTTAATTAAGTTTGCAAGAAAGGTGGTATGTTGTATTTGTATAGGGAAATCTCTATATAATTTGTTTACCACTGCACTATGCCCTAAATAATTGCTCACTAATATATTCTAGTCTAATTATGATTTAACTAATCCCTTTTCACATGCAATCTTGGTGCTTAGATATGAATGTATGGACCTAGGGTCTATCAATGCATAAAATGGAATATCAAATAAGTAAAATTTACCTACAATCACATCAGAAGAATCCTAGTCTTCTTAGGCTCTCACTACATAAGTTCATGTAAATTGTCATTTATTTATAGTAGGAGTTAGTGTACTGCCCCTAGTGGATGTAGCCCTATTGAGTCCACCTCTACCAAATCCCTTAGGTGATGCAGTGGTAGCTCTATAGATAGGAGATGGAGCAGCTGATGGAGTGGCCTATGTCTGGGCATATGGACAATCCCTCTACATATGCTACCTAGATTTGCATCTCAAACAAGCTCCAGTCAATCTCAAACATTAACCCGGATGATGGCATATATAGTGCTCTAAAGCTGGGATATCATATCTACATAGGCCTTATGATGTATTGGCTATAGAAGCTATAGATAAAGCTGCTCAAATAAGGGTCCTATAACTAGATGTTGGAGTACCTATGAAAGGCTATGAGGGAGTAGCAGGATTATTGGGTCTTTTATCGAGACTCTTGGGCCTCTAGAACTACATTTAAGACCCCTACAGGCATGTTTTCATTTAAGTTAGTTTTTAGGAAAGCATGCTAGTTTCTAGAATAAATAGAGTATAAAGCATATAACGCTACAAAATTGCTTAATTATGATTTAAGATGTGCAAGAGAAAAGAGATGTTTGTAGCTAAATGAACTTGAGGATTTTTTATATGATAATGCTACTTTATAGTAGAACAAAATAAAGCATTAGCATGAGAAGAAGTTGGCTCTAAAATAATTTAATCCAAGGATGTTGGTTTTTGATAGCTTTGATTTTAATGTTTGTTTTCAGGATAATTTTGTGTGTTTTATGGTCTCATCTTGCATGCTTTTAGTGCTTTTAGTGTTAAAATGTTTTTCCTATGTTTATTTTAGTTATTTTGATAAATTTAAAGCTTTTGGGTGATTAATGGTCTTAATTTGCATTTTATGCAAAAAATTTTTCTAAGGCATGGTTGAGACAAATTGTCCCTACCGTGCCCAACAAAAAAGTCAAAACTCATCGTTCCACCAAGGTCACGACTGAAACATCTTGTTTCAGCCATGGCCAATACAGCCTACGAAGATGTTTTGATCTAGAAGCTCATCACAACTGAGACAAAACTGTCCCAAACGTGCCCAAAGCAACCTACCATCCTATCTTTTTGTGTCTCGACTGAGACAAAAGTGTCCCAGCCGTGTCTTCTTGGATACCTCTATAGAAGCTATGGAATTTTCTATTTTAAAGGGAGTCTTTTTTCTAGGATTTCGTGCATAGGGTACTTTGGTAGAGAGAAAATGTAGTTTTTCATTTTATGAGAGTTTTTCGTACTTAGTGTTATAGTTTTAATTGTAAAAATCACTCTTTTAGTTTAGTTTTTCTTCAAAAACACAAAGATAGTCATAGTTTTAGTTACTTGCTTCAAGATTACAGCTTATAATCGAAGTACAGTTTGGAGAAGAAGAGAAAGAGCTTCATCAACTTCAAATCTTCAACTTCAAATGGCTTTTATAGTTTTCACTTTTACTTTATTTGTCTTTTACATTATGGATAGTGAGTAGTCCTTTTTGTTGCTTGGGGAGCTTTGAACCCCCTACTCACAATGTGAATATTGATCATATTTTTATTTTTACATGAATGAATGGTCTATTTCACTATTACTTTTTTATATCTCATGGTTTTTCAATCTATTATGTTATTTTCCATACATGGATGAATGGGTTTCATCATATGTCTTTGATGGATATTGAGCCTAGTGGATTGGATTCTATGAATGATTTTGTTCAGTTTTTCTTTCATGTATGCTGTATATTTTAGATGGCTCCGAAATAGGATTCTAGATGTGCAGTATTTGTGATTTTAGGACTAGAGTGTGGAGTGAAATAGATGGGTTTTAGGTTGTTTGGCTCTCGAATAGGAAAGCAAACAAAACTTATGATGTTAGACCCGTGCATAGGCTAGTTGTTGGGCCGGCTCCAGAATGGGATGTTTAGCAACCAGAATAGCTTGCTTCGAAATGGGATGCTTGGATTAAAAGGGTTATCCCGAATTCGTCCATGCATTTTTTTTGGTAAAATTAGTTTACATTGGGTTTGGAGTGGATGAGTGAACTTGAGCAACATTTTATTTCCATAGATGTTCACACTTGTTAATTTTTTAGAATTTAATACATAATTTACTATTTGTATAATTTAATTTCACTTCATTGCATATTTTAGTTTTTAAAGTTTACATTATACAAATTAGATAACTCTTACACATAAACAATTGGAAATTCTTTAGCAAATAATTAATTTCCACAGTTTTCACACGTATAATTTCCTTGGGTTCAATATTGAGGGTCCTAATTATACCCTACTTTATTACTTATCGATCTAGTGTACTTGCTAGTGTCACAACAAGTTTTTGGCGCCGTTGCCGAGGATTTGGCATTGTTAGTAAGCTATGATTATTGTTTATATGTGTTTTCTTTTCCTTACTTTATTTTTTTTATTCTTTTCAGATGCTATTGGTGCATGAACCGAACAAGACAAGAGCAATTAGCACCTTTTGATCCTAAAATCAAGAGGACCCTACATCAAAGAAGGAGAGCCAATAGAGATTACAAGATGAAGCCCGATCCTCCTCTTGATGAGTTTCCTCCCTAGAATGAACAAGTGCCGAGGGCACATGAAGAGATGCCAAGGGCAAGAAGGGAAGAAATTCCTAGGAAAAGGACCATAAAAGACTATACTATGCCAAGGTGGAAGGAAGATCATCGAGCAATTGTATTGCCGAGAGGGGTACAATTTGAGCTCAAGCCAGCCACTATTACTATGGTATAGAGGAATCAATTTTTTGGTCCAGAAGTAGAAGACCCAGCTCAACACATCGACATATTTCTGGAAGTTAGTGACACAGTTCAAATTTTAGGTGTTAGTACGGATGCAGTAATGTTAAAGCTATTTCTGTTCACTTTTATTGGCAAAGCAAGAGAGTGGCTACAAATGTTACCACATCAGTCAATATGATTATGGGATCAGATGTAAGAGAAATTCTTGATGAGATTTTTCCCTCCAACAAAGACTGCCAGCATCCGAAATAGCATAATGACTTTTCATCAAATGAATGAGGAACCCTTTCACGAAACCTGGGAGAGGTTCAAGAGATTATTGAGAAGCTGTCTGCATCATGAGATAGCTATCTACCAACTGATGACCATCTTTTATGCTGGAGTTACACCTCAAACAAGATCATTACTGGATGCAGCATCAGCAGGATCTTTCTTGAACAAGCTACCTGAGGACGCATTTCAGTTATTAGATGA
The DNA here is from genome assembly GCA_037975025.1 of Excoecaria agallocha. Taxonomy (NCBI): domain Eukaryota; kingdom Viridiplantae; phylum Streptophyta; class Magnoliopsida; order Malpighiales; family Euphorbiaceae; genus Excoecaria; species Excoecaria agallocha. The sequence continues at coordinate 42,840,965 of CM075806.1, forward strand.
GATGGTAGCAAATGACTCTCAGTGGACTGCTCCTAGATCAGTCCCAAGGAGGCAAGGGTTAGATAATGTCAATGAAGTGGCATTATTGAAAGCGCAATTAGAAATGGTGAGAAAAGAGTTAAATGGCTTTAAAGTGCAAAATGTAGCTGTAGTTGCTTAATTGATGGGTCGTGTGAAAGTGGGCAAGTTGTCCAAGAAGGAGGAATTGCAGGAGATGCAAATGCATTGGGCGATTTTAGAAGGAATGATCCCTACAAAAATTCATATATTCTGGAATAGAGAAATCATCCCAATTTTTCTTGGAAAGATGGGAATCAACATGCTTCCTCTTCTCAACCACAAGCAAAACTCAAATGCCTACCATAGTCATACTCAACCTCACCAACCACAAGCCACTAATCATTACCAAGCCCCCTATCCACTTAACCACCATCAAGGGCAAAATTCTAATCAATCCCAATCTCAACCATACCATCCACCGGGATTCCAATCAAGGCCACCCATTTAAGAAAAGAAGCCAAATTTGAAAGACATGTTTGCTAGTTTCATGAATAGCAAACAACAATTCATGACAAGTCAAGAAGCAAGGTGGAAATCTCAAGAGCAATGGAATCGAAAACAAGATGCTTCAATGAGGAATTTAGGGACACAAATCGAATAGTTAGCTGACTCCTTATCAACAAGACCACCCGATTTTTTTCGTCTAATGTTGATCAAAATCCAAAGAAAGAGGTGAAAGCAATCACTTTGAGAAGCGGTAAAGAGTTATGCGGCAAGAATGAGGGTAATCAATATTCTTCTATTTTGGTGAAACCTACAACGCCGGTATGTGATTCTGAACATAAAATTGCCAAAGATGTGCAAGAGCCCATTGATAAAGGTAAGGGTATTTTACCTAAAGAAGGGGATGTTATAGATGAGCCATTGTTACCTTTCCCTGCTGCAGCTAACAAGGCTAGAAAAATGATTAATTAACCAAGTTTTTGGATATGTTGAAGAAGTTGCACATAAACTTGCCATTTGTTGATGCCTTACTTAATATACCCAAGTATGCTAAGTTTCTAAAAGAGATATGCTCTAGCAAGAAGAAGTTGGAAGCAATAGGGATAATTCAATTATCAGAAAATTGTAATGCCATCCTGACTAATAAATCCCCTGAAAAATTAGAGGACCCTGGTAGTTTTACAATACCTTGCGAACTTGGTGGAAATTTTATTGGAAATGCCCTATGTGACTTAGGTGTAAGCATCAATCTAATTTCTTATTCGCTTTGCATGAAATTAAATTTGGGAAATCTCAAGGAAACAAAGATGTCACTACAAAAGGCATATAAGTCCATCAAGAGACCTAAGGGGATCATTAAAGATTTACTGGTGAAGGTTGGAGAATTTCTTTTCCCAGTAGACTTTGTGGTATTTGAGATGGTAGATGATCAAAAAATCCCCTTGATATTTGGAAGACCTTTCCTAAACACAGCAAGAGCATTGATAGATGTACATGGAAAGATAGTCACTTTACATTTTAATGATGAGAAAATGATTTTCAATGTGACTAACATGACGGAAAGCCCATTATGCGAATTCTTAGAGTCGATTTGTTGTGTTAAAAATTCTTTTGGGGAGATGAAAGCAAGGTTTTAAGATGTTTTATTTGATGACATTCTAGAAAATGGTTGATGCAAACCAAGGAAGAAAAAAAAATTGGTTGTTGGAAGCAAAAATAAGCTTACCAAATGTGTTGAAAGGAAGAAGCAGAAGGATCATAATGCAATTTTTGAGGGGAAACTAAATCACTTTACTCAATGCATGCTTCTCCAAGATAAATTCAAACTTGGTGCTAGGGTAGTGCGATACTAGCCTTTAATGTTCCTTGACCCATGAGAGCTATGAAAGTCGAGCTGGTGACTTGATAAACCCATAAATTTTTCTTACCTTTGAACTTAATTGCTTTTATTTTAATTTGCCTTTAATTTCTTACAAGTTAAAATGTCTAGTGTTGTTAATTTTTTTTCTAGAGGATGGTGATTAGTTATAGTTGTTAAATTGAAAAATTTTTAAGAATTTTGTTGAGGAAATGGAGAGATTTTAATATAATAGTGCAAAATTTCTATTGGTCGTGGCCGAGACTGAGTGGTCCTAGCCGTGGCCCATTAAATCTTAATGAGACACAAATATCCCAACCATGGCCAATCCCAGGTTTTTTAAGATAGAATGGTAGCACGGCTGAGATATTTTTGTTCCAACTGTGCCCAAAATAGATGAAATTTTTGAATAGGCTAGTGTACAGTCAAGACTAAATATCCCAGCCATGCCCATCTATAGTTTGAAGTCCTAAAGATAGGCGCAGCTGAGACCTTATAGTCCCAGCCATGGCTATGTTAAAATCAGACAAGGGGAATTCATTGTGCCACGACAGAGACTATATAGTCCCAGCCATGGCTTATGTCTAATTTCAATTCCAAAGAGGTGGCACGGCAGAGACAACTTAGTCCCACTCGTGCCTTTGGCTATATCAAAATAGGGAGTTTCACATTGATGCATGTCGTGACTGAGACAAAAGCATCCCAGCCGTGCTCTTTAAGGTTCTTGTCATGCTCCTACATTTATAAACCAATCTATTGCAACTCCCTAGTATGTTTTTCAGTTTTCTTTATGCCTCTTTCAAAATTTCTAGCATCATCTCCCATTTTTCTCTCATCTTTGTTGCATTCTCCACTCACCCTCTCTTTTCTCTATGTTTTAGTTTAACTCTTATTTTGCTTTAAGTTTATATTGATTTTTCTTAATCTTATTTCTCCAAGTTTTCATTTTTCTTATTGCATTTTGTGTTCCTTTTGTTTTGATTTAGATTAGTTTTTTTTTATTCAAGTTCATTTAATGTTTCATTGTTTTCCTTTTTAAATTTGGTTAGAATATTTGTGTATGTCAAGTTGTTAATTACTTTTGTAGTTAGCCTGAGCTTGCCAGTTAATCTTGATTTGAATCAATTTGGACTTAAAATTTGAACTATTTATTTAGGAGGTTTGAGTAGCCAAAGAGTAGTAGTATTGTTTAGTGAAGTTCTTCTTTTGAATTGATCTCAATTAATTATATACCATTCAATTTCTAACTTAATGAGCACAGTAGGCTAAGTTTTATGAAATTAAACCTAGTGAGTAAAAGCAATCGAGTGAACAAATTCTAGAATAGCTAGAACCTTCCTCACCACCGTTCGAAATGAATATTCAACTCAATAAGATTAGGATATGACCTAGGCAGCCTTTCTTTGGTAAGCAATTCCCAAATGATCTTGACCTACCCTTCGTAAATTTTGTCATTGTTAGCCCCTTTGAGCTTAATTGGTATGCTAAAAGCGTACAATTTAATTTTTTCTTGATTGCACTTATGCTAAACCATGTAGCCTAAAATGCCTTTGTCTTTCCCATTTTTGAATTGGCCACTCTAGGTTGGGTAATGAAATTTGCATGTTAGGTTTGATAACAATTTTTGAATGTCAGTCAAGAAGTAAGGGGAAGTTGAAAAATTTTTACGAATTTTTGAGCTTAAACGTTCTAAAAATTTTGGGACAAGGATGATAAAAAAATTAGTGCTTTTGGTGCCCTTCTTAGTAAGTGAATAAAAAAAATTCACTGTTACTGTTAAAAAAAAGAAAAAATTAGATATTATACTGTAAAAATTTTGGTTGATTCAGTATTACAGAAAGTAAGTATGGGGTACCTACCATTTTTAGGAAATGTCATTTATCTTGCTTCCTACAATTTTGAGAATCCAACTAATGTCCTAAGATTAGTTTTCCTTGTTGATAGCAGTAGAGCATGGGTTTTAAAAGAGTTGTTTCTTGAGAAATTTAGGTGGTATGTATTTCTGGGTAGTGTGGCTAATTCTATCTTGCTAACCTTATCAATTTTTTTTGGAACCTTTGCCTTATCCCCATTACAACCTTAATGTAAGCCCTGGTGATCCTATTTTGCACTGATTTATTTAGTGGAGATGACCCTTGTGGTTAACGTGCTAAAAGAGAGGCTTATGGCTGTTTTGACTTTCAAGTGTGAAATTGGCATATTTTTCTGTTGCTTGGTTGCTGGAGTTCACTAACAGTTTTTATTTCTGAAAAGATACAAATCTGTTTTGGCCTAGCACACACACAAGAAATTTTTTGGTATAGATCAATTTGAGTCTTTTTTTATTGAATTTTTCATCTTAGTATCCTCTACTAAGTGTGACTAGAACCTCTCTGAATTTGCTTGTTTTGATTTGAAGTTTGAGTTTTCAAGATTGTGCATGATTCGTTTGCTCGAAGGCGAGCAAGGGGCTAAGTGTGGGGTAGTTGATTGCTTTGATTTTAATGTTTGTTTTCAGGATAATTTTGTGTCTTTTAGTGTCTCATCTTGCATGCTTTTAATGTTTTAGTGTTAAAATGTTTTTTATATGTTCATTTTAGTTATTTTGATAAATTTTAAGTTTTTGGGCGATTAATGGTCTTAATTTGCATTTTGTGCAAAAAATTTTGCTAAGGTACGGCTGAGAGAAACTATCCCTACCGTGCCCAACAAAGAAGTCAAAACTCACCGTTTCACAAGGGTCGCGGTTAAGACATCTTGTCCCAGCAGTGGCCAATGCAACCTGCGAAGATGTTTTGATCCAGAAGCTCACCACGGCTGAGATAAAACTATCCCAGCCATGCCCAAAGCAACATACCACTCTATCTTCTTTTGTCTCGGCTAAGACAAAAGTGTCTTGGCCATGTCTTCTTAGATACCTCTATAAAAGCTGCGAAATTTTCTATTTTAAAGGGAGTATTTTTCTAGGGTTTTGTGCATAGGGTATTTTGGTAGAGAGAAAATGCAGTTTTTCATTTTAGGAGAGTTTTACATACTTAGTGTTATAGTTTTACTTGTAAAAATCACTCTTTTAGTTTACTTTTACTTTAAAAAAATAAAGATAGTCATAGTTTTAGTTACTTGCTTCAAGATTATAGCTTACAATCAAGGTGCAGTTTGGAGAAGAAGAGAAAGAGCTTTATTAACTTCAAATCTTCAGCTTTAAATGGGTTTTATAGAGAATTGCTTGGATAACCATTTTATAATAGATTGGAGAAGAGAAATGTCATTTCCCATGATCAATATGTCATCTATATATAGAACTAGGAAGACATTTACACTCCCACTAACCCTTTTATACACATAAGGTTCATCTTCATTTTGTTGAAAACCAAACTCTTTGATTATCTCATTGAATCGTATGTTCCAGTTCCTAGAGGCTTGCTTCAATCCTTAAATGGATCTTTGAAGCTTGCATACTTTTTGCCATTTTCCAGATGTGAACCACTAAGAGAAAAAAGCAAATGTCCTCGCTAAATGATGATTTTTTGTCGCTAAATCAATTTAGCTAGAACAAAAATTTTGTAACAAAAGTCATCCTAGATGAATTTAGAGAGGACTAAGTTCTCGCTAATTTTGCTAGGAATTAACCCTCGCTATCTTTTGCGACGATTGAATCCTCGCAAAAGATAACATGAACTTAGTCCTTGCAAAAATTAGTGAGGACTGATATCCTCGCTAAATTCAGCTAGGATGACTAATGAGATTTATCTTTGCTAAATGTTGATATAAACTTATTTTTATTAATTTAATATGAAAATTTCATTATTTAAACAATAAACTAATAAATAACAAATTTATATTTACTCAATATTTCATATAAAAATATATATATTAATGAATAAATTATTTTTTACAAATGTATAACATTGCTAATAATATATCCAAAATGATACATGCATATATAATAGTAACAATGAAAAGTCATAAATAGTTCATAAAATGTTTATTATAGCCTAAAGCTATTTTTAATTTGACAAATCCTCGTATGTGTTTTATTATAGCACTAAGAAAGGCCTGTACAAAGTAACAAAATTAAAGAATTGAAGGCATAAAACTGAGGTGTGTACAATAAATCAACCATGGACATAGAAGGATTGCATTACGTGTATATTCAGAAAAAGAACTACATCCACGAGATGAAATGCCACACCATGAAGCCACCAAATATGCATTTAATGGCCAAGTACCATCAGCAAAGTTTGAACTCAAACCTAGTTTTCCTTCACCCAGGTGCATGGTGTCTCTATAGTTTGAACTCGAACCAGAACTTTGCATGTGGTAACATGCAAATGCAAGCGCAGTTAAAAAATTACCCTACGAATCACAATACATTTGTGACATTGCAATTGGTAACTTAGAAATACAAAATCCTATGAACCATAACAATTTACTTTTTCTCTTAAAAAAGCATGTAGTTTCTATCAAAGCAGATAACTTTCTTAGTTCTCAGCAAAAAAAGGGAGAATGGAAGGTCAACTTTCTGTGGGGTGAGTAGGCATTGCAGAATCTAAGTTTCATGCTTTCCACTAAGTGCATTTAATGAAGCTCAATTTGTTACATTAATACTAAAAATATTTTATAAGAGCAATCTACTATATCTTTCCTTGCATGTGTCTATAGAACTACAAAATCTTAGAGAAGTAGTTAGTGCTTTTACTTGTGTCAGGGGTTCTTTTTGGTTTGAAGCTTAATATTTTTAAACTCAGCTTTTATTTCTTCCGTTCATGTGAAAATAAATAATGGATATTAACTTAGTTATATCCTGCAATAGCTTGTGGGACAAAAAGAGTTCACTTCTCGATCATAACTATATACATGCATATGACAAAACAATAGCTAAACACAACAGCCACCCATAAATCTAGGAACATCTCGAAACAATATTCTACTAAGTGGTACCTTAAGAATTGCAGGCCCATTAAACTTAATACTATTCCCAAAAAGTTAGTGAACATAATGAGATGACCTGCAAATAAATGCAATTATAAGTGGTATCACCTAAATGCGTATGATTTTAAATTCTTCTAGCCATATGAAGATATCTTCAAGGTTTTAAATTAATTCATGGAATTCAAAATTCTATTTTACCCTATCAATCTATTGTTGGGGTACTTATGAAGAACTCTCCTTAGATGATTAATTCCACTTTTAAATCCAAGACAAGATTTCGATCCATGTTTGACCTGCATGGCACAATAGGAGAAATTCCATTACTTTGATCAAGAGCATGTATAGCTGACAGTATAAAGCTGACTTTTGAGCTATGAAAGAATTCTTTTGGCATTTTCAAAATGCTAGTAACTGTTGATTGCAATCCAGATCCACGATGACAATGCAAACTAAATTCTTTGGCAAAAACAAAGCAATAACATTTCATCAGAGAAAGGAAGAACTATGCTCACTTAAACTATTTTATTATTCATATTCATTGGTATTAATAAAAAAAAATTTTATCAAACAAAAATATATATACACTTTATATTATAAAATCAAATAGAATAAATATTATTTATTAAAATAAAAATGCTATTATACTATTTATAGTTGATGTAGAATGAAATATTAATAAAACTGTTCAAATCATAAGTTTTATCTGATCCATAAAATTCAGACGCAGCAACATCCATTCCAATAACCACCTAACCAAATGGTGAAATTTTCATTAGATACCATTCCCTTTTATTCCAATTTATTAATACATTATAAAAGTATTTATGAACAATGGTAACGATCAAAAACAAAAATATATTTTAGTAGCAATGAAGCAATCCATAAACTAACCTTACAAACCAATGTGGGGCCAATAATTTTGTTCACATTCACAACAGCCTTCAACACACAAATAAACCAAGTTTAGCAAACCACCATACATTTAAGACTCAGAAAATACAAATTAATGCAGACCAAATTAATAATTCACCTTGGAGACACCCTTTCCAAGGTAGTCTGAAACCAGAATGCAAAATAACACCTATAAAAAATATGTATACTAGAGGAAGAATGGTTTCTTCATTTTCTAAACTAAGATTCAAAAGTTAAGAGAGAAATTTATAGCTTATTCCTTCCTACAGTAATTGTATGTCAATTACAGCCAGTCAATGGATGATATGGGAGCAGTCTCACAAACTTGAGGGGTTGAAGGAAGCATGTACAAGCTATTATCATGACTTTGAGAGAAGGCATTAACTTCTTTGTCAATAAGATCTCTGGCATTGTTTGCTATATTTGCAACAACCATACATGCTGGTATAATAGTACTTGATGCATATTCCATTACAGCCAGAGGTAGTTGATTCCAAAATAAAGCTGCATCCTGTAATGCAAATAGGATTAGCTAATTCTTCTAGCTATCAAAAGGCAGCTCCATAATGGACCCAAAATATAGAAAACTTATTGTCTAGACATATTCAATAAAATAACAGCAAAATGCAATACATTGCTACTGCATGAATATTCATTTTCAAGACACATAAATTAGTCTGAAACATTAAAATTACACCAAAAGTTAGCTTACAGACTAGGATATGATCAAATTGTAACATGCTCTTAAGTGTTGGTGTCTTGATTTCCTAATGCCTAATATGCAAGACAGGAAAGATTGTATTTTGGCTATATGTGGTGCACTGACTACTAAGCTTTTCAAGGGTCTGTTTCCAGATTTGCTTAATGGAAACAAATGTGCTAATGCAATTTGTTGACTACATGAATGACTCATAAGCCTAATGGCATTCATAAAATAAATCAAAAAATTTAAATCAGAGAATGATGTAAACAAATCATCAGTTAATTTGCTACACCAAAGAGGAATAGAATGGCAGAAGAGATAATTAGTTTTTATCAAATAGCTAGTAAAGTCAAGTTGATGTTTTCATGAAATCTCAGCATCATATGGATATCAATGATTTCTGGTTCCATAAATTCCATGAATCTGCAGAGAAATAAGAAAAGAAAAATAAGTGAGCTATATACATGGAATTAAAACAAAAAAAACAAGAAGATTGAAGCAGAAATCCCTAGTTTGATCTAATAAGAGCATAATAATATTAATGCCTTTTGGAAAATGTCTGTGCCAATACACACTCAGAACGATAATCATCACATTTTCTACTTAATAAGATATATCAAGGCACCAAATCAAGAACTCCAATTAAAATAACATGTAGCTAATAACATCTGAGGTTTGGAGGCTATGCCTAAAAACATTTGAATGCAATACAAAAAAGAAAAGAAAAATGACCCATCATCAATGGCTATAATCAAAATCCTCCTTATTGTCCATGCCAGGTCAAAGTCAAGTGCAGACAAAGTTTCTAAAACTTATAATCAACAGCCATGAATATAAGATAAGATAAGACAAATTGACAACCAGCTTCTTCCAGTGGTCCTAAGGTTCTGAAAATTTTCAGGCTTCGTCATTATCAGAGATTTAATGCTTGGCTTCATGTAAAGATTTTTGAATATTTGAAATTCAAATTGTTATGTCAACATTAACATACATTAAAACTAATAAATAAATAAATAAAATTTTTTACAGCAACCTTCAATTTAGCATAAATTATTTGCTTATTTTGTTTGCTTGTTAATGCAAGACAAAGTCAAGATTAGTTTTGTCATTATCTCAAGCACTCAAAATTGAGAAAAAAAACATATAATTCAACATTACATGCACACGCAGGATCATGAAAAAGATAGAGCAACTGAGACATGAAAAAGAAATCATATCCTCTAATACTTGTGCATCATTAATATTTAATATCAATTCCTCTATCATATACCAAAAGAATTACATAAGCATTACTAACTCTACTTTCCCCTTTCTACTATACAAAGCAAAATTTAAATGGCATTTAACCGAACTATTTAAGGAAAAAAATACAAATACTGAATGTAAAAAAAAAAAACATAGGCCAGGGTCATGTTTAGCATACCATTAAAGTTTCCACCTTGGTTTTTTAAGTCTTTCCATATCATCTTCATATGAAATCCTCTTGGCTTTGTCCCTTTCCTAGAAAGCCGGCCTTAGTGTGTCTAGAGAGAGCTTACTAAATCCTTCCAATGCTTTATTAGGCATAGAACCGCTATAATGTTGTTGCTGCTGCTGATTTGCCAAAATCCTTTCACTTCGGTTTGCCACATTAAACCCAGGTGTTGACAAATAATTTGCGTCCATAAGCTTATTACCTTCGAGTATTTGAAGAACCTAGTCCAACATAATGGAATTAAGCACAAAAATGAGGCATAAATAAAGGGAATAAATTATGGAGCCAAATACCTACAGTAGAGGAGAACTTCTTATAGAATTCTGCAATTGCATGAAGGAAACTAAAAACCAGATGCACTGATATAAAAAAACCCAAATGTTCCAATAGTATTGACTACCCCAACTCCTATAATCCTAGAATGCATGCTCAGATGAACCAATTGTAGATCGCAACACTTGCATTCTAAAGGTTTTTCATTTACATCCAGTATCTCCAGACTCAATTGCACATTAATTGCATCACAGCTACAATCCAAATTCATGGATCTTGGCAAAATCCCAATTTGTGGATACATTAACGAAAAGGAACAAGTGCCGAACCTAAAATAATAGACTACTCGAAGAAAACCCCTACCTAAATCCCTAATCATGCTCTCAAAAAACCCAAATCCCAACTCTGGTTCATTAAAATTACTCTACCTATACCTCAATCTGCCTCGCACTTCGCATCATTCCGACTAAAATGAATGTCCCTGCTAACAAACACATTATTAACACTATTAAAGAAGTAACGGAACTTCTTAACAAACCCATCAATATTTCTCAAATACTCATCGTCCCGTTTTACACCTACGAAATCTGACAAGCATTTGTACGACCTAATAAAAGGGAAAAATAAAACAACTAAATTTGACTTAATAAAAGAGTCACAATTCGAAGGCATACCCAATAACGGATCAAAGATCACTGAATCCCAAGCGTAATCATGAACAAGCTGTTCGCTCTCTTCCCTTGCCAAAATTCTGACAGTACTTGTCCCTTTTTCATATCAATGATTGTTTAAGCAATTATCATTAAGTTACCTTCGCCGACCAAAGCAACTTTGTGATTTTTGATTTATGGAATGAGGCGAAAGAGCAAGAAAGAGTAAGAGGCGGGAGAAAGAGCTAGAGCAGAACGAATGAGAAAGTAGAGAATAGATTAAAGTTTTGTTTGTAAGCCTAAAGATAAGAGAGTAAACGAGTGAAAAAATCCCGCTAACACTAGTTTTTTCCTGCTCAAAATTTTAAGGAAATCAACTAGGGAATACCTCTCGCAAATCTTGCAATAACATTTTCCTAGCTATTTTTTCGAGAATAGTTTCCTAACAATATAAATTTTTATTATATAATTATTAATAATTACTATTATTAAATATAAAAAAATAATTTAATTTAATTTAATTTAATTAATTTAATTTAATTAATAATAATTTAGTTTATTTATTTTTTGCTAAAAAAATTAAATTAACTAAATTTACAAAATTAAATATAACTAAGTATCATGAATTAAATATCAATGAGGTAATAGCGAGGGATATGTCCTCGCTAAATTTGCGAGGACTACATTCCAAGCTAAATTAGCGAGGGCTATTTCTTCGCTAAATGGTTAAAACTCACACCGCTTTACAAACCATTGGCGAGGACCAAAATTCAAGCTAAATTATATTCTTAGAATTTATTTCTTTTATTATATAATTAATAAGAATTAATATTAATAAATGAATATAAATATAATAATTTAATTTAATTTAGTTAATTTCAATAACAATAATTTAGTTCATCTAAGTTTTTATTATATAATTAATAATAATTAATATTATTAAATATAAAAATAATAATTTAATTTAGTTAATTTAATTAATAATAATATAGTTTATTTAATTTTTGTGAGGGAATTGACCTTGCCAATTTAGCGAGGATTTTAGTCCTAGCAAAATTAGTATGGACAATGTCCTCGCCAAATCCTTCATAAACCAAATGGCATGTGATTCATGGTTTGGCGAGGGAATTGTCCTCAGATATTTAGCGAGGATTTTAGTCCTAGCAAAATTAGCAAGGACAATGACCTCGCGAAATCCTTCATAAACCAAATGGCATGTGATTCACGGTTTGGCAAGGGAATTATCCTCGCCAATTTAACGAGGATTTTAGTCCTAGAAAATTAGCGAGAACAGTGTCCATGCCAAATCCTTCATAAACCAAATGGCATGAGATTCACGGTTTGGCGAGGAAATTGTCCTCACCAATTTAGCGAGGATTTTAGTCCTAGCAAAATTAGCGAGGATAATGTCCTCGCCAAATCCTTCATATACCAAATGCAAAACCATTTGACCATTAGCGAGGGGTATGTCCTCGTTAACTTAGCAAGGATTTGTTTCTCGCAAAATTATCGAGGATTAAGTCCTCGCTAAATGGTTCACAAATTATTTTGGCCATGAATTAAGATTTAGCGAGGGGTTTGTGCTCGCAATGTCGTCTCTATTTTTTGTGCCAAAATTTTTGTGCCAAAAATTAGCTAAAACATAAATTATTTATCGCTAAATTGTCGTAAAATCTATTTTCCCACTAGCCCCTAACAATATTTGCAACAAAAATAATTTTTCGTCGCAATTTTGTCGCTAAATAGTGCATTTAACAATAATCTTTATTGTCCTCGCTAATTTTCATCGCTATTTTGTATTTTTTTTGTAGTGAACCATTCTGGTTGTGTCATATACACATCCTCTGTCAGATTTCCATTTAGGAAAGCTGTCTTCACATCCATTTGCCAAATCTCATAATCATAATGAGCTGCAATGGCTAAATGTATTCTTATAGACTTAAGCATCGCTACAAGAGAAAAAGTTTCATCATAGTCAATACCTTCTTTTTGACGGTAGCCCTTTGCTACTAAGCGAGCTTTATAGGTAACTATATTACCTTCCATGTCGGTCTTCTTTTTAAAGACCCATTTGCACCCTATGGGTTTTATCCCTTCAGGTGGTTGAGTTAAAGTCCATACTTTATTCTCATACATGGAGTCCATTTCAGACTGCATAGCCTTAAGCCATAAATCACGTTCTAAACTATTCAAAACTTCTTGATAGCTTGTAGGCTCATTGTCCTCTACTACAGTTATGCCTCTATCCGAATCAACGTGAAATTCATATCTCACAGGGATAGAATGCGTCCTAGTAAATCTTCTAGGATTTTGTGTATAATCAGGTTCAACTGTAATCTCATCATTATGAAATTCAGTCTCGAGTTCAATCAATTGATCCACTTCTATTTATGGATCTTAAACTTCACAAAGTTCAATTTTACTCCCACTGTCCTCTTGTAGGAAAAACTCTCTTTCCAAGAAGATAGCATGCCTTGAAACAAATACCTTTTGTTCTAAGGGATGATAGAAATAATATCCAAACGTTTCTTTTAGATATCCCACAAATAAACATTTGTCAGACTTAACATCTAGTTTGTATGACATTGTCCTCTTCACATAAGCAGGACAAACCCATACTTTCATATAAGAAAGTGTAGGTTTCTTGTTATTCCACATCTCATATGTACGTCCAATCAGTATTATATATTACTTAGTGTCTAACCTAATTTATCCATCCTCAAGCTGTCAAAACAAAAAGTTCTTCCCAGTTCCAATTTTACTGCATAAACTTTCCAAGATCACAACTTTCTTCAAGGTTAACTCATCAAAACAAAGATATGAACTCAAAGCTCTTAAAAATTATGATATGATGATAACCACACATAACCTCTTGCAACAAGGATGACAGGGAAAAAGTTAAGAAATAAGACATGAATATAAGTGTAATTCAAATATACACAGGGCAAATCAAAAATCTCAACTGCATTCATTTCAAGTGAAGATAACTCCAATACCATCATATGTGTTTTTTTTTTACCAAACATTAAGAATACAAATGTTTTGGTTGATTTGATTACATATCAATGCAAGATGAAAACGAGAAATATATGTAAGCCTGATTTTCCATATGAACATATTTAACCACTTAATTTGAACACTTCTAGAGTTCCTAGCAACTTATCTATTACTCTTTGGAATCGATTAATAGCATTTTGTGACTATAAAGTGGTGCTGATTTCATAGTAAAATTACAAAGTGTTTGACATCCTATCCAAGAATAGCAAAGAACTCTCCCATGTACTTATAGAAATATTATCTTATAAACATATCAATTATGTACCAAGTAATTACTATGATCACCTAGTTAGAATTAACTTTTTGCATTGTCATCATTGATATAACTATACGTGAAACAAACAATTTCATCATTCCATATCCTCTTGTCTCAAGATAAGAAAGTCATTACCCCATGCAAATGTTGATGAACCGCTTTGCATCTCCTGACAAAGGAGCTCCACCACATAGTATGTATTGAATTCATCCTCTAAGTACAACACATTTTGATTTGCACAAAAAATATTTGAGAAATGAGGAGCTTGTTAATTAGTTAACAATCAAAATAGAAAAGCTTAATTTGAAAACCTGACTTCCTTAACCTACAAAAATACACCAACCAGTCTACCTATCAAATTGATTAGAAGTACATGATAGTGTTCATTTAGTTTATACCTTTTTCAGAACTCCTTCACGAACACGATCTAGTATAGTTGGAACCACTGCCATGAGAGTTGGCTTTAACATTGAAGCATCACCTTTGGTTCCTTTCTTGATTTTACTGGATGTGTCTGTTAAAGTTAATGCAGATCCATAGCCAATTGCACAACCTGCAGTGAACATTACGAACTAGACAAACATGGAAATACAATTATTATCTTTAAATAGTGGCATTAAAGAAATAAGAATAAAATTTTGAACGTACCTCAACTGCCAGTTCAAGAACATGTGCTAGAGGCAAGTATGCCAAGTAAACATCATTGCCTGCACAAATATTAAGCAGGCTTGCAAATCCAAATAGATGCAAGGGGGTTCTCCATTCTATGTTAAGTAAATTCAGAAAGAAGATTTCAAGCAGCAAGGGGGCAAAAGATTTATTGCAAAGAAAAGTCAGCAGCATGCGTTAAAGTTTACCAGTCACTAAACAAAGCATTAAAGTGTCAACTAAAATCTTGTGGTAAACAAGTGTCAAATAAAAGAGATTATATAGTGAAGTAGGACAATGAATGATAATCTATTATTGAGTATTGTAGAAAGTGATGAGTTCTAAAGTCCAAAGTTTGAAAGCAAAAAAATCTTGAGTTTTGCTTGCTGAAACTAGGTAAATTAGGTATGCAAAGGTACTATACCAAGCCGAGTAAGAGACATCTCAATTCGATTAACAAGGTGAAAATAGTAATTCAAAATTGCACATCATACACAACAAATGAAACCACCATAAATAATAACAGGAAAAAGAAAACAAAACCAATGAAACATAGAAAACTAAGACCAAAAAATCAAAGCTAACCTCTCCTAGAGCAGCACTCAGGTCATACCTAGCTGTTTCAATACCGTTACGTCAGGCTGTGAGATCTTGTGTGGCATATGCAATATATTATGACAAGGCAAATACCTAAACATATATGTCCATTGCCAACAATGGACTCTATCTACCTAACTACACACTTGGATGAATCAATCTTTGATCATATTCAATAGGAAGCAGGAATCTTCAATTATACTACATAGAGCTATCTCAATTTAATGTCTAAATTAAAAATAGATCAAGTGGGCATCCATATGTGCATATGTCAACATGTTAGAACTTACAATTAATTGACAATGCCGATTAGTGTAGTTTCATTTTCTATTGAATAAATACAAGTAGTTTCATCTCTCTTCCTTCCTTCCCTTCTATTATTTCTCTTATCTAATTGTCTGCCTAAACTCTATTTTTTTTACAAGCTGTCAATATATTGAATTTCAATAAGCCAAGGAAGCCCATAGTAGGATACAAGTGGCGGGCTCAAAAATAGGATAATTGAAGATGATGCTAGCACCACATGACAAAAACCAAATACCCATAAAGCAACAGACTGGCCACCTAAAAACTCAAAATAAGAAGCAGTTCTAAACCAATTTAATGTCCAAATTAAATACAAATCTAGTTTAAGGCATCCAAGTTCCAAACCAATTTGAATTTGGTATTTACAAAAGAAGTCTAACAACTCATATAGGTGTTGTACAAGTTTTAATAAACCAGTTATGCTTAAATGTAAAGATCAAATAGAACCAAAAAATAAAGATAAAAAAGGACAAAAACAAAGACAAATGATTATGACAACTAAGAAGCAGTAAGCATATAAAACTGACCTTATGATTTTTTGCATTTTCGTCAACTATTTCATTCGCCGGAGGCTCGTTGAAGCTCCGCAGGAGGCGTACCACCACTGCCGCCATAAAGGTCGAAGCCTCAGGACCTTTCTTCTGGTGATTACGTGCTCCACCTCTGTGGGATTTGGTCGAAATCTCCCCAAAATAGCTAGTAATCTCCCTTGTTCGATATAGCAAATTGCCGGCGAGTGAAGATGATTGGAAGGTAGCAGGGTGTTCATCTCACTGCGAGGAGTCATCCGGTGGTGGTGGTGTCGCTATCCGCTGCCTTGGTTTGCCGAAATAGAGAGAGGGAGTTACGACTGGAAAGAGGAACGATGTAGAAGATGAGGTGGCCATCGGGGACTCACAGAGGTTATGAGTCGGCCACCTGGGACTCACGGGACTAAGGCGGCCATCAGGGACTCACGACACCACTGAATGGTAGGAATCAACTTAACAGCTCCTCCTTGTGCTTACCCTCTCTCCCCCGATTCTCCTCTCTCACCTGTTCTCTTTATTTTTTTGTTTTTGTTATTTTTTTCTCCTTTACCCTTTTTAAAATAAGTGCCTCTTATATTTTCCCCTTTTAAAATGAGTGGCTCTTATATTTTCTCCAAGGATTTTTAAGAAATTGCATGGTCTCCTTGTTGTAATATTATTATGATTAGTCAATAAAAATTTTAATATCTTAGTAATTTTAATGACCATCATACTTTTATTTGTTTTAGTTATTTATTATAAAATCTTAAATTCTATTTTAAATTCAAATTACAAATTTTTAAAACCTTAAAATTATTCAAACTTATTTTATATCTTTAATAAATCAGTCATTACAAATCTGTATCAAAAGTATTGTTCGCATATAGTGGTCACACGCCTAGAAGAGCCACGATTTGACTAAGATCTACACCAAAGTAACTCAACGTACCTATTTTTAATCTATATGTTGCTGGTGAGTGAGGGAAGGTAGAAGGCACCGGGAGGTTCAATCTATACATTGTAATTATTATTATTATTATTATTATTATTATTATTATTATTATTATTATTATTTCACATAAATTAATTTATGTTAATTTCTTATTTATTATTATTTAATAGTTAATAATAACTGATAGTATATAGTAGGTATTTATATATAAGGGATAAACCAATGTTTATCTATTTATTTTTACAAGGGAGCTGTCAAAAGTAAGAATGCAATTTGAAAATTTCTTTACTTTTAATTACGTATTTCTCACTATACAAGAGAATCATAATTTCCATAATTAAGAATTTCCAACTATACAAGAGAATCATAATACCCATCCAAATAGAAATCTTAATAGAAAGAATTCAAAACATTCTATACTTTTTTAATTTTATTATTGTTATTTTAATTATTTTAATAATTATTATACATTTATTTGTTTCAAATCCTTTGTCATTAGTTTTTAAATTTTTTCTTTAAATTCAAATTATCACTTTAAAATTTTTGAAATTATGCAAACAAATTAATCTTAGAGCCAGTATCAAAATATTATACACCCATATTAAAAATGCTCTAATACCATTTCAAATTTTTGGGACATTACAATTAAGTTTCATAATATGACTATATAATAATTATAACAATTAGTTTATTATTATTATTAAAATGTAATTTTTTTAAATAAATAAGTTTATATTTGGGGATAATTGATAAAGAAATCAATAGAATTTCTAATAATTTAATATTTTATTTAAATTTTATAAAATAAAAATTAATTACAAATTTTTTATTATTATTTTAAATGAAATAATAAAATTTATATTATTATTTTATAAATATTTATTTTTATTAATCTTGAACATGCAAATATATAATAACAGTAACAATTAGTTTATTATTATTATTAAAAATTTAAATTTTCTAAATAAATAACTTTAGATTTTGGTATAATTGATAAAAAATTATTATCAACTTATAAAATAATTTATAATTTTTTGTTACAAAATAAAATGTTCATTTCATATGGTCTATATTAAAATTACTTGAAACTATACATAAATCATGTGAGTGAAATTTAAAAAAGTTATTTTTTAATTTATTTGCGACGGATTAGCAACTAAATTATTCCATCGCTAATTGTATAAACGTAACAAATTACTATTAACGATAGAAAATTTTCGTCGCTAAATCGTCGCAAAAAGGCGCTATATTTTCCCTCCAAAATTAGCAACTAAAATGTTCGTCGCTAAATTATCTGGAACTAATTTCATGAATAAAAAATTATAAAATTTAGCGACGAAAATATTCATCGCGAATTCCGTCGCAAAACAAGGCGCATACACTTTCCGCCAATAATTAGCAACTGTTTATTCATTCCGTCTCTATTTCGTCGCAAAAAAATAGAAAATATGCTCCCCACGATGGAATTGTAAAACAGTCATGAATCTGTCGCAAAATTTGCAACAAAAATAAAGTTGTCACTAATTTTAGTCGCTAATTGGCAGTTTTTTTGTAGTGTCATGAAAATATAAAAGTCTGTAATGTTAGCAATAAATATCATGCTTACAATAATCTAGAACTTTAGATAAACCCGTATAGTCCTTATAAACTATACAATTAACTTTATTATAAAACCTCATTACATCTTATCCGGTAACTTATATCCTTCATATTCCACTTATTAGGAATCTAAATATCATGATTGTCAATAGAATAAAACTCTACTTTAATACAATTGAACTCATGAAATACATAAAATATGCATTAAATATTCAATCACATCATGAGAGAGAGTGAATACGTCAAATAACATCACCATCCATGAACTAAATAACCTTTCCAGTAGTCCAACAATAATAATGACCACATAAGATATTATCAGGCATAATTCTTACACATATATCACACAATTTTAAGTATAAAACACATTCATAATTTTACATACCTGTTCATAATCATGTATTGCTTCATGCTGCTTTAGCATGGCAACCAAATGTCATACAACATCATATTGTGTCATTTACTTTACATCCATTCATATTAGAGTCATAAGTATGCCATTTTATAAGCAAGCATATATATAACAAATAAAAACTTACATATGATTATAGAGAATAAGCATTAGGCAACATAATTATTTGATAAAGTCACTAAAAAGGCACAATGTCATACACATACATTTTATAGATTTATGAGCATATGAGACTCAGCATCTAACTTGATAACTTTTGGTACACTTTACAATTATACAATACTGGAAGTAGCCTACCTCAGTAATAGTTCACAGGGTGGATAGTGGGAGCAATGGATACCCGAAGGTATCAAACAATGGATATCTGAAGATATCAAACAATGGACAAGAAAGGGCCGAGCAGTGGTTCCAACAAGGAATTTACCATAGACCCAACAAGGCTGAACAATGGTTCTATTAAGGAACAAGACCCAATCGAGGTCAACCATGGCAGCTACAACTATATCCCTCTTGTCATGCCTATCTAATCCATGAACGAACTAAGACCCGCAGGCTAAACAATATCCATAAACATTTTAGGTGATCACCATTTTTCTTTCATGGAGTACTATTGGCTTAAAGCACTTCACCAAACACTTTTGGGAGCAATTCCCACCAACACCATGACCACTATCATATGTCAACTAATAGGAAATGTATATGGGCTTTTTATTTTCTTTTTTTTAATAAATAAGAGAGAATATGCATGGTAGTGTGGTGATAAAAGGATATAAATAACTTGTAAATGATGATGAGATAAAAGAGATAGATAGAAGGAGATAACGAAGTTTATGTGCTTTAAACTATACCAGGACCTTTCCTCAAAAGGAATGTATGTGATGTTAAAGGATGCTAGTGTGTAAAATAAAATAATAGTGATGAATATGTGTGGAGAATGATATGGTGATTCTCAAGAAGTTTGATTTGATAGATGAGTACATGTTGCTTTAGCATGATTGCTAGATGTCCAGTGTCGAGTTAGGAGAAATGATTTATTAATTAGCTATTGTAGCTTTTAGAATGAATTTTATGCAAGATTGGCCTAGTTTTTTAAGCCATTATGCTGTCAAAATTTTGAAACAAATTGATATAATTTCTAATAAATACATTATATAATAAATTATGACTAAATTGTGAAATTTTATTTATGCAAGATTTGAACCCTTCGTACCCAATATGGGTGATACCTGAGTAGGCCGCCCACTATTGACTTTTATTAGAGGTTCTCATGCTACCTAGTAAGTTTATGTCTAGGCATCTGTTAATATAATTAGGGTTAATAAATGAGACTGATGTACTGATTGCACGAGCCGGGTGTACACATTTTTACCTAGGGGTTTACAGGACCTATTAAAAAACGATGAGGTAGTTCTTAGCCACTTTTAGGTACTTGGGCAATTAGAGGCCAGATGACAAGTAAGGGGTCATTACCTATCACATCCAGGGGTACCCGATGTCCATGACATGAAGGAATTTCGCCAAGATCTTAAGCCTGCCCGTGGGGGGAATATGACTAGGCTTTAAAGGATTGTTATAGCAATGATATAGGCATCTATCACCCGACTAGGAGTCACGTATGTGAGGAGAATGGCAAAGCCTACTATGTTGCGATCTCAACTATAGTGTTATTTGCATAGGATCCTTTTTTGCTCCCACATAGGAAGAACGTGCAGCTCGAGTTCTACTATGGTATCAGAGATGTATGGTTTATAAGGCATGGTTATAAGTAGGCAGATAGATATGAGTCATGCAATCTTAAAGAATATCCGAGCAATTCAACACCACCTAGGTGATGCAATAGCCATTGGGGGATTGGTCATTAGGCTTCTCCCAATCGAGGGCATACCAGAGACTATAATGGGACCATTTACTGAAGAGGGTAAATACTTAGATAGGGAGCTTGTGTATAACAAGAACATAGCTAGAGAGCATAATGTTATGCTCGATCGGATCAAGTTGATGATTTTAGAGGAGATAGATGCATCTTTCCATTTGAATAGGGAGGTACTAGAGCATGAGCCATAGCCCCGATATCATGAGCAATAACCTAGTAATGATCGGCTGATGGAGAACATTCTTGGGCTATTAGAGAGGTAGTCTTATTTATGGATTATTTTATACGAAAGGCCCATCAGGAGCAAGCAAATCAACCTGCCGTGCAGAATTTCCCTACTTTCTAGTAGGATCTGCCCTTTAGGACCTACGGTCATGCTAATGCATCATCATCACCATTCTTACCTCTGCCTCAATAGGCAGCTCAATGGGATGCTATTGTGTAAGGTATACATGGCTTGATAGTAATTGAGACTGCCATGGCAGCATATATATAGGCAATATGCCAGGAGCAGGCTCGACAGCATGAGGGATACATAAAGAGATTTACTGATTTTGATGTCCTCTAGTGACATTTTGTAGAAAATCTACCTAAGATAGGGATAAGGGTTGATGATGTGGATAAAAGTGTGCAGTAGGCTATAGAGTGTATCCTTTCCTTGGAGATACTTTCTCACCACTTTTAGTTGCCATTTTGAGGATGATGATGATAGTGGCACTATTAGCTTTCAATTGGTTGGAAGCACTACACCATGGCTTTTATAGAATTTACAAAGCACTGGGAGTTCTGGTGGACGGTATAAGTGATTTATCTAATTCCACCTCAAATGAGAATTGGGAAGTAATCTGACATCCTATGGACCCATATGTGTGTAATTCTAGCAGGATTAAGGCTCAAGCTTTGAAAAATCATGCATTATGAGTGCTTAATTAGTTTTTAGTAATCATTTTCTTTAGTCATATCGGTGGCCAAAGTGGCATAAATGTAAGCGAGTTACTTATTTTATGGTGCATGGTCGAGGGAATTCGATTGAACGATGCATACTTATTATGGTGCAACATTGAAGATTTGGAAAGAAAGCCAAATTTTGTCAAGATAATGTATTTGGCATGGATTTCCATGATTATGGCAAAAGTTGTGAAGCATTTCGACATAAGGCACTCTTTTGGTGAACCCTAATTTATGGATTATAAAATATTAAAGAACATGAAAGTGTTATGGGATAAGTCATACAGCCATGGAATGAATAGGGAAAAATATTTGTATTTAATTATTATTGGTCATACAGATCCATAGGACGATGAGGAATAAGGGGCAACTATAGGTGAGGTAAATCCTTCCTCATAAATGGTAATTTTTATGAATTAGGTGAATGCTCGATTAGATATTCAAGCAAATCAAATTGATAAATTGTAGAAAAGTTTTGAACACTTTAACAAACACTTTTGGGAGCAATTCCCACCAACACCATGACCACTATCATGTGTGAACTAATGGGAAATGTATATGGGCCTTTCTTTTTCTTTTTTTTAATAAATAAAAGAGAATATGCATGGTAGTGTGGTGATAAAATGATATAAATAACTTGTAAATGATGATGAGATAAAAGAGATGGATAGAAGGGGATAACGAAGTTTACGTGCTTTAAACTAAATCTGGACCTTTCCTTAAAAGGAATGTATGTGATGACAATGGATGCTCGTGTGTAAAATAAAATAATAGTGATGAATATGTGCGAATAATGATATGTTGATTCTCGAGTAGTTTGATTTGATTGATGAGCAGATATTGCTTTAGCATGATTGCTAGATGTCCGGTGTCGAGTTAGGAGAAATGGGATATTAATTAGCTATTGTAGCTTTGAGAATAAATTTTATGCAAGATTGGGCCTAGTTTTTTTAAGCCATTATGCTGTTGAAATTTTGAAATAAATTGATATAATATATAATAAATACATTACATAATAAATTATGACTAAATTGTGAAATTTTAATTATGCAGGATTTAGATCCTCAGTACCCAATATGGATGATACCTGAGTAGGCCACCCACTATCGACTTTTATGAGAGGTTCGCATGCTACCTAACACGTTTATGTCTAGGCATCTGCTGATATAATTAGGGTTAATAAATGAGGCTGATGAACTGATTCCACGAGCCGGGTGGACACATTTTTACCTAGGGGCTTACAGGACCTATCAAAAAATGATGAGGTAGTTCTTAGCCACTTTTAGGTACTTGGGCAATCAGAGGCTCAATGACAAGTAGGAGATCATTACCTATCATATCCAGAGGTACCCGATGTCAATGAAATGAAGGCATTTTGCAAAGATCTTTAGGCTACCGAAAGGGGGAATGTGACTAGGCTTTAGAGGTTTGCTATAGCAAAGATATGGGCAGCTATTGCCCGACCGGCATTCACGTATGTGAGGAGAATGGCAAAGCTTACTATTTTGTGATCTCAACTATTTTGCTATTTGCATAGGGTCTTTTTCTGCTCCCACATAGGAAGAATGTGCAACGCGAGTTCCATTATAGTATCAAAGATGTATGGTTTATAAGGAATTGTGGTAGGTAGGCAAATAAATATGAGTCATGCAATCTTAAAGAATATCCGAGCAACTCAACACCACCTAGGTGATGCAACAATCATTGGGGGAATTTGTCATTAGGCTACTCCCAAGTGAGGGCATGCTAGAGACTATGATGGGACCATTTGCTAGAGAGGGTAAATACTTAGATGGAGAGCTTGTGTATAACAAGCACATATCTAGAGAACATAATGTTATACTCGATGGGATTAAGTTGATGATTCTAGAGGAGATAGATGCATCTTTCCATTCGAATAGGGAGGTATCTGAGCATGAGCCATAGCCCCGATATTATGAGCAAGAACCTAGTAATGATCAGCTGATGGAGGATATTCTTGGGCCAGGACATGGAGAGGTAGTCTTATTTATTGATTATTTTATAAGAAAGGCCCATCAGGAGCAAGTAAATCCACCTGTCATGTAAAATTTCCCTACTTTCTAGTAGGATCTTCCCTCTAGGACCTACAATCATCCTAATGCATCATCATCACCATTCTTGCCTCTGCCTCACTAGGCAGCTCCATGGGATGTTATTATGTAGAGTATATAGGGCTTGAGAGTAACTGAGATTGCCATGCTAGTAGATATATAGGCAATATGCTAGGAGCATGCTCGATAGCATAAGGCATACATGAAGAGATTTAGTGATTTTGATGCCCTCCGGTGACATTTTGTAGCAAATCTAACTAAGATAGGGATAAGGGTTGATGATGTGGATAAAAGTGTACAGTAGGCCACAGAGTGCATCACAAAATTAAAGATCACCCTCCTTACTGCCAATAAGATTGCTAAGGAATCCAGGGATAAAATAAAAAAGAGAATAGATGGGATAGTTGCAGGTCATCTAATGGTATAGGCAACTGCGATGGCATATATTCGAGGAGAGTTGGAATGCCTTGCAGGATATGTTAATGAATTCCTCCATCCTATCATTGTCCAACCATAAAGGCCCATATAGCTAGGCCCATCCACTTCTCAGGCGCCAAGCCTACCATACTATAGGCACCATTCCCAATCCTATTCTCCTTCGAAAGGTTCCACAGACTATAGCTTACATTGAGGCTCCAGGATGTCATAGAAATGATCTCTTTACACATATACCACACACATTTACAAATTTGAACATTTATTATGAGATTTTTATATTATCTTTTGTTACATTTTGGATATTTGTATTGTCTTTATAGTTTGGATGTTTATCTTAAATTTATCTGGATTATTCTTCTTAATTTGCTTTGGGATTATTATGCATTTACCATAATTAACATAGGTTATTTACTAGATTATGAGATACTTCATGCTATCAATCGATATTGCTTATTAATAGGTTAAGCATGCTTATAAGATGTCCCCTTTACAAGACAAAGAGAATAGTTGATAATGAATTATCTATTACAATTCTAAGCACACAGTGAATTCTAAAAAATTTACATGCCATCTTGCTAAGAGATAGAAGAAAAAATAGACATATGCAATAAAAATGAATGAAAAAATCAAAATGAATATTTTTTTTAGTTAACCATATAGGGGGCAACTAACGCCAACCTAAATTTTCAACATTGCAAATGTAGGACAAACAAGATGTAACTGGTTACACAACAAAATGACTAGTTTAGCCTTGTGAGCACCACCCATGGTTGCACTCCCTCTATTGTAGGGGGCAAACACTCATGGGAATTAATTCCAAATCCAACCACCCCATCCAAAAATTTTTGCAAATTAAGGTATAGCCAAAGAAGTGGAATCGCCTTTGACCCAGAAAACATGCCATGAGCTGGCATCACTAACCAAACAAGCCTACTTAAAAAGAAAATAAGGAAATAGCCTGCTTAGGGTTAATACATTGAAAAAATGATGGTAACTACCCAATCAAGGGTTAACATATCGACAAACTGACGATAATAACCCATTTAGAGATTCACTACCTCAGACAACCCGTGTCTTTTATCAAGGGTTAACACATTGATAAATTGATGGTAATGACCTTATCAAGGGTTAACACATTGATAAACTAATAGTAACAACCCATTCAAAGATTCACCGCCTCAAATGGTATGTGTCTTTTTACAAGGGTTAAGACATCGATAAACTGATGGTATGACCTAAAAGGTTACCTCAAATGTTACGTGTCTTTAATCCCAACCAAGCCTTCTTAAGAAGCAATCAAGGAGATTGCCTCCTCAAGTAAGTATCTATCTCTCTCATACTCTAAACTTTAGCTCGTCTAGACTCTTATATGTACTAGTCTTCCTAAAGTTACGGGCAACTGTAAGCATTGGGTCCTAAGTAAGCTCTGGTCAAGGTTACCTAATAAGGAAAATTACTCCTTTGAAGATATCGAATCGAGGATAGAGAATCCTTTTTGTGTTGGAAACTATTTTTGAAAAATATTTTAAGGTATTTTATACATGATTTGAATAGCCGGGTGGCACAAAAGGTTAAAAATATCTTTAACCGGGGACCCAAAATTAAGTTACAAAGGTTTACAAGCCTTGCAAACCTATGTATTTATGGCTTGTATGCCCTTGTACACTAAGAAAAATCTCATCATCTAACCTAATGTCAGATTTTACCTATTTTTGGCACTATACAGTCGTGTATTTCAAATAATCTTACCTTTTTTGGCAAGTTGTCCAACTTTTTGAGTGTATACCCTTACACTTATTAAGGTATAGCCGTACACTAAAAAGTAGGTGGTCTTTCCCATAATGCAGGTGAGCAAGTGAAGCATCACTTGACTACACACCCATACACACCTATATGCACACCTATACACGCACCCTTTTATAAGCTTTGCTTAAAAACTTTTAAAGAAGGTTAGTCAATTGGGAAATTGTAAGTGCAAAAGCTAGGATTGCTTTCAATAAAGGTTTTTTTTTAAGCTTCCAAAAGCTTTCAAAGAGTTTTAAGAAAAAAAGGTGATCTTTGGCATTTTGTTCTTGATTTTTCAACTACTTTTTTATCGTTCCAACGTAATAACAGGCCTATAAATTCAACGTTCGATAGTCTGATCGAGTAAGTAACTAAAATTAATATAAAAAGTCTTTTCTTCTTGATTCAGTTTCCAATAGTATAAAATCTATATATTCATCATTGTAAATGTCATAATTTTTATTTGCTAATTTATTAACTGCCATTATCAAAGATCTATCCTCATTTAGATTTAGATTGCGAAACCCTTATTAAGGGTATTTTTGCTATGTAAGAGAAATTATTTGGTTGTTACTTTTAAATTACCTTTTGTCAATTTTAAAGTTAATTTTTTAGAAACTTTGATTTTGAAAAGTTATTTTTATTCTTTTGTTAATCCCTCTTTGCTCCCTTTCTGATCTATTATTGATAAGGACTTTATTTTAAAAAGGAAAAAGAAAACTAGCCTTTATCAAGCTGATGTAGTCGTGCATCGCTTAATGCACAACCGTGCATTGCATGACATACAATCCGAAATATGTTTTCTTACTTTTTAAGGTAAAAGAGTCGACCCTATGTCATCGAACATGCCCCCGTGCATATTTGACATACGTGCTAAATTCTAGTTTCTATCTTTATTTATTTATTTATTTATTTCACTTGATTCTTTTTAAATATATTTTTTTCATTTTTTGTTATTACTAATATTTTTGTTATTATCGTAATTGTCGTTATTGTTCCTATGAATAATCTTTTTTTGTAAGCATAACTGGCTAAGTGCTCCAAGTAAGCTCTTGATCCTTTCTCTTTACTATAAAATACTTTTTCGTCTTTTAATGGAAAATGTCACAAAAATATTTATAGTAAACCATTGGGATGTTTCATTAATAAAATTGGACCAATATCCATATTTTGCCTAGAAAAATCATATGTAAATATTAGCGTTAATAAAGTAAATGATTTTGTATATAATTAAATAACACGGGACATTTCTTAAATAAAACTTGGACTGACATATCCCTATCTTCAAACTTTTACAATGAAATGCTTCATCAATAATCCACATGCAAGGATCAAAGTTCTATTCTAAAAAGGTCATAATGAATCACCTAATTTATGGATGCCTTTACCACTTTATTCTATGCTATGATTTACTACTTTTTCAGATGATTGGGTGCGCCTTTAATTTTTATTAGTTACTCAATCTTGCAAGAAAAAAAAAGGATAACACATTTAATTTGAAAGTCATTACATTTATCAAAGGTAAAAATAAGAGCAAAGTTCTGAACAATCGCTAGGTTTTTGGCCTTATGAGATTAAAACACCCTTTTCCCAATGTTCTATTTGTTGACAAACAAGATGCCTCATAGTTATCGATTGTTAGCCAATAGGATAGGGACATTTCAACATACTATCTCATACCATTATAGGTTTAAGATTCGGTAAGTCGAATTGAGTCTCTTCCCTATTACGAAGCAATCATCCCTATTATGAAGCGATCATTAACCTGGGATAGGAACCTTAACCTGGTCGCCTAAAAGCGAGATCGAACTACTAAAGACCAAAGGTTTCCACACTCGAGGTCTATGATCCCTTGGTTCTAAGGGTAAATTTGTTTGTCAATAGAAAAAAAGAGAGCAGCACATTAACAAGTTTATTTTACATATCCAAGTTAACATGTTCGATATAAAAAGTAATAGATAGTTTTTTCTTTCATTACATATGAAAGTCTAAGGATCATCCACTACAACTTCCACATCAAAGTTATTTAATGATGAGGAACCACTTATATTTCTAATAGAAAGCATGAATCTCGAGTTTCATCCTAGATTTCCATAATTTTTACAAAATATTTT
Organism: Excoecaria agallocha; assembly: GCA_037975025.1. Classification (NCBI taxonomy): domain Eukaryota; kingdom Viridiplantae; phylum Streptophyta; class Magnoliopsida; order Malpighiales; family Euphorbiaceae; genus Excoecaria; species Excoecaria agallocha. The sequence goes on from CM075806.1 coordinate 42,869,315, forward strand.
GATGGGTTCAACCTTGCTTCTCCTTTTTTTGAGAAGAACTTAGAAGAAACCTTACATTTTTATCCTATCGGTAACAAATGGTTATCTATCATATAGGGATAGCCGTCTGTTGCCATTTCAGACCATCTAGAACAACTCATGGCTTAATGATTGATTGCTATCTATCATTGAGTCACAACTTCAATGTTCTAGGTTAGATTCATAAACATTTTTATGAATTTTAAAAGATCATTCGAGTGACAACCCTCTATCGATGACAAAAGCCCTAGGAGTTTTCTAAATTTTTTCATATTTTTCAGTATTCAAAATTATGGATAAGGATCATATCTCAAGGATAAGATCCTATGTGAATTTTAAATATTTTAACTCCTAGATTTAGAGATATTAGAGTTAGAGTTAAACTCAAACTCTTTCTTAAGTATTTAAACCAAAATTAGGCTTTTTCAAATAGGACTCTTACTTGGAAAAGAAAGGAGATAATTTTTAAGTGAGAGAAATTTAATTCTTTGTTCATAAATGTCATATAGCTTTATAACATTCTTTTGTACAAAAACCTCATACATATATCTTTGTCGAATATGGGAATCAAGGATAAAAGTTTGGGATTGCACTTTTCTAAGTTAAAAAACTATGTTCTTAAGGGTAATATTATGGAATTTAACCTCTTTCTCTTTCTTAACCATATCATGTTCAAATGATTAAATTAATTTATTTGCTACCTTATGATGCTATGATTTATAATTTTGCATTATTTAATTCATTTTTTTATAATCTCTATAATGCCATGATTGCCATGATGATTTGAAGTTGTTTAATTTTATAAATAACATGTTATGGTGTGATTTTGTCCATTAATGCATAATGAGTTTTTTGGTTTAATGCTATATTTATGAGATTATTTAATGTCAAAGCATGATTTAGATGTATTTTCCAATGTTAAGATTAGATTTTGCAAGCTTTAGGGGTTAAATATGCATGTTTAGAGGTTAATGTGGTTTTTCTTAGTGTTAAGCTTTGAATCCTTGCAATATGTTTGAGTTTCTAGTGACATGGAGGTGTAGACATCGGGTTTGAGGTAGTCCAAATTTAAGTTAACTAATGATGAGGAAATTTTTATATTTCAAATGGAAAGCATAGACTTTAAGTTTCGTTTGTGATTTTCATGAGTTCTCTAAATGTTTTTATGAGTTTTAATCTTTTATATCTAAGGCATAAGAAAAGGGCTTCATTGATAGAATATCATCTATGTCTATTTTTCTAACTGGCCATCACCTAGCAAATGGCTTATTTTTCTTATCTCTTGTCATTTCCATAGATGCCCTTCTACGGGGATTTTTTAGCAAATTCCCACATTTTCTAGCTAAGTTAAAATTCTTTTTTAAAGATATGATTTCAACTAGATTCGTAAGGGATTTTTAATGCTAATTTTAAGGAAGCAAAATTGGAGAAAAAAATAAAACTCTTTAAGGGTATTTAAAAAAAAACCCTTGATTTAAAAGATGAGGCAAGCATCCAAAGAAAGAAATGTGGCACAACTAGGAAAAAAAAAGGCTGACTCTTAAGACAGTAAGCCAATCGCTATTCTTGAGAATGAGGGCTCTAATATATCTTTTCTCCACACATAAACACACAGAAAGTCATTTAACACTATAAAAAAACTGTTAGCGACGGAAAATTCCGTCGCTAATTAGCTGAATTTCGTCGCTATTTTAAATTAGCGACGCCGCAACGAACAGTCGTTAAAAGGCCAGTTGCAAATATATTAGCGACAAAATTCAAATTCAGTTGCTAATTTCGCGACGAAAAATTTCGTCGCTAATTTTTTTTTCGTCGCTAATTTATATTCCTAATTAGTTGCTGAATAATGATAATAATATTTAGCGACTACATCTTTCGTCAATAATTAAAATATTAGTGTAAAATTTAGCGACGAAATATTAGTGACTAATTATCTCTTAAATTATATCTTTTACACATTAGCGACAGTTTTTCTGTCACAAATCTGTCACTAAATTATTGTATAATTGAATTTTTTTGCTGTATTTTAAAATTTTAATCCTATATACAATGATCACTATTTATTTATTTTAATTATCTATATAACAATGATCTCACTTATAAATATATATTTATTCCAAATAAAAATATGGTACAAAATACACACATATATATATATATAGAAAATTATTTGAAACATTACCTAATATTATCCTCAATCTCTCATATAATAAAATAGTAATATTAGCATCAACAGTATCATCTAAATAAAATAATGATCAAACATATAGTGCTACTAATATCACTAGGAAATAGAACCACCACCATGAGCACATGGAGAATCATTATGTGGATAATCATCTTGTGTAGCTGAAGGGGCAACATCATCATGTCCAGATCCATCAGTAGCAGTATTAGGCTGATTAGCAGCTGGTTATTGAATCCCCAAGTGAGTAAACTGCATTTTCAGCACTCAAATTTTGCCTTGTCTTCAATCCCTCATAATTCCCCATTCCTATAAAAACGTGTAGACTTAAATATCTTGCTCTTTCAAGTAAATGGCCATTACTTTCTTGTATCTATAAAATCATGTATTAAAAGCAAATCAAGACCTTGATATTCTACTATAACTCCCACCATAAGAAAAGCTAGATAAAAAGCTCATTTTCTAAGTGTCGAAGATTAATTGTTGTGTCATGCATGCTCCCATAACAAAGTATAATCGGTATATGCCAAAACTAATGCTCAGCAAACGTATAAAAGAGTGGAACCTCAGCATACACTTTTTTACTTAAGAAAATAACCCAAAGTTATGGATACTAAGATAATTGACAAATTCATATAAGAATATATCATCCTCATAATTTCCTTTGCTCATAAAGTAGTAAATAAGTAGGCAAACACAAACACATATCGGGTGCATGAATATGCACACACATGGACATGCAAAGAACATAGAGATTGTTTTTAACTTACACTCATCGACTATATCTATAAAGTCCACAACAATAATACCACCAATATCTCTCAGGCATAACACCCTTGCAATCTGAAACACACAAATCTTTAGTAAAAGGCTTTCTGGTGTATTGAAAAGACTAAGTAGATTGTCTATCTAGATCACAATTTATTGTAAGTTAACCACCATTTATTGGTATATGCCTAGGTGTTGGACTAGATAATACACTAAATTCTATAACTGTCCTTGATTCTAAGTGTCAAAGCATCATGCTGAGTATTGAAACAACCTTTATCCAACAAGATAACAACAAAAATGTTGCATTTTACCTGTAACTTTTGAATAAAAAATGTGCTTATAAGTATTTTATCCTTTAGGGAAAGAAACCTCAAGGTGAAATAGGGTAGCTTAGACTTTGATTCCGAATGGGATCAAAGTATCTTTTCTAGAAATTTGCCTGGGCACCTGAGGTCTAAAGTGGACCCTACTTGTAAAATGAACCCCAATCTATCAGAAAGAAATAAAATTCGGCACAGTTAATTCATATCAGTAATTGATCAATAGAAAAGATGGCCAGTGCTGAGAAACTGTAGTTTGCAACCATTACAATAACTGCACTAGCTAATAAACCTAAAATCAATTGAAGAGAATGGAAGCAAACAACAAAAACATCACTAGAATTTGGCACATCCATTTAAATTCTGGATGTAACAAGAAAAAATTCAAGTGGTATTTCTGGTACAACTAAATCAAAGGGAGAAATTAGAAATCACCCATGATACCAACAATATCATGTTTGTATAAAGTTATACTAAACTTAATAACCCACGTACTTATTTTGCAGCTGCAAGATTTATATCCAAGATAGCTTTTTCTTGTACATTCTCCTGAACAAACATTACTTGCCCCCCATTTTCAAAAATTTTTCAGAACAATCACAAAAATCAATCAATCAAAGGAACCTAACCAAACAAATAGCAGTGGATAACATTGATAGCAATAATACTTTGCACTGCTTAGCATTCAAAGACAAATTACTTTGATAACTTACTTCAATAGGAATATAAGTAGGTCGCTTTGGACTCCCAAAATTAATGAATGGTAGATGAGTAGAATACTTGCTCTTTGCATGGTTTCTCACTCAACCCAGTTATCTTATACCTTAGACTAATCAAGTTGAAATTGAATTTCCAAAAGTTAATTACCTCAGCCCAATCAAGTTGAAATGGGTCTCACACACCTTGGTTGGAAATTAGAAAATCAACTTTAAGATTAGGCTGAATGATCATGGTAGTGGATATATCTGAAAAAAAAAAGAAAGTGAGAAAATAAGTATAGCATATGGCAATTGCAGCCAAGAGATAATTAAGTGATAATATAAATAAAGTTGGAATTCATACATGAGGCACATCAACATCATCACACATAATAAATGCTTTTTTTTGACCAAGCTCAAGAGTAATGTTGATGTTGGAAGCAATTCTGTAACTGCTTAATTTTATTAGCATGTAAACACAAAGAACAATGAAGGGAAAGAAAAATATAAAAGGGCTTAGAAGTGAAGAACTTGGGATTCTATAGGGTAAAAGATATTGGCCTTAGAACCTTTATTCAAGTAGTATACCCATTCCTGCAACTAATAAATACCATTAAGACATTAAACCAAATACAGTCTGCAAATCCATAACTTGTATAAAAATATGGAAAGTACATTGAAGAGAAATGCAATATGGCCCGATTAACTGAAGTTAGCATGTATTGAAAACTAACCAAATTAGAATAAATAAATTTGAAAGGTGAATAAAATGATGAGAGAAATAATTTCAATGAAATGTGAAACAATGTCCTTTTAGATTTCCTTTTGGAATCAAGGAAAGTTCATATAAAATGATAATACAAAAATGACATCAACACCTAGATTCTCCTTTGGAATCAAGGAAAACTAATAGATTTTACAAATAGATCAAAGTAAAAAAATCATAAACAACAATAATCAATAAAAAAAAGTTAAGATTAAAGAAAGACAACAACTTGGAAATTAATTGACCGCATTTGAAGAAGAATTTGATTGATCTAGAATGCTTTGAGCTTCTCACATCAAATAGTAGTAGTGGATCTTCTCCGTCAAAGATTAATCAATAGTAGAATTAAATTTAAAATTAATTTAGGATAATGCATAAATCCCAATAACCAGAAATGCCAACAAAGAAAAATGTGTTTGCTATCACCAAAAAATAGATTTTCTTGGGAACCATTAATGGAGTAGTTCTTAAGAGGTGCATCCCTAGACTTTCTTGCAAAATATATCCATTAATTAATATATGTTAAACATGAAATAAACATAAAATTTAATCTTGAATTATATATATATATATATATATAACCAACTGTAACACATTCACTGTAAGCAAGACATAAAATTAAAGAGACAAGATTAATATGCCTTAGGGAGTGGAATGGTCGCATTTGAACCAATAATAATATTAAGGCTCCAAAAATAATTATAAATTGATATAGTTGCATTCCTGCATTTGATTTGCATAATTGGTAAATCATCTGCAAAACTATAATCAAATTACTGTATAACTTATTATTAATTCAAACCTTTATGCATATATAAAAGAAATGCTAACCTTAAGGCTCTGCCCTCCAATAAGAGAAGAACCAATAACAATAGATATAAAGAGAACCATTGCTCAAAAATATGAATTTCTTCTCATGGATTGATAAATCTGTGAAGTCTAACATATGAATTGTTTCATAAATTTCTCCTAGCAGAAGTTGGAATATAATCTCAATAACATAATTAAACAACAAAACCCAAAACTAATCAAAAATTTAGTCACTCTCAATGTATTCCCAATGTAGGAAGTAATCCAGTGGCCGGCAAGTGCATATACATAATTCATCCCTATAGCTAATTCTGTCATTATTTCATCACCCTTCACAAATGAGGTATCTCGATAAGGTTAAATTATGCATAAACCACAAATATGAAGAATCAAACAGTAGTGATAATTAATAAAGAAGAACAAAAAAAACTTAAAGAATATAACCAATGGTAAAAAAGCAAAGAATACAAATTGAACCGTGTTTATCTTTTAGCTAGGAACTGATTCATTTTTCAAAACTAGACAGACCCATAAAAGCAACCAAACAGTTAGGGAAGAAAAGCCAAGAATTTACTAACTAGAAAGTTTATTAATCATCTTAAAAGAATTAAAATCTAATAATAGATGTTAAATATCCATTAATTGTTGAATGAAAGAGCGAGAAAACAACCAGAATGAGCATTTAAGATAATCTTGATCAAGAAGATAAATTTTGGGTATTGGAAATCAAAGAAACAACAAGTAATGCAAATTAAAAAGGTTACATTTTTTTCCCTGCTTCAGCGAGAGCAACAAAATTGCAAACTTCACGTTGGTTTCCTTTTCTCTGGATCTCCTAGATTTATATAAACAAACAGTTATTCATTAGCAATGTAAAGTAAACTAACAAACAGTTATTCATCAGCAATGTAAAGACTGGTTCACTCTCCTCAAAGGGACACCGCTAATCTAAAAGGCTAAAAGTACAAAGAGATAAAGAGTAAAGACCTAAGCTTGGTGGGCTTAGTCATGCACTTGTTAGGCAGAGGTTTCTTGACGTCACCGATCGGGTACAACTTCGGCAACTTCTTAGTCATAGCAGCAGACTTTGGCTTGGGGTTGTGTTTAGGGAAAATGCCGCCGTTTTTGTCCTTAGTTGCCCACAAACCCCTCTTGTGATACATCTTAGACCCAAAATATTTTCCGACTCCTCGAACTAAATCGGGATTCCTTGTCACCTTCGGCGTCTTCCTTAGAGCCATTGCTTGCGGTTAGTGTTTCTGCTCCTTTTTGTGTTCCGTCTCTCTCTCTCACACTCTGAACCCCCAATATGAAGGAGTGATATGAACCCTAAAAACCCTAAATGAGATATGTGGGTTATGGGCTTGGGTTAGACTAGATCTATTTAAAAAAAAGTGTCTCACGTTCTTAATATGTGACAAATTATAGATCATAAAAATTACAAAATGAAATGCCACAATTTAGTAATATAAATAGAAAAATGTACCAATTAGATTCTAAAATTAATTAATTTTAAAGAAAGTCCAATAATGCTTGGCTTATAAATTGACCATTTGGGGTTTGTAACAATTACTATTAGTTTTCTCAATAAATTAATTTATTATTTATTTTGAAACTAATAAATTAAATTATTAATTTGATTAATAAATAAATATATTTATCATTATTATGGTTTAAATGTACATCAATTTAACACTTATAACTTTTTATGTATCGTATGCTATTCTAGACAATAAAAATATATTTAACCAAAATATAGTATAAATCTAGCATTTCATAATTAAATGATATATTTTTTTATTGAAATCTAATACTAATAGTGATGAATCTAACCAAAATCGTCGAAGACTTTCTTTCTCCGATCTGTCAGTCACCGACGAGTGAAGAGCGATGGAGAATATCAGGAGAATCGCCTCGCTGTAAGGAGTTATCCGGTGGTAGTAACTTCACCGTCTGCCGGCGTGACTCACCGAAACAAGGAAAAAGGAACTTCGATCTTCTAACGGAGAAAGAAAGAGGATGACGCTGAGAAAGATGGCCGGAAATGGGGTGATTCTTTTCACCATAGTCTGCGCCGTTGAGCGGCGGCGAGGAGGCAACGACGGTCGGTGTCCCTTCCTGTTCTGCCTCTACCGATCTCCCCCACGATCTGTTCTCCCTTTTTTTATAGCCTCAAAATGGCACTATCAATTAATGGCCACCACTTTTTCTAAATCCTGAATTTTCTAGGCTTTTACGTTTTTTATCATCATCATCATTATTATTATTATTATTATTATTATTATTATTATTATATACTTAATTTGATTTAATTGTATTTTGTAAATTAAAATGTATTTTAATTGAACAACACTAAATTCAAAATTTCACAAATAATTGCTTAGTCAACCTAAACTCTCGATAAAATCATACCCTTGCTCACCTAAATCAAATATTATTCATAAGTTAGAAATATTTTCGGTCGACTCAAAGTCGGGGCGTTACATGTTCAGTTGAAGGTGGCTTCGCCGACAACATCACAGGGGCGTTCACGCGCTCCAAAGTCCACCCTTATTCATCGGATCGCGAGCTAGAAACTTAAATCTTATTATTATTATTTTAATTATTTTAATAATTATTATACATTTATTTGTTTTAAATCCTTTGTCATCAGTTCTTAAATTTTGCTTTAAATTCAAATTATCGCTTTAAAATTTTGAAATTATGCAAACAAATCAATCCTAGAACTAGTATCAAAATATTGTACACCCGTATTAAAAGTGCTCTCGCACGATTTCAAAATTTTGGAACGATAAAATTAAGTTTGAATAAAAATAATTTAATAATAGAACTAGACATTTCAATTATTAAAAACTGAAGTTAATTCAATTAATTAATTCTTATTCAATTAATTAATAAATTTAGCTTAAAATCATATACACATTAAATTGAAACGGTGGAGAGAGTTGAGGGGACAGAAAATGTTATTTTTATATGTAGGGTAAATTTCTAAAATTACTAAAATGCCCCTTACCAAATTTCATAATTTTATCCTTGTATTCAAGGATAATTTTGTAAATATATATAACTAAAATTTTTAATAATTTAAAATTTACTCAAAATTTTAACAAAATAAAAATAAATTAGAAATTTTTATTATTATTATTTTAAATGAAATAATAAATTTTATATTATTATTATATAAATATTTATATTTATTGCTTTTCATAATATGACTATATAATAATTATATAGAAATCAATAGAATTTCTAATAATTTAATATTTGATTTAAACTTTACAAAATAAAAATAAATTAGAAATTTTTATTATTATTATTTTAAATGAAATAATAAATTTTATATTACTATTTTATAAATATTTATTTTTATTAATCTTGAACATGCAAATATATAATAATCGTAACAATTAGTTTATTATTATTATTATTAAAAATGTAAACTTTCTCAATAAATAACTTTAAATTTTGGTATAATTGATAAAATAATATTATCAACTTAAAAAATAATTTATAATTTTCTATTACAAAATAAAATATTCATTTCATATGGTCTATATTAAAATTACTTGAAACTATACATAAATCATGTGAGTGAAATTAAAAAAATTATTTTTTAATTTATTTGCGACGGATTAGCGACTAAACATTTTCGTCGCTAATTGTTTTACTGTAATGTTTACTATTAGAGATAGAACAATTTCTGTCTCTAAATAGTCGCAAAAAATGCGTTATATTTTTCCGCAAATATTAGCGACTAAAATGTTCGTCGCAAAATTTTTTGGAACTAATTTCATGAATAAAAAGTTATAAACTTTAGCGACGGAAATATTTGTCGCTAATTCTGTCGCAAAACATGGCGCATATACTTTCCACCAATAATTAGCGACTGTTTATTCATCCTATCGCTATTTCGTCACAAAAAATTAGAAAATATCCTTCCCATGACGGAGTTCAAAAACAATCACGAATCCATTGCAAATTTTGCAACGAAAATAGTGTCGTCGCTAATTTTAGTCGCTAATTGGCATTTTTTGTAGTGTAAGTTTAAAAAAATATGAAAAACATTTGAATTAAGACTTAGAGAGTAGCTTTCTGAGTTAAAGAAATTGATATTCCTGAGGGTAATATTTTATACCCTCCTTCACTCTCTATAATTATGGCAAAAAACTTATTATATTTGATTTTATTTAAGTTTAATGTTATGTTCTATAATATAATTATTTGGTTTATTTTAATGCCATTATTTTTTTTATTTTTGATGTCTTGATTATCTAGAATTTTATTATCAAATCCTGAATCTTATATCTCAAAGTATGACAATAATCAGTCAATTTGCCATTTTGCTAATGGTATGCATAATATTTATCCTCCTTATGGTGGGGCAACCCCTAACTTTTTGCATGCTTTGATGGCAAATGCTGAAGCTTCCATTCTTTAACCAACCTATTCAACCCGTAAGATAGCAATTTCCCTAGGTCAAAATAGTATATCTTACAAGCTTCTATAGCAGATACTTCTACAATCTTTCCAACTCTGTTCTGGCTATTATTATTCCGATAGCCATATAACTACTGAAATTCCTTCTTGTATTCTCACCACTTTCCTTTCTGGCCAAGTACTCTCCTTCAGGCTCTATGGCTATAATCTTTTAACAAACCCTTCATCTTTAAACCATCTCTTAAGTATGGGCTCGTATTTTGGATAAACAACTTGATTGATCACTTGTGTTAGGTTTCTTCTTTATCTCCATTGCCTTATTTCTCCACCTGGTAAGGTACTCATGGAACAGTTCATTATGATTTTTCTTGAGCAACTTAAGGTCCTTTAAGGTGACCTCTATTCTTGTGTTGTAATCATGCTACTTGAGAAACTCCATTGTCAATAAGTCTTAATCCTTTTTAGTTTGCCTATCCAACCTATGGAACTAGTCTATAGGAGGCCCAGTCAAACTTAAGCAAAAGTACTCCACCTTCTATTTCTTAGACAAAGTGGTCCTTTTCATGATCAAATTGTATTGTTTAATATGCACTAAAGGATTTAAGGTACCAAGAAACCTTGGAAAGTCAACATTTCAAACCCTTGAGGCGGTGGCTTATCTCCATCTAAATCTTTATCTTTAGGGTTCATCCCCCTACAACCTAGACATAGCTTCAATCTTTTCCTCCATCTTTTGATAAGTTGGATCCTCATCACTAGGACGTCTTACTATCATGTTCATCAATGGGGGGACATATTTTTCATCCTCCTCTCCTATGAAGTAATCCTCAAGGTTATACCTCTTCTCCCTCTTTGATGGGTCTCGAAGCAAGGTAGCATCAGATGCGACAATGTTTCCAATAGGCATCACCTTCATTGTCTCTTAAGTGGGTGTTACAGGATAAGTTTTAGCATTAAGTGCTACAAAAGCAACCACTCTAGCAATCACAGCCAACATCCTTTCCTCAAACTCCTATAGATGTCTATCCAGTCTTTTATCCAAGTCATCCCTCATTGTTGAAGGCCCAATCAGAATAAGATTTTATCTCTCTTTTTTGGATGAAAACCTAATAGTGGTGTCATCAGTTACCCTTCCCATCTTATTCCCCCTTTTAGTTTCATTCACCCTCTCGTTCTTCTTATCTAAATTCATTTCTTGAGTGTTTTCTATTAACTGGTTTGAATCCCACTCTGACCTCTGAACCCAAATCTGAACCTGAGTTTGATCTTGGAAATCTTGATACCTATCTTTAAACTAGGTGTTTGTCTGACCCTTTAGATCACATAAATGAGTCAATGATGGTTGCAAAAGTCAGGGGGTCAGAAAATGATGCATGGTGAATGATACATGAGCAGGGTATATATATGATGTATGAATGCAATGCATGGTTTGGTCAGTAATCAATCACAACCACATACAAGTATAATAATAGCCTTCTAACCTTATTACTCCTACACAGGAGGTCATACAATCTCTTTTCTATGTGGGTTTATCCCATAGGTCAACAAGGTATCCAATGCATGCAAATAGTGTAGGATGAAAAACCAGTAGCATAACCTTTCTAATTGAAAACATAGACGCATGGATTTTGACCATCATGTATTTTGACTAAATCACATAGATCAAGTTGGGCTTACTAGGGTATGGTAACCTTTGATTGGTACCCTTATAATTTGTTTGAGTTTGATCAATATATAAAGGTTCACATAGCAAGCAAAAGATTATTATGGTTCTACAACCTAGGGAAGTTGTTATTGTCATTATATAGGCTTGAGTCACGGGTGATGAGTTTAGGACTACCCAAACATGGTCCCTGCCAATAAGTCTAGCTCATAATGAGTGTAACAACAGATGGGTCACAATTTTTATATATCATTTTACACTGGACTTAGGCTGCTAGGTCTTTTTAACACTTTCCTACATTGAGTGAATGTAGGGCTTACTTCAGGATAGCATCAGGGCTAAAAAAGGATGGCTAACTTAATTCTAAGGATTTAAGATGTATGCAATAAATACAATTTAGAAAAGAGATAGGATTGATAAAAAAAATTTAATTATAAATAGTGTAACTAAAATGGTTTTCAAAGTAAGGTCTCTTTGGTCACCAGTGGAGTTGCCACTGTGATACATACCTAAGCCATCACTTACTTCCATGTTTGCTTTTGAAGGCCCATTTTTAGGGCTTAAGACCAAAGGAGGCTCACTTATAATCATAAATTGGTCATTTCATAATAAAATGGATGAAGTGCAAATTATTGTTGATGGTCTACCAATGAAAGCATCTACTAGCGGGCTCAAAGAGGTATGTGTCATGGTGTCACCAACTAACAAAATATTTGAAAATGATTCTCGACATCATTTTAATTCCAAAATAGAGATTGGTGTTTGGGACATCCCTCTTATTAGGTGCTTTGTTTAGGTGTTAATTTATAAATAAGTTTTAAAATTAATCCCATCTCCTCTCTCACATAATACAAGCGATAGAATTTAAAACATCCCAAACAAACAAAAAGCAATAAATAAACAATTAAAATAAAATCCTGCATAAAATTATTATAGAAGCAAATTGTCCAACAAAACACAGCTTGATATACATACATAAATCAGGATATTGATTAAGTTTGAGAGCATTGGCTCCCTCATGCATACTTACAAAAATTATAAGCTTACTTTGTGACAGTTTGTGCAAAAAAAATTGAACGTTGGTCCGCATTTTGTAAAAAATCAATTGATTTAATAGAAAATATTTTAGTATTTTTATCTTATTATACACAAAAAAAAACCAATTTTACTAGCTATTACAACTCCAAAAAAACTACATCTAAAATAAAATAATCAAATGAATAATGGCAAAATTAAGCAACAAATAAAATAAAACTATAATAATAAATAAAATGAACTAATTGAAATGGCTAAGGAGTGAAAGAGGTGACAAATTTAGAAGCATGACTTCCCATGCAAAAAATCACAAACCCTCCAAAGGTCATTGACATTAAACATTCAAAGAAAAGCTACAAAAAAATAAATAAATTAGTGAAAACAATCACAATTAAATAATCATATATTTATTAACACTGACAAAGGATATTTAGATGCAAAAATATATTATAAAGGGAAAACACATCAAATAATACATAAATATACTAAGAAATGAATAAATGACATGAAAATACACAAAAGTATGGAATTTTGTAAAAATTGGCTTAAAATACACTCATTGATGGTCTATACAGGTGAGGAATGGCCTAAAAATAGTAAAGGATGGGACAGAAGGACTAGCCTGGGGATGTCCCATCTGTTGCATGATAGACGGTCGTTCATCAGGCTATGTTCTCATCCGTCGCATATAGACAGAACCAAAAAACATAAAATTTGGTAAGAGATGTAAAAAATCATGCAGAAAATATTTTAAGCCTAAAAACATATGTTTATATGATCTAAATGATGCTAAAGCATGTTATGAATATGAAACATACATAAAAATATATAAAAAGCATACATTTATAAGGCTAAAAGAACAAAATCAAAGCTTTACAAATACAACAATGGAGAAAATCACATTCAATGCACCATTAACATGCCAATTTAGTCTAGGTTCACAACTTAAAACATCTCAAATTAACATACATATTATCTAAACATGATGACAAGTAAAGCATGCCAATAAGCATTTAAGAATCACATGATCATATCAGTTGAATTAAGAAAGAGAAAAGTAAGTTAGCCTCGAATATTACCCTCAAGAGATATTCTAACTCTATGGCAATTATAGTCCAGATCTCTTGCTCCAATTTGTGATCGTTATTCTTGAGAAGAAAATAAAATTTTTTGGTATGTGGTGTGTGTTTTTTAATAAAGATTGAAAAAGTTATACTTTTAAAGAGAGAAAGAAATTGGATTGTTCTTCTTCTCTAAAGTGGTCCTTAAAAAATTAATTCCTCCCCTAAGAAAATCCTAGATTTTTTGTTTTATACCTAAGGAAGAGTTTGAGTTAAAATCCAACTCAAATCTCCTTAAATTTAGAGATAAAACCCCTATAAATCTAAAAGAAATCTTAAAAGATAAAAATTACCTTTTCAAAAATCTAAAAATGTGGGAAAAATGGGTTCCGAGTGAGTGATGGGCATCCCTCAATGAAAGGCAGCTATCCTTCATCACTAAACCTTGAATTTCCTAAGATATCCCTGTTTTGGCCTACTCAAGAGAGAGGGATCCACAAACGGATGCCCTTCAAGTGATAGACGATTGTCTATCACTACTGAAGGTTCAAAATAAGATTTTTATGCACATTTGGTTAAAACACTTGGAAATATTTAGTAAATCATGAAAAATCTTTGAGAAAGATTAAGAAATTCACAATCAAAACTTTAAGATCCAAACCTATAGTCAGTAATATGTTATTTCATCCTTATTGGATAACCCTAATCTAGGTTGCCTTAGGTCACAGTGTTTGCACTTACAACAATTGAGAAAGTCTCCTCATAGTCAATCCCTTCTAGTTATGTAAACCCCTTACTGACTAGCCAAGCATTGCATCTTTTGATTTTTCCATCAGTTTTTTGCTTTACCTTGAGAATCCACTTATTTCAAATTGGTCTACATCCTTTCAGTAATCAACCAGTTCCCATACATGGTTTAATCTCATAGTTGCCATTTCTTCTTTCATTGCTTTAATCCATCTTTCCTCAGCTAGGCACGAAAAAACCGCTTGTATATTTTTAGGCTCTCGGTATCTTATAAGGAAACTAAAAAGGATTTGTTTTAGCCTTCAATCTCAAATTATCAGTGTGGAACACTTTTCATTTTAGATTTTTGCAATTTTACCTTTTGATAAACATATCTTATATATTAATTGTAATTTGGAATGCTTGTACTGGGATGATGGTCGATACTCCCACTAGAGTTAGGAATACTCTCACTAAAGTAAGGATCCCAAACATCCTAATCATTTAGAGGAGGGGGGTCTTAACCTTCTTCCTCTAATTCCCTTATACTCTGATGGAGTAATCTTAATAGTTCCTCTTCTTGAGTTTTATAGAAAGTAAACTCTTGATTCACTTTATCGAACTTTGGAAATTCATTCTCTAAAGATATAATGTCTCATGATTTAAATTATGTTACTGTGCCATCTTCTTACTCACCCATGAAAATGTATCTTTTTGATACTTCAAAGTATCTCATAAAAATACATTTTTTACCTCTTGGTCAAAGTTTACCAATTTAGTAGAGATATCATGGATGTAATAGGTACAACCCTAAGGTCATTAATGACTTAGGTTAGGCTATCGATTAGTCTATAACTTATAAAGAGTGAATGTGATAGATTCGAAAGGCATTTGGTTTATAACATATGCGGTAGTCAATAGAGCATCTTCCTAATAGGAGATCGGAAAATTTACCTTGGCCATCATAAATCTTACCATATCAAGATAGTACTATTTCTTCCTTTTGTGATTGCATTTTGTAATGGAGTTTTGGGAATGGTGACTAATGCTTAATTCCCTTTTAATCATATAAAGCTTCAAATTTCTCGACCTCTGTCGGTTCTTAAAGCTTTTGTTTTCTTGTCAAATTAATTTTCAACTAAGTTCATACAACTTTTCAAGCATCTCAATACTTTTGACTTGAGAGAAATCAAATAGACATGACAATATCTAATATAATAATCTAAAAATGTGATGAAATAACATGCCCCATGCCTTGTCTTCACATTTATTGTACCGCAAACATCAGAATGGATTAATTGCAATGAAAACTCAACCCTTGTTCCTTTCTTAAATGCTTTTTTAACTAGTTTTCCTTTAAAGCATTGCTCGCAAGTAGGTAAATTAATTTTGTTTAAGTCACATAACAAACCTACTTTGGCTAACTAACTCATTGGGTCTTGTCTAATGTGATTCAAACTAGCATACCATAATTTCATATTATTCTTATAACTTTGGGAAAGAAAAGAAGAGATTAAAGAAAAATAGTGCTATTTATGTACTCAGGATCAATGTCCATAATAAAAAATAGTTCGAAATAAAACCTAAACTGTAATAAGCATTATTTAAGCATAAATGCACATTATCATCCTTAAAATTAAAATCAAAATCAAGTACCATCAAGGCTAAAATAGAAACTAAATTCCTACAAATGTTCGAGGCATAAATCCTTCATACATGAGTAGATTTAGCCTTTACGAAAATTAATCTACATGTGCAAATCCCTTGGACTTGCACTCTGTAATTATTTCCCATATAAATCTATTTGGCTCCATTTTGGATTCATCAAAATTTGACAAAGACTTCCCAATCCCTTGTCACATGGTTTATTGCTTCTGAGTCTATCACTTGTAAATGATGAAAACAAGTTAGAAATACAAAACTAGATACATAAATTTTACTAACTCTAGAGTTAGAATAGTGTACATTTTTAGGCATAGTACAATCTCTTGCATAGTATCCTTTTTGTTGGCAATTAAAGTACTTCCCTCTTAAAATGATCGTTTTCTTTTTTCCTTTTAACCTATTAGTATTTTTTCTCACTTTTTCCTTCTTAGACTCCTTAACCTTGTCTTTACCCTAATTTTTGAACCTTTTTCTCTTGTTTTGTTTAAAACCCATTCCACTAGGATAGGATTGTGCCACATGCACTTTGTCATTAATCTCAATCACTACTGAACAATCCTCTTTTAAGTTCTAAATGAAGAGTGACATCCTCTAATGTCTTATGTTATCCATGTGAGTTAGTAGCATCTTCATATGCTCCCAACTTTTGGATAAAGAATGGATGATAGCCTAGACTTATTGCTTATTAGTCAGCTTATGACCTACCTCACTAAACTCAGATATCATATTTTCTATCTCTCTTTGATGTTTTAACATACTATTATCATACTTTTTCTAATAAATATCAAATTTGATCATCAATTATCAGAGCTTTATTAAAGAAACACCTCTAAGTTTCTCCTACAAAGCGATCCATAAATCTTTTGCATTTTGATACTTGTGAATTTGCCTGATGTCATCATCCATTACACTCTGTAAGATGATACGAGCACCAAAATTTTTCTTTTTCCATGCCATATAAGCATATCGATCTCACCTATACTAGGTAGTGGTGTCATCCTTAGGTTTAGCCATAACCAAACTCAAGGTTCTAGAGCCTCTTGCCCTTAAAACACATACTAAATTTCATACACTAAATCTTATAATTATCATTATTTAGTTCTATTTACTTTGGTAACAATTGATTTGGAAGCAATAGCCATTTTGGATCCTTTAATCTCTAATGGAATAAAATTGCACATTATTAAAGGAAAATTAGGCAATAATGTTATTTATGTATTTGAAACAACAACTTAGTAAAGTTTTCTATTAGGCTTAAATTCGAAAAGTCTACTTATAGTATTTAATTACCCTCGAAGTCCTAATGCTAACCTTATAGATTAAAATTTCATGCATAGTAAATAAGAATTATTGAATTTGTCGTTCTCAAACTCAATAGAGGATCTTTATTGTTTCAATTTATTAAGTCTTAACTGAATAATCCTGCAATGCAAAAAAATCTTAAATAAACACATTTATTATAAAGCTAAAAGCCATAATAATATCCAAATAAACTTATTTATTAACCAATAAATAAAATCCAACAATTCATACTAAGACACTCATATCCGTAAGATAAAAACAAATATAATTTCACCAATAGAAACACTAACTAAAATGGACACTTTTATAAACTATTCTAAAAGTCTAGATTTCACAAAATTCACCTCATTTTAGGCATTGAGTTTGTGACCATCCTCAACAACTGATAAGGTATCCCATAAATTGGTTGCTAAAGCTATAGATAATGTACACTTCACCTACTCCTCAATACCATTATAGATGTGATGTTACTCCTCAACGCTCCCATTTTGGTAAGCTTGAACAAGAACTGGATAATATATTTCCCATAAAATTTATCTCCCATAAACTAACTCTCTCATCAAGTTCATTAGATCTTAATGGTTTTTAAAGGAATTCACCATCACTTCAAAAGGACCCTATCATACCTTCCTAGATTCAGGCTAGCAATCCAAATGCACTTCTACATTTGTTTATTCATATGAACTATATGATACATTATTGGATCAATATCATCAGCTTTCATACTCCAACGTAATTTTATGTTACAGACATTTTGCATACTTGATTTACTCCTTGCAATAACCTTAGGAGTCGGTGGAATAATATATATCCTTCCATTTCTATCTTACATTATGGAAAGTAGAAGGTTAATACACTCTTGTAAAAACGCATATGGTTAAAACTCATTTCAATAAAAAATAAGAAAAATTCCACCTAAAAATTTTACAAAATTAATTAAAATTTTCAAAGACAAAAAATATCATTTTCTATAAAAAAATTATGTTTGAAAAAATAAAAAATTTCCTGGTCTAAAAAAATTTACTAAAATATACTAAAAATTAGAAAAATTTTAAATTCAATTTTAAAAAATTGATCTGATTTGGTGGTCGAAAGAGCCTTTATACGCCATCGAGGGGTGGCTCATATGCCATCACAAGCCTTATGCATTATATTCGATTACAGCCATGTGATATGGCCCGATTAGGCCATATGTCATGAAGTCAATCTTTAGACGGACATGTGGTAGGCTAGGATTGGTACTTGTATATCACATGTGGTCCATTATAACCATGTTGTATGGCTAAAGTCTACCATATGACAATCTATAATTGGGCCATATGGCACTCTATGGGCCACTATAACCACGTGGCATATAATGGGTGGGCCACTTGGCTCCCAAGAAACACATCACTAATGTATGCCTTGATCGTAGTTAGTCACATGTCATATCCTAGTTGGGCCACATGTTAGGGTGACACAACATCTAACACGTGTGAAGGACATATGGCAAGATCTTTATTATCCACATTCTCCCCCTCATTGAGCCACATGTCAGTCTGATGTAGCACACTCATATATGGCAAGGCACGCACCTTGCATACGATGGCACGTATGCTGTATAAACATCCTTGCAGTTATTTTTAAGTCGTTGAACTTCAATTGGTAGCGGTTTTTAGGGTTTATGATGACAATAGTGAGGTTAAAAATTCAAAATCTTAATTTTATTTTTGGCATTTTGAACAATTATTCACTTTAATTTTTGGCATACAAATTTTTGAGGATTTCATGCATCCTATTATGATTTATCAATTTACACATAAATTTTATGTCAATATTAAACATGCTATAATGCAAAAACAAGTGCTCCGATACCAATGGTAGGAAAAACATGCATACAAATATACATGAAAGATAACAAATAAGAGGAAAATATTTACCTCTTGTATCGTAGATACCCTTGTATTAACAGAAGCATGAGATCATTATTTTGTGTCACTACTTAAGCTATTAACCACAAATTGATACCTCAGGAAAAAGGTAGTAAATCTATAGTCTTAAAACACCTTAAAGATGTAGAGAAAAAAACAAATAGGATAGGAGAATATTTTGTCTGTAAATCAAAGTTGAAACCTCTAAAAGGTTTTTTGACTCCCCTTTTATAGAGGTTTATTATAGTCATAACTCTAGTCAAAATCGATGATCGTAATCTAAATAGGATTTATTTAAATAAAGTCATGAGTGTAGCCAAATTCACTAATCTTTCTCTCTCTCTCTCTCTCTCTCTATATATATATATATAGAGAGAGAGAGAAAGAACATAATTTTTAATGCTAAAATTTAGAAAACTCTAACTATATATATATATAACTTGTTGTTAGATATATTACATAATATATATCCAAAAAATAAGAAACCAAAGTTACCTCTTGTAGTGTAAAAAATAAGGTAGCAGAAGCAGAAGTGAAATATCTTATTTCCCATCGCTGGTGAAACACCCTAATCTGATGCCTTTATAATGTATCATGTTATACCTTTCAATCACATAACGATAGGTTATTAACCCAAAGCTTTATACATTTATCATGTCAAATAGTCTATTTATATAGGTATCCTATGCATCAATTAGGTATTTCCCACAACTTCAGTCTCTTAATTATGTAAGCATAATGGCTTATTCTATAACATACTTATCATTTTCATGTTAGTTATAACTGTCTTAACTTAATATCTTATCATGCATACCATTTATCAATTGATCTAGCATATTTATGACTAAGCATTTTAGCTACTATATGCATGCATGCTTTAGCATTCTTTTACTAAACTTATTACATCACTTACTTCATATTACGTATATATATATATATATATATATATATATATATATATATATATATATATATATATATATATATATATATATATATATATATATATATATATATATATTTGATAGCCCTTTTTATACATATTAAACGTGCAAAAGAACTTGCACCAAAAATAACCAAAAAGAATCCTACATCAAATTTTACGACTAAGGTGTTGGCCTGTCCTGATGCAGAGATCGTTCCTGAGCAAAAGCTTATACAGTAGTACCTACACGGATTAAATAACCCGTGCTAAGCTATAAAGCTTAGTGGGGATGCTAATTTTGAAAGACAACCACTCACAGTGATTGTCGAAAACATATAACATACAAAAGTTGATAATAACAAGAATAACATATTTAAAATAAATAAATGACAGAATAGAATATCAAAATTAATAATCAATTCTCATATTTATATTAACATGCTTGAAATTAAAGCATAACATAGGAGGATCAATATCAAAAGTATCCAACTATCACATATGCAATGGGAGATACAGTTAAACATATTATCTCATGTATCATACTTTATTCATCTAAAAATTAACTGTAACATAATAACACAACAATTTAGCCTGATTAAGTTCTAAAGGTAGATAGTGGGAATAGTGGATACCCGAGGTAATCAAAATGGTGGATATCCGAAGATATCAAAACTATGAACCCAATCAGGGCCAACTGTATGGTGGACCGTTCAAGGACCCAGACGAGGTCAAGTAACAACCCTAATGGGTTGTGCAAGATCCAATAGGATCAACTATACTGTGGACCTAAAAAGGTCGACTGTGGTAGCTGTAATATCCCTATAGGCACCTATCTATCCACAATTGAACTCTAATTACAAGCAATTCTTTGTTACATTTTATTTTCATATACCATTTTTACACTTGATTAAAAGTCAATTTACATACATATAACTATGGTACGGATATATTACTACTACTGTAAAACTATGTATTTAAAGTTCATGTATATTGATACACATAGTTTCTGATCGTGTTAACATTAATCATCATATTTAGCTTGATCATAACATGCCAATCGGTTAATATTCGATACCTGTATAAGTGCTCAACCTAAGTCATGCCTTGTTCTTAGAATTTTCCAATATAGCACAACTAGGTGTATGATCATGTAAAAAAAATCCAAAATTTCTAGTTTATACAAGTACATGTAACAATTTTGCCATTTAACAAGTCAATGTTTTGGCAATTGAGCATATATTATCTTATAAATACTTTAACATGTTATCCATAAGACATTACATGTGACATGGTCATACTATTATATTACTTATTTCATGACATAGGTACATGTCATAATATAGACTTGCTCACCATAAGAGTACATACAAATATTAATCTTACATAAAATAATCGTGCACAAATTTCATCACAAATATATGTTAGATATATTCATCACAAGTCCTTATCCATGTACAGGTGTGAATGTATATGTATACATATAATCTTGTATTAATAGTTATATTACATGCCCTATCCAATTCATTTTGTAATCACATAAACACATATTTAGCTCAATTAATTGAAAACCATAAGATAAAGTACATTAAAAATCTGCATGGGCCAGCATTCTGGACTCAACTTGTGAGCCATAAATGAATTTGAAAATGTCATTTTTAGGCAAAATAATCTTCTACAATCAAATTTCCCTATGTGTCTAGTTTCCATAGCATTACAATTCACCTTAATATCTTACCTATAGCTCAAGATATTTGAGAAATACTATAGGCTGTTCATAGAAACAAAACAGTGTTTGCTGTCACTTATAAAAATTCATAGTATAAAATTAAGAGGGATTTAGACAAAAATTTCTCATCAAAAATGAGATCCTATATATCTAGTTTACCCAAAATTTTACAGCATAAGATTTTGACTTCTCTACTAATACTTATGCCCAAAATACCTAAATCTGTACCTTAACAATACAAACAGATTCAACGAATTTCATGCTAATTATTTGACATACTTAGAAATAAAATTAGGCATTACTTGATTCATATAAAATGTGTATTTATGAGTCTATTTTGCATAGGAATTAATCTCATGTCATTATTATCATTGTACATATAGATATCTCAATTTTTCTCCAACATGGTCCAGAATCCGAAATTAGAAGTTCTCCTAAATTCAATAAATCATAAAAAATATCCAGAGGCAGAATTGAAGGTAGGTTCCTTCTTCAATTTTGTAGGAAAATGTCTTATATAACTACAGAAATTTGATTTGTTACAATTAGAGGTCGTTATTACAACTTACACTAAATTTTCAGTCACTAGGTCAGAATATTCATCTCATCCCTTCATGCACAATTCTTACATTGTACTCTATTTTAATTACTACAAATTCAATTTAATCACAACAAGTTCCAGCAACCATATTCACATGCATTAAGGTAGCCCTAATCCCATACCTTGGCCTAATTTCCTTTAGCCAATTAATCCTTTGCAAGACCTTTTCCTTTGTCTCTTCTACCTTTTCCTTCTTTAACTACAATATAAATCATTCTCTAATCCATCATTTCCAGCAGCTTTTCCCAACTGAAATCCAAATAGAGAATGAAGAAGAAGATGATGATGATGAAGATAACCAAATTAAAACCATACCTCAATAATTTATATCAATATTTTCTTGAACAACCCACATGCATGAAATTTTCTTCATGAATTCATAAGTAAATTGAGAGATTAAGATATAATTGCAGAAGATGAAGAAGAAATAATTCAAGGCTAAAGATACCAACCCTCTCTCTCAATTCACTCTCCCATTTCTCTTTCTTTCCACTAAAATCAACTTAAATAACAGTAGAAAATATCCCTTCTAGTCCTTAAACCTTTTGCATGTCACAATTTAACCTAGCTAGTCTTTGCATGTTAAACATTAACCTTTCCTTTTAATTCCTGTCATACATTGACCTATCAATTTACTCCTTCTCTTAAATTGACCTCTCAATTTATTCTTTTATTCACAATTGGCCCCCAAAATGCCATAATTATAAATTTACCCCAAATTAATACTTTTTACTTCAATTGTACCCTCAATTAATATTAAACCACAATATTAAATTTTATTTTCATGGAATTAAAATAATAAAAACATAATTTATCCCTTGTCCCATACTTATATAAAATTCTCATTTAATTTTAATCTTAATCAAATAAATATCCTACTAAAATCATGAAAATTTCAATTAGGGTCATTTAGGGGGCTTACAACTGGCAGGCTTCATCCAAGTGCATCAAATATGGGATAAAATATCGAATCCATGGTCTAAATACATTTCAAAGAGAAAATATGGGGAACAAAAATTTTTGCAGAGTTTTGGTACATGTAGAAACTTCTTGTATAATTTGCAAATTATCCAAGGCTTATTTATAGAGCATTGTGCTATAAAATAGAAAATTAGTTCTTTAAAGGAAATTAATTAAAGAAAAAGAAGTTATCTTTTCCAAATAAGGAATTTTCCCTAATTAAAAGATTTAATAAGAATCACTTTCCATAACTGTATTATTTCCTTTCTGATATGGATCACTTTCATATTAGGATAAGTTACATATTGATATGGATCCCCTTACATATCGAGAGTTGTTGGCATATTTTCACTCCTTCATCTTCCACTCGTATATGATGAAATGATTTCCAATCATTATCTTTAATCATACAAGTTGATAGATAGTGCGACAAATATACATCAAGAGCTCTAATGTTATTCAACTATTAGGGGTTT
This sequence comes from Excoecaria agallocha, assembly GCA_037975025.1. Taxonomy (NCBI): domain Eukaryota; kingdom Viridiplantae; phylum Streptophyta; class Magnoliopsida; order Malpighiales; family Euphorbiaceae; genus Excoecaria; species Excoecaria agallocha. Next base: position 42,893,370 of record CM075806.1, read on the forward strand.
ATAGCGTCTCGAAAAATAAAATCCTCTTTATCACATATGCTTAACCCTGGATTGCCTTATCACATTTACTATTTTAACTCATGCTCTCACTAAATAATTTTCATGTTTGCTATTATATCTCTACTTATAAAGACTATAATAGGCATACCGATGAACCACGAAACCATTAAATGTGATCAAAAGGCTATCTTCCCCTTTTATTTTATGCCATCCATCATGATTCGGCTCACTTTTCTAGCTAGATTCGATAAGTTGAATTCATCTCATAACCTTTTAGAGACTAACTCGGTTAGCCACACTAAAACTTATTTTAGGGATACATTAAGGGTTCTAAATTTCATTCCCATATAGGGTCTCACACCAGGGAAAGTTGAGATCAATTACTTTAAATTCCCTTCTTTTGGTCAACGTAAGCACATAGGGTATAAAACATATGCAATGGTGTTCTTTCCTTCCCTTAAAGGAGTGAATGTCTCACAAAATATTTACACACATATATATACAACAGCATGCATAACCGTAAGTTTGCAATCCATCGAAGCATTCAACTTTAGTCCACTCGTATAAGGACTACTTTTGGCTTTTAGGATAAAATATGATAGTTATGTTTAAATTATCATGGGATTATAATTTATTTTATTTTAGATCTTAATCCAAAGCATACAACCTCATGCATATCTTTATCTTGCACCTTAAAAAGACTAATCTTGTAACTTTCACAAGATGACACTTTTATTTTGTACATGGTCTCGAGTTTACTATATGTTCAAAAATAACCTCACCTTAGTCTTTGTCAAATCATTATTAAAACAAAGGTAAGAACATATGTGAGTGGGATATTTCTTTGTTTAACATGCTTAATCATATAATAAATAATAGTAAATGTTCACATATAAATTTTCATACTCATGTATTTCCAAATAATGAACTTTATTAGTATCATTTATAAATTATAATGTCAAGGGATTACATAAAACAATACAAATCAAATCCTATGCAAACCTTAAGATCTAATGTGTCTCTCTAATACATCTCTCGATATAGGTTTAGTCAATTGATCTGCAATCATTTCATGCATGGAAATTTATTGTAAGTTCAATTCTACATATGTAATAATATCTTTAGTAAACTAATACTTAATGTCGATATGTTTAGTCCTACAATAAAAGTTTAGATCTTTAATGTAAGCCATCGATAACTGATTATCACTATAGACTATCACTGGTTCTTTTAAGGTAGTCACTCTCAAATGATTTATAAACTGTTTTAGCCAAACTACCTTTTGTACTGTAACTGATGAAATGATAAATTCAGCTTCCATTGCATATAGGGCTATATAGGTTTGTTTCTAGCTACTTCATGAGATAACACCCTTGGAAAGCAAGAATACATAACCTAAGGTGGATTTCCTCATCCATATCATCTCCCTAATCAGCATCTAGATATCCTCTTAATTGTATATCCTTTTCTTGATAAAAGAGATAATAATCTACGATACCTTTGAGGTATCTAAGTATCCTTTTGATGGCTTTCCAATATGCTTCACCTAGGTTATACTGATATCTACTTACCATGCCTACTATATAGCATATATTAGGTCTAGTACAAAACACTGCATATATTAGACTACCCATGACACTAGCATATGGAATGTTTCTCTTACATTCCATTTCTTTTGGCATCTAAGACAAATACTTTTGCTAAAAAACTAATTCTTAGCAATAGGGTTGTCTATGGGCTAATAATTTTGCACATTAAATCATTCAAGAACTTTGTTTATGTATATCTTTTGTATAAGAGATAGCAACCTTCTTGAATGATCCGCTGAAATCTTAACTATAGTGATATAATCTACTTGACCCATATTTTTCATCTCAAAGTTGGATGATAACCAATCTTTAATTAGATTTAAGTACCCTTTATCATTTTTAGCATTGAGTATATCATTATAGATAATGGGCCTAAGCTAACCTCTCTTAGGGTTACTGAATAAGAATAATGCTATTTTAAAAATAGCTAGGAAATAGTAGCACTCTATTCTTCTTTGGCACTTATTTTATTAAATATTCTATCATTGGTTTTAAGGTTCAAAAAATGATACTTTAGTGGCATGCCTGTGTTTTTTCTCTCTAAAGTGGATAAATAAAGATGTTTAAAGGCTTAAGGTTGACTCAAAAATGAGTCACAACCTTGAATTATGGGTTATGACCATGACTCACTTTTGAGTCACAGCCTGAAAGGGTGACTCACTCCCATTTTCTTTTGGACTGTGATTTGAATCACTAGGCTTGACTCAAGGTCATGACTCACATTTTTCCAAAAAAAAAATAAGTTTTTACTTTTCTGAAGGGCTCACATCTAAATTAAGGCTGTGACTTAATAGTTAAGGCCATTATTAGTTTTTTATGCAAATTTACATATTTTCCCTACGAAATAGGGGATTATTTTCAAGATAAAAATCTTCTACTTTTTTAATCCTAATTTAAGATATTTAAGGGCAATCATTTCCTTTAAATACATAACAACAAATTTTTGGAAAAAAATAACCAAGACTCTAAAAAAAGAAAATGCTAAAGAAACTATATGTTTTTTCACCTGGTTTTTGAGAAATGAAAGAAGCAAGAAGAAGAGATAGAGGTGCTCTCACTGGATTGTTAAAGTAGCTATACTAAGAGTAATGTAAAAGGAAAACTTATAGCTCTTGTATAGATATATGAATTTTGTTCTTGTAAATTTTTATTTTGAGTTTTTATGTATATTCTTCATACTTTATTTTTATCTTTCTTCCTTATGTAACAAGTTTTTCTTGATATTCTTCTGTAAATAGTGCCTTAAAAGTGTGTTTGTGTGCAATATTGAGTTTTATGCATGAATATTTTGTTCATCTATAAAATTAAATGAGCTTGATGCTCGTTAACCTTTATTTTCTCTTTCTATAATACATTTTTCTCACATGGTGTTTCTATATAAATAGTGTTTTTATGGTTTTATTGCTTGCTTTAAGAATTTGAGTTAATTTTAGGAAGTTTAATAGCATTTCATGCATTTTACGGCCTTAAGAGGCAATTTAGGAGCTTTAAAAATAGTTATGGCATCGTTCCAATAGCTACTAGGCATTCGAGAGGTAACTCACAACCCAAGGCAGTGACTCACTCCTGACTCATCATGACTAACCTTGGAATGGTTGGTGACTCACTTGAGGGGGTGTGACTTACCTCCAATCAAAGCCATGACTCACTTCTATGGGGTCGTGCCTCACCTTTTTCCTCCTAAGTGAGTCCATAACTCACTCTTTGGCCTTTTTAGCGGCTTTTATGTGTTTTTTGCTTTATTTTTTTTATTTTTCTACTTGATTGATTTCTTTTGAATTTTGATATCTTATTTATTTTTTTATCTAATTTTTGCTATCTTATAATTTTATTTTTTAAGACTTGAGTTTTTTTTTTTACCTTTGCTATTCTTAATTTTTGGATTAAATGCATTATAAATTCTGCACGGAGGAGTTTAAGAATTGGAAATCAAGTTTATCCAGTTTGAAATCTTCTTCTAGCCCCATTTGTTTGTTTACTTATTTTATCCTTGGTTTTTTCTTTTTTACTTTTGCATAATAATTTGTAATGGCTGGTGAAAAAGGCATTTTTTGCACGGTAAAATTTAAAAAGTCATATTAAATGCTATCTACATAAATAATTGGATTTTTCCTAATATAATGGACTGATGTCCACCTATTTAACCCTAAAAGTCATATAAAGATTTGTAAAATGGGCATGATGTTAGGTTTTGACAAGGGAAAATAAATAAAAAATGCAGTAGATATATGAAACCCATAAGGATCCATGCGATCCAATTGACTCAATGAAGAGAAAATAACAATTACTAACCTCTTAAAGTGTAAAAATCATCTTGTAGGTGTTGCCTTACATGAAATGAACACCCTATATCAGTATCCATACTCGAACACAACGAATGAATTTGTCTGAAGTGCTAGCTCCCTTCCTTAGCAGCTGGGTAACACAAAAAAATGATTTTCTGTTTCACTCTCTCAAGGATGATGGCTCACTCTTTTAGTATATCTTCTTAGGATTTTTTAAACCATGTTTATCTTATATATAGGTGACCCAACTCTAATTAAGAGAGAGAGAGAGAATTTTAGGCACCACATTTCTTATTAAAATAAGAAATACTTTTTTGTATTTAAAATAAAAATTATAATATTAATCTTAATTAATATTTATTTATTTTATTTATTTATTTCAAATTTTAATTTGTCACAAAATAAAATTTGGAATGCCCAAATTAACCCTTAGTCCATTCGTCACATTATATGTATGCGACCCAATAGGTTCATATTATATTGGGCTCCAATCCCATCACGGGCCCACAAAGTCATAAGTGGCCTCTAGAAAGATATTACAACTACCCAATCTTATGAATATCGATACTTTGATTTTCACCTAATAGAATATGTTATAATTTCTTAGTCACACGATAACTTATTTGAACATAAGTCGTGGTCCATGTCAAACTTATATAGTTCAAACATATAATTTCTCGATTACTAAGTAGACTAATAATATCAAATGACATTGATTACTCCATCAATTCATTTAAGTATGGCCATGCATTTCTCAGTCTTTCTTATTGAGGGGCTCAATAGATATTTCTCTCATAAGAGAGGAACAAAATCCATTTTGATTATTCACTATCCTCTGCATGATTCTTATCATGTCCAAATATAACCTTTATTATTATCCGATTAAAGATAATGTCTGATTATGTCAAAATATAATGTTCCTCATGTAGGATACTATGATAATATCAGGTTTAAAGATCGATAACATAACTATTATGAGATCACTAGTGACATTAACCCATGTAGTATCTCATAGTGGGTCTATCCAGTACCCTATTCTCGAACAAATACCTGTAAGTTTGATTTATATCACCATATATAATCATCCCATAATTATAAATCAAACTTGTATTTGCCTTTATTTATCATTATTCCTTTTAATGATAAATGACTAGAGATAGCCAAAAATAACACCAAATTGTTATTTAGAAACATTATTATATTCTAACATACCAAAATATAATAACATGAAGAAAACCTAATTTTATAAAATGAAATGTGACATTACATAAGGAACCAAATATATGGCCTAGGGCATAACCACTAATAATCTCCCACTAGCACTAGGCCTAATCACATAAGTATTTAATACCCATGGACCTAGTATGATTATTATGTTTGGCTTGTAGGAAAGCCTTTACAAGTAGGTCAGCAATGTTGTCATCTATCGGTACTCTGCATATTTTAACATCTCCCCTTTCAATGATTTTACGAATGAGATGAAAGCATCTGAGTATATGTTTGGTTCTTTGATGGGATCTAGGCTCTTTAGCCTGTGCTATAGCACCATTATTATCATAATAAATTTCTATAGGATTTGTGATAATAGAAACTACTTCTAGTTCAGAAAAAAAAAATTTGATCCATACTGCTTCCTTAGCTACATTTGATGCTTCTATATACTTAGCTTCTATTGTAGATTCAGCAATAGTGCTTTATTTAGAACTTTTCCAACTAACAGCACCTCTATTTAACAAAAACACATATCCAGACTGTGATTTATAGTCATCTTTGTTAGATTAGAAGCTTGCATATGTGTAACAATTTACTACTAGCTCATCTTCCAATCCTCCATACACCAAGAATGCATCCTTAGTTCTTCTTAAGTACTAAAGGATATTCTTAATGGCTATCCAGTGACTTTCACCAGGATCCAACTGGTATCTACTTGTCATGCTCAATACATATGAAATGTCTGATCTAGTACATAACATGGCATACATGATAGATCCAATAGCCGAGGCATAAGGAATCATACTCATGCGATCTCACTCATCGAATGTCGTAGGATATTGAGTCTTGTTAAGAGTAATGCCATGAGACATTAGCAAAAATCCTCTTTTAGAACTTTGTATGCTGAACCTATTCAACATCTTATCTATATAAGTACTTTGACTCAGACCAATTATCTTTTTAGATCTATCCCTATAGATATTAATCCCAAGGATATAAGCAGCTTTGCCTAGATCTTTTATTGAAAGGATTTCCCTAACCAATATTTGGTCTTTTACAAGGTAGGGATATCTTTCCCAATTAGCAATACAAGATGAGAAATATTACTACACTCCTACTAACCTTCTTGTACACACATGATTCATGTTCATTTTTTATGAATCCAAACTCTTTATTTGCTTCATCAAAATGAAGATTCTAGTTTCAAAAAGCTTGCTTTAATCCATAAATGGATCTTTGCTGCTTGCATACCTTCCTGGAATTCTTAGGATGAACAAAACCTTAGGTTGTGTCATATACACATCCTCAAGTAAGTTTCCATTAAGAAACGCTATTTTGACATCCATTTGCCATATCTTATAGTCGTAATATGCAGCAATAGCAATTATAATTCTTATTGATTTAAACATTGTGACTGGTGAAAAAGTCTCATCACAGTCAATACCATGTGTTTGCTTAAAACCTTTTGCAACAAGTCTTACCTTAAAGGTATGTACTTTCCCATCCATGTCAGCTTTTTTCTTGAAAACCCATTTTCACCCAATGGTCTTAATTCCTTTAGATGGATCAATCAAGCTCCAAACATGATTGTCATACATGGATTGCATTTCAGATTTAATAGCCTCTAGCCATTTCTTAAAGTCTGGACTTGACATAACATCTTGATAGGTAGTAAGCTCATCTTGATCCCTTCGTATTACTTCAAGACTATCTATTATGAGAAATCCATATCTGTCAAGCTAATGTCTTGCCCTATAAGATATGTACAATTATTATGTAACTTGCACATGTTCCGTAACTATTTGTGAAACTTGTTGAGTTTCCATAGATGGTCTTATGCCATCTTGTGGTTCTCGAACTTCTTCGAGATCTATTTTAATCCCAATATTTCTTTTAGAAATAAATTCTTTTTCTAGAAAGAAACCATTTCGAGCAATAAACACTTAATTCTCAAAGGGATTATAGAAATAATATCCTTTAGTTTCTTTAAGATATCCCACAAAAAGGCATTTATCAAATTTTAATGCCAATTTATCCAAAACTTATCATTTGACATAAACCTCATAGCCCCAAATCATTAGAAAAGATTGACTAGGAGTTCACTTGATCCATATCTCATATGGTGCCTTTTCAGCTGCTTTAGATGGAACTCAATTCAGAGTGAATGCAGTTGTTTCTAATGCATAGCCCCAAAAGGATAAAGAAAGATATGTTTGACTTATCATTGATCAAACCATATGTAATAAAGTTTGATTCCTCCTTTCAGAAACACCATTCCATTATGGCATCCCTGGGAGTTAATTATGAAACAATTCCATACTTTTTTAGATGATCATCAAACTCTCGGCTTAAGTATTTACCACTCTAATCAGATCAAAGTGCTTTAATAGTTTTACCAAGTTGATTTTGAACTTCATTTGAAATGTTCTAAAAATTTCAAAAGATTCATGTTTATGTTTCATTAGATAGATATTGCCATATCTATTGAAATCATTAGTGAAAGTAATGAAGTATTGAAATCCTCCATGGCATTTATGCTTAATGTGCCACATACATCAGTATGTATAAGGCACAATAAATCAGTAGCCCTTTCACTATCTCTAGTAAAGGGATCCTTTGTCATTTTACCTAGTAAACAAGGTTCGTAATTGTCAAGTGATTCAAAATCAAATGATTCCAAAAGTCCATCTTGGTGGAGTTTTGATATGCGATTCTCATTTATGTTACCAAGGTGACAATGCCATAAATATGTTTTATTTGAATCATTGGGTTTAGATTTCTTTATAGTTATGTCATAGATATCTTGATTGTCATATTTTTCTAGATTTAGGAGATAAAGGCCATTATATGAATCAGTAATACAATAAAGCATATCATCATTATAAATAGAATAATTCTTATTCTTAATAAGAAAAGAAAAACCTTCATCATCTAAATACGAAACTAAAATAATATTTCTACTCAAAGTAGGAACATAAAAGGAATTGTTCAAAACTAACAAACACCAATTGGGTAAAGTCAATTCATAAGTCCTTATGGCTAAAGTAGCAACTCTTGCTCCATTACCAGCTTATAGTTCCACTTCACACTTTTTCAGTTGTCTACTCCTTTTGAGTCCCTACACATTTGTACAAATGTGAGATCCATATCCAAATCTAATACCTAAGAAGTAAAAGTAGATAAATTAATTTCTATAACATAAAGAACTGAAGATATAGTCTCACTTCTCTTCTTCTTCTTCAATTCTTCCAAGTAGAGCTTACAATTCCTCTTCCAATGACCATGTTCATTGCAATGGAAGCAAACTTCCTCCTTTGGAGCTTTTGCCTTAGGTTTGAGTCCATCTTGTGCCTTAGGCTTATCAATAACTTTTGCCTTAGTCTTAGCCTTACCCTTGCCCTTATTTTTAACATCCCCTTTCCCTTATTAACCATAAGAATATGATTCGGTTTTTTGTTAATGCTTTGATCAATTGTTTTAAGCATCGCATACAGCTCAGCAATGGATTTTTCCATATTATTGATATTATAGTTCATAACAAACTGGTTATAACTGCTGGCAATGAATTAAGAATCAAATTTGTGACTAGTTCTGAAGTAATGGGAAATCCAATTCTTTTAAGATGATCAATGTAGCCTTTCATTTTTAGAACATGAGAGCTCACCGATGCACCTTCAACCATTTTAGAAGAATGTAAAGCTTTGGTAATCTCATATCGATCTTACCTTACTTGTTGTTGGAATGTCTATTTTATGTGATTGCTTAACTCATAAGCCTCTATATGCTTCAGATCCTTCTGAAGTTCTGAGCACATTATGGCTAACATAAGATATCTCATATCAATTGAATCATCAACATATTTTTTCTTCTTTGATTGTCCTTTGGGCATCAACAGATGGGAGAGAAGGAACAAGGTCTTTAAGCACATATAGCTTCCTTTCTTGCTTCAAAAAAATTCTTAAGTTTCTAAACCAGTCAAAGAAGTTAGTGCCACCTTTTTTTAGCCTATCCTTCTCAAGGACTGATCACAGCGATAGTGTGAAAGTGTTATTTGAACCCATTAATATACAAATATGAAAAATAAATATTAGTACCAATTTCATTTTAGGGTATTTCTTAAAGCTCCCACTAAAATATTCACCCTCAATATTAATTACAACAATTGTAATGATTTTAGTGGACTAAGATCCATATTTTGCTTAATTTTAAATTAGCTTTGACATGAAGTTTAAAATCAAGTTATTTAGGTAGATAACTCCTTACCAATTACATCTCATGTAACTCTTAGATTCTTTATGGCATTTTGACATCATATGTTTCGAAATGTTATAATCTCATCTAGTGCCTTAGGCCCAAAACCATTTTGATAGCCTAATAAAGTCTAACCACTTTTAACATATGGGTAGCACCATTACCCATCTTGCCTTACTATGATAACCTAATGTACTTCACTTTGGCAGAGCCAACTTTTTTTGTGATCTTAGTCTTAACAAGTGTTATAATTATGGGTGGCATATAACTTAAAATTATAGTGAGGGAATTTTAATTTTAATTTTAATTTATGATGTCTATTTATTTACATATCATACATCATCCCATACAAGGAATCTCATACACACATATAATCATTCATCGCATCACATACCGATATAATATGCATAATGTATAAAATGTGTCATAGCATGGCCAACAACTATATGATCTTTATAAGCCAATATGAAGATCAAAGGTCAATCTTAGGTGGAATAACATAAACTTGACTTGATCAAGGCTCTCACTTTGGTCCTCCATTATTATGGAATTAGATTGATCCCCTTTATAGTCCTCGTGAAATTCCTTTGTCTTCTTTACAATAATAAAATAAATTATTCTACTAAAACCTTTAGTAAAATAAAATTACAACAAAATAATGACATGTAAGTCGTATTTAAAATTACAAACTCAAAAAATTAATGAATACAATAAATATAGTAAACACCATCACAAGGGTCTAAATTGGCCATGTTACACACCATGCAAAGACATCATACATACATCAACTAAAATCAAGTTTATCTCATATCATGCTCAATATATCAAATAAGATTGGTGTATTAAAATTGGAGGATACTAGCAATAACAATATTTTGTGTGCTAGAATTAGATAACACGACAGTCCTGCTAGCCGGTTAGTAAGCGAGGTTAAGGAGCGATGCCCCTTACGTGTTTTCGAAAGGGTAGTGCCCCTCGAAGCTTTGAGGCAATGTTAATCTCATTAACATTAATATTTTGTTCATCTACAAAATTAAGAGAGTTTGATGCACGTTAGCCTTTATTTTCTCTCCCTACAGCACATTTCTCTAACATGGTGTTTCTATGTAAATAGTGTTTTTTATGGTGTTATTGCTTGCTTTAAGCATTTTAGTTAATTTTAGGAAATTTAATAGCCTTTTCATGCATTTTACGGCTTTAAGAGGCAATTTAGGAGCTGTAAAAATGGTTATGGCATTGTTCCAATAGCCATTAGACATTTGAGAGGTGACTTATGGCCTAAGGCAATGACTCGCTCCTGACTCATCATGACTAGCCTTGGAATGGTTGGTGACTCACTTGAGAAGGTGTGACTCACCCCCACTCAAAGTTATGACTCACCTCTTTGGGGCCGTGACTCACCTTTTTCTTCCTGAATGAGTCCATGACTCACTCTTTGGCCTTTCTAGTGGCTTTTATGTGTTTTTACCTTTATTTTTTTGTCTTGTTTTTTTAATTTTTCTCCTTGATTGATTTCTTTTGAATTTTTATTTCTTCTTTATTTTTTATCTATTTTTTTGTTCTATCTTGTTTAATTTTATTTCTTTAAGCCTTGAGTTTTTTTTTTTTTACTTTGCTAATCTTAAATTTTTTTTAGATTAAATGCATTATAAGTTCTGCATGGAGGAGTTTAAGAATTGGAAATTGAGTTTATCCAATTTGAGATCCTCTTCTAGCCTCATTTGTTTGTTTACGTATTTTATCCTTGGTTTTTTTCCTTTTTATTTTGCATAATATTATGTAATGGCTAGTGAAAAAGGCATTTTTGGCATGATAAAATTGAAAAATTCATATTAAATGCTTTCTACATAAATAGGTGAATTTTTCCTAATAAAATAAACCATTTTCCATATATTTAACCCTAAAAGTCATATAAAGATTTGTAAAATGGGCATGATGTTAGGTTTTAATAAGGGAAAAATAAAACAAAAATGCAGCGGATATATGAAACCCACCAGGATCCATGCGATCCAATTGACTCAATGAAGAGAAATTAATAATTACTAACTTTTTGAAGTGTAAAAATCATCTTGTAGGTGCTACCTCACATGAAACGAACACCCTCTTTCAGTATCCATACTCGAACATAATGAACAAATTCGCTCGAAGTGCTAGCTCTCCTATTTGACAGCTAGGGTAACACAGAAAAATAATAATCTATTTCACTCTCTCAAGGGTGATTGCTCACTCTTTTAATATGTCTTCTTAGGATTTTTTTAACCAAGCATATCATATATATAGGTGACCCAACCCTAATTAAGAGAGAGAAACAGAAATTCGGGCCCATATTTCTTATTAAAATAAGAAAAACTTTTTCTTATTTAAAATAAGAATTATACTATTAATCTTAATTAATATTTATTTATTTATTTTGAATTTGAATTTGAATTTTTCACAAAATAAAGTTTGAAATGACAAATTAACCCTTAGTCTATTCATCACATTATATGTGTGCGACCCAATAGGTTTATGTTATGTTGGTTGTAAGCCCCAATCACATCACGGGGCCACAAGTCATTAACAGCCTCTAGCAAGACATTACGACTGCCCAAATAACATGAATATCGATACTTCGATTTTAACCTAATAAAACATGTAATAATCCCTTTGTCATGCAATATCTTGTTTGAATATAAGTCATGGTCCATGTCAAACTTATATAGTTCAAATATATAATTTCTCGATCACTAAGTAGACTGATAATATCAAATGACATTGATCACTTCATCAATTCATTTGACCATGGCCATGAATTTGTCAATCTTACTTATTGAGGGACCCAATAGATATCTCTCTCATAAGAGATGAATAAATTCCATCTTGATTATTCACTATCCTCTGCATGATTCTTATCATGTCCAATCATAACCTTTATTATTATTCGATTAAAGATAATGTCTGATTATGTCAAAACATAATGTTCCTCATGTACCTATAATAATCTCAAGTCTAAGGACCAATAACATAACTATCATGAGATCACTAATGATATTAACCCATATAGTATCTCATAGTGGGTCTATCCAGTACTTTATTCTTTAACAAGTACCTATAAGTTTGATTTTTATCACCATATATAATCATCCCATGATAATCAATCAAACTTGTACTAATCTTTATTTATCGTTATTCCTTTTAATTATAAATGACTAGGGATAGCCAAAAATAACACTAAATTGTTATTTATAAACATTATTACATTCTAACATACCAAAATATAATAACATGAAGAAATTCAAATTTTATAAAATGAAATGTGATATTACATAAGGAACCAAATATACGGCCTAAGGCATAACCACTAACACATGAGGGAAACAATGTTCCTAAATTAATTAATAACTCTATTTATTGCATTATTATTCTTCAATGCCTTTTTATAGAATATAAATTATTTCCTTGCACGACTAGCCAAAAAACTCATTAAATGATCTTATACCAATTTGAGTGAGATTTTTTCATAATAAAATAGACCAATACCCTGATTTTTACCCACAATGTAATACGTAAATTAAAGATTTCCTTTTGATACAAAATGATTTATTACCTTAAAATTAATTAAAATAATTCATTTTTAAAAAAGTTGTATAGGTCCAATGCCATATTTCTTCCAAAACATGCCTGTAACTCCATTGTTTATAAATATGCATGTGAGGAACAATATCCTTATTAAAATGGGTTTAATCAATTTCATGATTTATGTACGATTTATTTAAATATTTTTATAATTTATTAATTTTTATGTGATTGTTATGCATCATTTAATTGTTTACCTTATAATGCTTGAGAAGAGGATTAGAATAATTAACCACAAAAAGTCATTTATGTAAATGTGAAACAAGTTTTAAATAGGAGTGAAGTTTGAATTATCTTTGGTTTTGGCTTTATGAGATCAGAACTCACTTTTTTAATGTATTTTTGGGTGGCGACTCTATGATACCTATCTTGTGATGCTTAGCAAATACCTTCGTAGGTTTATCGTCAATAATAGATAGGAATAAATTCCTATATATTACAAAATGATCAATTTTTATGAGTTTAATAAGCCTTGATTCAGTCTCGAGCCCGAAAATGGGTTTTCGAGGTTATATCAAATGTCTACAGGGTTCAACGTGCATTATAGTGGCGACTCTATTAGGGACCATAAGATCTTCCTCTAAAAGTGACTTGGTTGATTTGACATAAATAAGTGTTTATGCTTAATTATTTCAATTTTCTTTTAACTTAGGTTGCATTAGAACATACTACAGCTTTAAAATTAGGTTAAGAATCCCCATTTGACCAATGGTATATTCTCGAAGCACAACCCTATGTTCACTCAATGTAAGAAAGTGTTAGAGAATAATCACTAGCCTAAGCCTTGTACCCTTTGGTATGTTAAATTGTGACCTGATTGGCTGTTATGCTCCTGATGAGCTAGATCTATTGGTAGGGACTATGCTTGGATTGCCTTAAAGTACTACTACCAAACCAAAGCCTTATATAATGACCATCAATACTTTCCCTAGGTATCATATACCATAATATTGTGCTTTCTATATGGATATCTATATATTCAATAAAATTTAAATAAATTAAGGTAGGTACTAATCAAAGTTGTCATGCCTTGGTAGGCCTATATTCATTTGTCTAAAATACCCAAATATATTCTGATCAAAAATGCATTTGCCTATGCTTTAAATATAGAAAGGTTATGTTGCTAGTTTTCCACCATGCATAATTCATGTTCATTGGATTCCCTATTGACCCATGAGCTAATCTTACCAAGGAAAGAAACCATATGACCACTTGTGTAAGCAGAATAACATTGGAAAGGTTTTCTTTCAACTTGTATATGTGTTTTGAAAATGATTCATTACATGTATAATCATGCATCATGCTAACAAATTCTCCTTTTTAGCCACCAATCACTACCAAGTCCCCTATCCACTTAACCACCATCAAGGGCAAAGCTCTAATCAGTCACAACCTCAACCATACCATCCATCGGCATTTTGACTAAGGCCACCCATTTAAGAAAAATAAGCCTAATTTAGAAGACATGTTTGCTAGTTTCATAAATAGCTAACAATAATTCATGATGAGTCAAGAGGCAATGGGGAAATCTCAAGAGCAATGGAACCAGAACAAAGATGCTTTAATAAGGAATTTAGAGACATAAATTGGATAGTAAGCTGACTCCTTATCCACAAGACCACCTGATGTTTTCCTGTCTAATGTTGATCGAAATTCAAAGGAAGAGCTAAAAGCAATCACTTTGAGAAATGGTAAAGAGCTATGCAGTGAGGATAAGGGTAATCAATCTTCTTCTATTTTGGTGGAACCTACAATACAGGTATGTGATTCTGAATCTAAAATTAAAAAAGATGTGCAAGAGCCCATTGAAAAAGGTAAGAGTATTTTACCTAAATAAGGGGATATTATAGATGAGTCATTATTACCTTTTCCTGCTGCTGCTAACAAGGCTAGAAAAATGATTAGTTAACTAAGTTTTTGGATATGTTGAATAAGTTGCATATAAATTTACCATTTGTTGATGCCTTACTTCATATCCCCAAGTATGCTATGTTTTTAAAAGAGACATGCTCTAGCAATAAGAAGTTAGAAGCAATAGGGACAATTCGATTATCAGAAAATTGTAATGCCATCCTGACTAACAAACCCCCTGAAAAATTAAAAGACCCTGGTAGTTTTACAATACCATGCGAGTTTGGTGGAAATTTTGTTGGGAATGCCCTATATGACTTAGGTGCAAGCTTCAATCTAATGCCTTATTTGCTTTGCAGGAAATTAAATTTTGGAAATCTTAAGGAAATAAAGATGTCACTACAAATGGCAGATAATTCCATCAAGAGATCCAAGGGGATCATTGAAGATTTGCTGGTGAAGGTTGGAGAATTTCTTTTCCCAGTAGACTTTGTAGTACTTAAGATGGAGGAAGACTACAAAATCCCCCTAATAGTTGTGCATGGAAAGAGAGTCACTTTAGATTTTAATGATGAGAAAATGATTTTCAAAGTGACCAACATGATAGAATGCCCATCGTGCGAATTCTTAGAGTCAATTTGCTATGTTCAAAATTCTTTTAGTGAGATTAAAGTAAGGTCTGAAGATGTTTTTTATTTGATGACACTCTTGGAAAATGGTTGATGCACACCAAGGAAGAGAAAGAATTGGTTGTTGGAAGCAAAAATAAGCTTATCAAATGTGTTGAAAGGAAGAAGCAGAAGGATCATTATGCAATTTCTGAGGGAAAACTAAATCACTATACTCAATACATGCTTGTATAAGATAAATTCAAACTTGGTGTTAGGGCAGTAAGATACAAGCCCTTTGATATTCCATGACCCTTGACGGTATTTAAAAGTCTAGCTGCGGACTTGATAAATGCAAAACTACCTCCAACTCTTACTCTTAAGAATGTTTTATGTTGTTTCCTTTTAGTAGTCTTGTTAAGGGTAGTGGTTCAAGGATTGTGAGTTTTAGTCATAATTTTGGTGTTTTTCTATCAATTAAGTGGAGAAGAATGTTTTGTTTAAAAGTTAGGAGGCAGTGAGAGAAATAAAAATTTTTTGGTGAACTTTAGTGACTCACGGTTACTAGGTTTATTCTAGTAACTGTGACATATGTTAGCTTTAATTTTCCATATCAGAGTATATTAGGTCACGGTTACTGGGTTTTACTTGATAAACATGAGGTCAATTCAGTTTAGTCAAGAAGAGGAACTCACCTTATCTCATGGTTATTATGAATTTTGTAGTAACCATGGCCTATGTTTGTTGTTACTCCAAAAGCAAAACTTGGGGTATCTCACGGTTACTATGATTTTCATAATGACCATGAGCTACACCCCTTTTAGTATAGAGGCAAAATTCATGTTACCTCACGGTTACTATGATTTTCATAGTAATAGTGACCTAAACCTCATTTTAGTCTAGCAGCGAAATGCATGTTATCTCACGGTTACTATGAAATTCATAGTAACCGTGACCTTTGTCCATTTTTAGTCCAGAGTGTAATGTTGGGATACCTCATGGTTACTATGAATTTCAAAGTAACCATAACCCAGTCAAAAAATTAAAATTTGAAAACCCTAATTTTCTGACACCCTTTTTAGTTTCTTTTATTTTAGGGTTTCTTTTCATTTTTTTGCTTTTGTTTCTTTCTCTCTCTCTCTCATTTTCTCTTTTATCCATAATCCTCCACCACCATTCCCTACCATCTTCACCTGTAAGTTCCTCCTTTTTTCCATCTTTGTTTTCTTCTTTTGTTGTTTTCTTTTTGCTGTTTTGTCCTAGCTTTGAAAATGCTGTGTTGTTTTTGTTTATCTTCTCCTCTCTTCTTCATCTTCTTCTTCGTCCCTAACAATTTCTTTTTATTGTTGTGATTGCTTTTAGATTTTTTTCTTTTACTCTCCATCTTCATTGACCAAATTCTCTCTCTCTAATTTCCTTTTGTTTTTTCCATTTTTTTTAGAGATTTCTCATTTAGGATTTTACATCTTTTCTCGTTTTTGTTTCTCTCTTTTGATTTTTGCTTTTTTTGTTTGTGCTTTATCTTCCTTTTTGATGTTGTGTTCAGTTATTTTTCTTGTCCTTTGTTTTTTTGTTTCCCTGAATCTCTCTCTCTTTGTCATTGAAATTTCATCTTTTGTTCTTTTTTCTCTGATTTTTGTTTGTATCTTTTGTCTTGAATTTTTTGTTTTCCTTTTTTATAGGTTTTATTGTTCCTTCATTTTTTATTTTATTTTCTCTTTCGTGAACGTCACCTTGTCTATTGTTTTCTTTGTTTGAATTTTTTTATGAGCTGAGTTTTGCCTTTGGTCTATTGTGGACCAATTGTTAAGGATGGTGTGAAGACCACATGTATGATCTCTTAAGCCCTTTTGTTCTTTTGATTCTTCAATTTTCTTATATCTCTTCTCGTTAACAGTGTTTAGTTGTCAAAATTATAGGAAATATTGGATTTGCTTGGTCGTGTTTTTTTTGTTTGTTTTCTTATGTTTGAACTAACCAATTGTGTTTTTATTTTTTCTTGTAATAATCATCGCCATTGAGTACTATTCCTTCCCTTTAGTTGATCCATAATGTGATAGAACAATCTTCCATATACCAATTCTTAGCAATGTTGTTTTGCTTATGCACTTAATTAACATCTTGGTTGAGCATGATGAGCACATATTCTCACATCCTTCATTCAATTTGGACAGTAATGTATTTTTGTACAATTCTTATTAGTCTAATTTTAAGATTTACAGGTGTTTGCTTTTTTGCTTGATGCTATACCTTGACTCACTTGGGCACCTCAATTGCTATTTTGTTACCATTTAATAAAAGCTATTACACTCTACTTCATGTGTATGATTTGGAACTGTTGCATGCAGGCCAATTTTATTTGTCATCTTACTTTTGTTAAACCTATCTCGTGATCCAATAAGCATGCCAAATCCTATTCAAATAGTTTGAGTTAGCCAATTTTTGTTCATGTGCATTTGTATGTTCAATTGCATCCTTGAGGTATATAGGCTGAAACGATTCAACCTATAGACTATTGGTTTCCAAAGGATGACTCGGTCATCGTGGTTAAGTGCCACGTACCTCAAGGAACTTGTGTGTGCCATGAATTTAAATTGTGCATTCTCATTTGCTTATAGTATTCCTGTGCTTCTTTTACCTTCTTCAGCCTTGTAAACTTTCTTATTTTTGTTTTTGGGTAGGGGCACCTAAAAGAGCTCATGTTTCTAGTTATTCTTCTCAAGCCCAAACAGTCCTCCCTCTTGCCAACCAACCCCTACCATTTGAAGAGAAAGCAGAACCTAGTCAACCACCACCTCCAGACCCTGTGCAACAAAGGCAAAGGAAAAAGAAGGGACCAAAGGTACCTAGTTGGGTTCCTGAAAAGATGAAGACAAATTACGAGATCTTTTCCAACTACAAATACCTTCATTCGGTCTACCTGAATATGAGCTTATTGGAAAAATTGGGGATCAAAGTAGAGATTAATAGCCATATAGTAGCAATTAGATGGAAAAGATTCTTTGAATGTAGGGAACTGGTTTATCTGAATTTGACTAGATATTTCATCTCCACTGTGCAATTCCATTTTGGGCATGGTGATGGTCCAGATTTTATGACTTTCTTTCTGGAAGGCAAATTTTATGAAGAATCTTTGGCAGCTGTCACTGAAGCATTAGGATTTCCACCTGATGGGATGTTTGCCTATGAAGAATACTTAAAAGATGTGGCTTGGGAAGACATCCGAGATCCACTTATTAGAGGCCCTTATGTGTCCAGGACAACCAAATCTCATTTGCTGAGGGACCATGTTTTCAGAATCTTACATCATTTCTTTTCTATCTCATTTATGTCTCATGTGCAAAGTGCGAGGCAGATCAATCTTTCAGAGGCTCTCATACTTTCTTGTATGGTAAGACATTGCCACATCAATGGCGTTTACCACTGGTGGAACAAACTCAAAGAAATCCAATAAAAATCCACCAAAGTTAAGAAAATCTCCTTCAGTGGCTAGGTTACCATGATTGCCAGGCATTTTAGGCACCCATTGAATGTCGACAAAATCCTTCCCGTAGATGCCTATATTGATAGCAAAATGTTGAAGAATATGAAGATTATAGTAAAAGATGATACTACAGAGCTTGGTTTCAAGCTAACAGATAGAGAAGAGTATTTGCGAAAGATGGAGCACAGCTTGTGTAATCCTCCAGTTGCCCCAGATCAAGATGTTATCACCTAGTCATCTACTCAATACACTGCCCTAATAGAATGCAAGGACACTCTAGCTGAAAACCATAAAGAATATAAGCGACAGCAATAGCAAATTATTAAATCCTCGGCTATTTTGAATGCCAGGCTTGATTCCCTAGCTCCCCCATATGCCTGAGCAGGAAGTTCCTCCTCTCCATTCCCTATTTTTGAGATATATACTTGTACCTTGCTGAGGATAGAAGGTTTTGAAGTGTGGGGTTAGAGAGTATATTTGTTGATTTGAAATTTGAACATGTTGGTTAAAGGAAGAAGTTGGGATTCAAAGGCTGAAAGTGTGAAATTCTTGAACCATAACTCTTTTTAGTGTTTTTTAGTTGTTTAATTCATTTATATTTTAAGTATATTTTTGCATTGTGGATGTTCTTTAGTTTTATTTAAAGTAGTTGATTTTACTTTAAGCTAATTTACTTTATGTTTTGCATTACCTTTTGTTTTAAGTAGGTTCTTATGTTTTAATGTTTTAATTTTTCTCTTTAATCTAAGTTAGAATAAATTTTTCTGTTGAGTTATTAATAATTGTGCATTTAGTCTAAGCTGCCATTTGATCTTGAATTGAATTAGCTTAAACTCAACTTTTGAATGGATAAGTTAGAAAACCTAAGTAGCCATAGAGCAGTAGTTACTCAGTAAAAAGTCTCTTTTAAATTGATCTCGATTAATTATATATCATCCAATTTCTAATCAAATTTGCACAATAGGCTAAGCTTTTTATTCCAAAAAAAAAATAGTGAGTGAGAGCAATTGAGTGATAGAATTTTGAAATAGCTAGAACCTTTCTCATCACCCTTCAAAATGAATATTCAACTCAGGCAGGTTTAGGATATGACCCCGGTAGCCTTTCTTTGATA